>CM063504.1:6804350-6806850 GCA_032207245.1 Pardosa pseudoannulata
AGCTATAGCATCAATAGATGGATATTCATGATCAACGCTCAGATTTTCACTAGTGCAATTAATTTTAACAGCAATTTTGAAAACTTAATACTTGTGATGTCAAATTGTGCACTGATAAGCAGTAGATTTTAATAAGAAGTATCAAATTCAATTTAATAAAAACATAAAAATTAATCTTGTATTTGTAGCTTTTATATTTTTTAATTAACTAAGGTATCAATATGTTTTTATTATAAATCTTATTATAAAATCTACAAAGTATAACACATTTTATAGCTTCTTATTAAAGAATTGTTTCTAGTTTATGAGGTTAACTTCTTGAATTTATTTAAGGGACACTTCACATCTAAGCAACTTTAAATTTAGTATTTTTTTCATATTTTTTTTACCTTATATCTTTTTATAATTATTTTTATAAACACATGAAAGTTTTAACCTTTGTTCTTAATGTGTATTTAATTAATGTTGCTGAATTTATCTTGAACCTAAAATAAGAAGTTTCTATATAAAGGTAAAAGTAATAGAATGTTTCAATAATTTCAACATTTCTCTGATACACTATGAGCAGACTCACACAAAGTGGGTTTCAATTTACTACATATAATTCTCCGTATATATTTAAAATTTTAAAAAGTATCAAACATATTATAATAGAGGATTGAATTTCCAATAAAGCTAAAACAATGTTTAAAAATGGCATTTTAAATACTATAAATAATAAATGATATAAGCAACAATGAAAGATATAGAAATAATTTAATGTATTAACAGTAGAAATTTGAAATTAATATGTGAAACAGAGCTTTATTTCCAATACGTGCAAAGAGGACAATGTCTCTCGCGTCCTCGGCCACGAGCTCAAGCCTTATGTGTTCTAGGTAGTACTAAATGAGAGACAATCTCAGGGGTATACTTCCTTTACGTATATACGTGCGTCACGAGCCCTAGGTAGTGATCTGGGTCTTCAATTATCCCTGGTACTCTCGAGCTTACCTTTCTAGAGTTTGCTCATTACCGGCTTTGATAAAATTAAAATCGGACCATGACGGAACAGTCGTTGCTGTCTTCAGTTTGATGCTGTTGTATGCCTTTGGATGGATCAAAGTAAGAATTAACTTACAATGCTTGCAAGTTGATAAAACACTGTTGAGAAGTAAAAGGTTGTTCGCAACATTTTATGGTGTACGATCCCTCAGACTAGTTTGAATATAAGAAGGTACTACTTTATTGCTGTTGTTTTTTGTCACCTTTTAACCTTTCCGCTTTCTGTTGTCAAGAGGCATTGTAGTGTCCTCTTTAAGTGTACTCTAAGGAATGTCTCTACAGCTACAAGGCACAGCTGTAGAGTCCAAAATTAGCACTGTATCACTACATGGTTTGCCCTGGGAATCCTGGTGGGGAAAAATGAGTGCACCTATTTAAGGGTGCCCATTTTTGGCTTGAGACAGAGAGTTTGAACCTAAAATGATCCCACCTTGAATAGGCGGCTTGCAGTTATAACCCCTGATGGTATATGAGTATATATACTTAGCATATTACTTTGACCAGCACAAATATGTTCAATAAAATATTTTCATTTTTTAAATTTCTCTCCCAGAGTCTGTCCTTTTGGGTTGGTACATATTTACCATACCTTGATGGTTTTTTTTTATAAGTTTACTCCTCACAACGCATTGTATTTTTTATAGTTACCGTGACTTCATTCCCATTTATAGCAATACCATCTTGTAACAAACACCACTTAAAGTAAAATGCATTTAAAGTTCTTTTATAGTATCTTTAAAAGCTATGATATTAAATGCAAGGACGATGTAGTTTTAAAGGTTCTTATTCAAATACTTCATCGGTGTTTGCTTTAAACAATTCAGACATTTTTAAAATAAAAAAAAGAAATATGTCATTTTTGGAGGTTTATATTTAAGACAAAAGACGCCAATGTTAGATTGCTGTCTCCTTAGTCTAGGAATGTTGAACACCCAACAATTTTGTAGTGCAATTAGTATCATATTTTGAAAATTATTATTTATAACGATGGATCGTTTATGCATATGATTTGTGGAATTTAATTAGTGTTGTCAGTAAAACAGACCATATAATATATAATTTCATAGATACATAAATTTTGCATAACCTACAATAATTGACTTTGTATGCATACACACACACACACACACACACATATATATATATATATATATATATATATATATATATATATATATATATATATATATATGTATGCATATATGCATATGTATATATATATATATATATATATATATATATATATATATATATGCATATATATATATGTATATATATGTATATATATGTATATATATATATATATATATATATATATATATATATATATATATATATATATATATATATATATATATATATATATATATATATATATATATATATATATATATATATATATATATATATATATATATATATATATATATATATATATATATATATATATGATATA
>CM063504.1:6811850-6821850 GCA_032207245.1 Pardosa pseudoannulata
TAGAAGTAACAGTATAGAAAGCCCGTATCCTGTCTTATTGGCCATTCTTTGGACAAGAGAAAAATAGACCTTCTACTGTTAGGATTCTTAAACGATTTTATAACTTCTATTTTATATATTTGATAATACTCGTTTTTATGCAATTCCAAACATTTATTAGTAAAAACATGTAATGCTGATGGAAATGTTATTATACGAATGATTTCCAATTTAGTCTATAATTTAACATATATAAATAAAAAATATCAGCATAATTACTTAAAACCTTTAAATTGATATTAAAAAAATAGATTTTTGTACCAGATGTTTTTTCTTAAAGAATTAAGGGAAAGTACTGTTTGGTTTTTGAAAGCATTAATTTAGAAAACTATTTTAAGTTTTGAAATAGATATCTTAATATACATATAAATTAGTTCTAATAATAGAAAATAACTGATCAATGACCTGATACCTATTATGTCAGAAAGTGTAGGAGAGGGGCTTAATCTCTGTTTGACACAACAAAAGTGTGTGCTAAATATTAATCATACCATAATGAAGAATATTAATAGTTGCGTATAATAACCATATAATTGAAAATAATTTCAGGCGAAAGCTAATCATTGTCAAAATATTAATGAGTTTTTAGGAGATTAAATCAAATAAATATAACTGGGCTTTGTTAGGGAATAAATCTATGAGAAATATATATCTGAGAAATATATAACTGATATTATCTAAGGTTGAGAAAAAGTAAAATTCTAAAAAGAATCAAATCAATCGTTCTGATTTAGTTTTTATAGAATGTGTCTGTTTAAGCAAGAAACCTTGTTCACATCTTCTCGATTTAGACAATTTGTCTGCGGAAAAACAAGGTTTTGGAATAAAAGAAAAATTTTCGTGCCAGTTCATGGTGCCTATTTCATCTTGCAATAAAAGATCATACCAATGGATGGACATATGCAAATTTTATATCACAAGCTGCTAAAACTGAACAACTGGAAAACAAAAATTTGACTGGCAAATAAAGGAGTAATAAAATAAAATGTTAGGACAAATTAAATTACATTTTGTTTTAAGCATCAAGGAGGTGAGCATTTAAGCGACAACACCCTTAAATCTACTTTGCATCTTCACTATTTAGTTAATTATTATTTAGGGAAAAACCTCTTTACATTAACGTGGTCTTACGTTCCGTAAAAGGTATATATTTCGTCTCGCTCTAATTATATTCTAAAACCAGTTGCTCTAATAAAATTCTAAATTATTAATCTTTCCTTCTATACTTTAAGTCGATATTATTCTTATTATTACAAAGAAAGTAATTCAGTGTGTTTAGGGTTAGTTTTTCACATTCTGTAAATTCTTGAAACTTTTTCATTATAGTTTTAAATAAAACCGTAATAAATATTAATGACCAAACTAAATTCTGATCGTCATTAAAAAATCAATATTTTTCTCCATAATCTAGAATCTAATTTTTAACTGTACACAATTCTAAACGTAATTTAAAACATTAAACTTAATGAAAATTTTTAATAAATGTAAATATGAGTTGATATACATCTATTCAAGTGTTAGTAAAACAACTGTAATATAGTGTAAAAAGTACAATAATTTCAAGTTAGTAAATTATAAATATTTTATTACTATCTTTTACAATACAAATAAAAATTATAATATATAATTATAAAAATAAATCTTAATAATCTTAATAATCTTAATAATCTTTAAGATATATAATAAAAATAAATCTTTTATAATACAAACTATTTATGAATTACTTAATTCAGACATATTAATCTTTTTCGGATGAGTAGTAGACACTTAAATTAAGTGATGCACATTTTAAAAGTACGAAACTGGTCAAAATAAGCACCAATCCTTAATTCACTCGTGTCGTTCACAGGTGTCATGTGGAATGTGTTTGAGATATCAATATTAATCATTTATGTCATCGGTTTTGTTTTTGTAATTCTTCTAACTTTAAAAATTACTTTTATTCTTGCCTTCTAACAGTTGTACAAAACTGCAATATAAAATAACTTGCCCAAAAGATAAAACACTTAACATAAGAATCCGTTTCCATCTCTATAAATTTAGAGAAAATTCTTATCGTGAAAATGTTAAACTCAAAATAATAAAGAGATATTTGACGGACATAAGAAATGGGCCTAATCTCTGACTAATCCCAGACAAACAACATTTAATTATCTTTTGACAAATAAAGTGCTAAATAAATTGCATTAAAAAGTTATCGCAAAAAGAAATTAAAAGATAAAATTGTTTATCTGTCATCAAACGCAGCAATAGCATGCATATATTCCATGATAAGTAATGTAAAATATGATCTCTATGAAATTAATTATAAAAGTATTAATTTTGTATTATATTTTCACGGCAAAGAAAAATAATTTTTTTGTTGGTAATTCCAAGAGATTTAGGGTAGATAAATTTAAAAATGCGTAAACATAGTTATTAATTAATACGATTTTTTACATCTTCACATCATTTTAAAACGTATTGAGAAGAAATATGTACTTTTTTTAGCATCATATTAAAGTAGCTTATGTCTTTAGCATTATATTACATACTATTTTTATACTTTATTGTGGTGTAATATTTTTTGTAATAAAATTAAAGGAAAATTTTTTTAGCACATTACAGAATTTCAGAAATATTTTATAGAAAATTAATTGGTTTCAAAATCCATCAGTAATCAGGTCAAAAATAAATTTTAACTGTGTCAAGAGTACTTTTCATCCTAGATCTTAAAAATTTATCATTTTGTTAAAAATGAATTGGGGAGAAATGTAAACTTCTTCCTTAGAATGATATTAAATTATATTATGCTTTTTAGAAACTGACAACCAAATTTAAAATTTTCGAACTTTCTCTCATGGTAAAAATAGTGTTTGTTCTTTTTAAAATGCGACTACCTAACTGTTTTTCTGTAATGCTTGATTTCAGATTTCAATTTTGAAAACTTACTTAATAAGAGCATTTAGTATTAAGTTTCATATAATGAGTATCATTTTAATTAAACCATACGTTTTAAATTGATGTATTTTTTTTAAACTTTTTCACAGGAATTTAAAACTAAAATTTCATACATAAATATATCTAATTCTTTCAAGCTACTGATGATAGGAAGATATATTTAAATTACATCCATGAATTCTGACTTTTCAGTTTTTAGTAAGGTGATGATAAAATGGGATATTATATAAGTGTGTTTTACGCTGAACCATCCGAAGTCATACAGCAGCAACTAATGATGACCGTGCCGCAACAGTGACCCATAAATGGCTACCAAGCCACCGCTGACCTACGAGAGGCTCTTCTTGGTCCGATTTTAACACTTTGCCTGTTTTGCATGTACAACGTACTGGCGGTGTTATCATGCCGTTACTAATTTGCCCGTACGGCGTACGGGCAATCTGATTTCTTTTTCATTCTCACTGTTTTAGCAGTAACTTTTGTATTTTTGAAGTCAAATTAGTCGTATAGATATCTGAAAGATGTTATTTTTCGAAGTGTATTCAGTTTGGTTTAAAAGCGCGAGCTTTCTGATAGGTTTGACATTAGCCAACGGACTTTTACAGTTCTTGGCTTGACTTTGGCTGAAGGTTTTAGGAGACAGACCAAAAGAGATATTTTAGAAGCATTTCCGCCTACAGACAAGAAACTAAGAATTGAAAACAGGTGCTATGTGTGTTCACTGAAGAAAAATGACGACTACAAAAGAATTAGGAAAGACTAGGTATTTTTGTCCAGGTTGTGACTTTGGACTATGCCTCTTTCAAGATTTATCACCCTAAATCTGATGTTTCAAAAAATGGGTTAAATAAATGTACTTGTATTATTTGCATTTGAAATTAATTATGTAGTATTTGTAATCGAAATTATTTGTAATATTACATGCAAAACTGTAAAAATAACTTCCCTTTCTGGAGTACATGAGAGACAAAAATCAGCTTCCAGGGAAAACATTTTTTATTTCCTGTAACAGTTGTTATATATGTTTAAAGTAATTAGGAATATTAATTTTAATAACATTTTCCAACTTACATCTGTAGCACGAACAAAAATATGCAATATTCAAATTCGTGAAGAAAATGAAACTGTTAACTTGTTAATGTGGTCCAACCCGGTAAGGAGCAAACACTACAGAGGTAAGCTCGTGACTACCAGGATGAACGCTAGGAAAACATCACTCAGGTACCCCGGGATCGGGAACCCCGTACACACCTAAAGGAGGTGTGCCCCTGGGGGCCCAGATATTATATAAACCTAATTTACTCTCACATTCCTATATTTAAGATAACATCATTAAACAAGCTAAAGTGCATAGTATTGTGTTATTGTAATGAGTTATATATCCTTGTTTTCTTTTTGCATTCGAAAATTTTCGCAAGAAAAAATAAATTCTAAACACTTAGACCATTGTTAATAAATATTCGTTGTAAAACGTTATTAGAGTGTTTTACATTTTCTAGTCAAGAAGGTTTTAACTGACATCTACTAATTTTGTCGAAAGTATTACATTCAGAACTGTCATATCGAAACATTTTTATTTGAGACAATTCTTACGTTTATATTTTGAATACTAAGATCGCGAAGATTGTTGTGGACGTATTGTTCTCGAAGAAATCATTATTTTCTTTAGACAACGTGAACAAGACTCAAGTTTTTCTGAAATATTCTTGCTAAGCAGTGATATTATTGACTAGTTCAATGTAAAGATGTTATTCTGATAAGCTGGAGTATTTCCATTTAAGATGACAGTGCGGGAATATTTTAAGCTTACTTTGTATTCTACTAAAACTCTTTAAAGAAACTCATTTGAATAACCTCAGACAACATGCAAGGATTGCAAATCCCCCGGAATTTCACCTGACGTTTTAGAATCCAATATAGTTTCTAATAATTTATTAGAACTGTTTTATTCTGAAAATGTCTGAAAATGAAATAATAGTGGTTGAACTAGCTCAAAATACATAGTTAATCCGGAAGTGGGAGTTTTGAGCGAATAGCTGTTTCGAACTGTTTGTTGTGTTGACAGTTTCGAACTGTTAACGCACACTACAAATCGCTATTTACATTACTGTTTAAATGTAAATTAAATTAAGATTACCACACCAAAACTTTATATATAATGGTGTTTTCGGAAATTATTTTACCGAAATTCTGAATTTGAAATCACCAAAATGTTGTCACTAATGTCACATATTTAGGAAAGAAATTTAGACAAATCGATATACCTGTTAGTTTGAAATAGACCAATTTCATATGAATGTTTTATGCAAATACGTCTCTCAATAGTGAACTAATGTTTTAGAATAGGAGAGTTGTAAATGACAATTAATTGCAACTAAGTTAGAATATTCTTATAAAAATAATAGATTAAGTACATACAGTTTCAAGAAAATTACGTGTTTTACGCTTAAAGGAAATAAAAACTTATTTCATGTTTTTTCTTGGACTATTGTAGCAACACACGTGCAGTGCATTTTCTATCCAAATATAACAGTACTAGCATATAGCCCGTCTTATGACGGGATCAGTAAAATTTTTAATTTTTCAGAAATTGAAAGTACCTTATGAGGCAGGTAAAAAAGAATGATTTGTTTTTTGGCTGAGAATTATCTGGTACACGTTCAGTAATTTGTTTATCACATTGAATTCATTTAGAAAGATAATTTAAAGTTTTCTTAGCTTTGTATAAATTATCGCTAATTTCTTCCCAATTTTTCCCTGGTAATTAATGAAATTAAAAGAATGAAACTATCATTTCCACTACACCCTGGAGATAGATAGAATTTGTTGCGAATACCGGTGATAAAAAATTTTCATTACAACAAAAAATAATCGAAGATTAAATTTAAAATTGTCGCATATGTACCTAATCTATTATTTAAGTCAAATATAAAAGAAAATTTTTTACGCAATATCTAATTTTAGTGATAAAACGTATGGAAATACTGCAGGAGATATTTAAATAACCTAAAATAAATGATTAAATGAAATGGTTAAAGGAATGATGTCATACTGCTAGAAAAAAATTATTATTTTTACCTATTTATTATGTGAGAAATTGATAAAAATTAATTGCCTGCTCTTAAAATGGGACTTCATATAATGGCATTAAACTCTCGAAAAGAGGGTATGCTGTGGATTTCGAACGTTTTAAAGATGACAGTATTTTTCGCTGTTATACGGAGCTTATTCATACAATTCATTTTAGAATCGGATCTATAGTTTAGTAAAAGATAAACTTTACTCGCTTTGAATTTTATTAACATTAACTCATCAAAAATCCAATATAGATGCTCTATCTAAATCCAGATCCAACCGCCTCTTAAAATCAAAGACAGATACCTTCGGCTATTATTACCTTACGAGTAGTAGGATGGAAAACATGAAATTTTTATGTGGCCAGGGACATCCGTGCAATAATACGAGAATTAAATAAATTAAAAATAATAAAAATCATAACAAGTTGAAGAAACAGTAAAAATTTATTTGAAAAATAATAAAACAACTTTAGGAATAAGACCTTAAAAGAAAAAGCAGACATTTAGAAGACATTTAGAAAAATATGGCACTATCGGGGACAGTATCGTACACCCGAGAAGTACGACGTTCAAATGGGCAGACACTCTACTGAACTCGTCACGCCTACACATGGTAAAGGAACTAGTTACAGTATAAGAGTGTCGAGAAAAAACAGTCCAGAAATTTAAATATTACGCTTCGACCTCTCCATCCTATCAAGAATGAATTTGGTATGGAATAAGATGGAGAATAAGGCTTGAAATTATAGCATTAAACGCTCGAAAAGGGGGATGGGGTGATTTCGAACTCGCTTTGAATTTTGGTAACACTAACCTAAAAAAAAAAAAAATCCAATATGGATGGCTGCATTTATTCCAGGTAGAACAGCTTCATAAATTCGCGGACAGATGGACAAATGGACAGACAGCTTAGGCTAATATTATGGGATATTCGTGTGCAAAAAAAAACTTGTATTATTTTATTTTGCTAGTTTTTGTGTCAACGATCATTTCTAGCACTTGTTTTGCTTTAAACTAGTTATGAGAAGTATTATTGTTTTTGCTATACACTGCCAATCTATAAGATCTATATTAAACTCTGAATCAACTCTGATTTCTGTTGATTTGAAATTTCTCTTTACTTTCAATTACTAATATAGACAAAAATACGGAGTTGGATCAAGCGATAAAAATATAAATGTAAATTTATGTGAGCAACGTCAGGCCTTGTATTACAATAAATTGTCATCCCAGATATAATTTTTACATACATTTAATACAAAACATTTTTTTTCAATATAGCACAGTGCGTTTACCTCATGTTTACAAACCATTTGTTTTAAAAATCTTATGCCTCCGTATCTCGTGTAATTTTATCAATGCATTTCTGTAAAAGTATTTTTTATGAAGCGTCTATATTAACTTAATTTGAGATGTAAAGGATAGTCTTTTTTCATGTAATATATGTATTATTCTTTATTCTTTATCTGCGTTATTATTTATTCTTTATTCATTATGATTTTTGAAAAGTCTACATCTGTTATGCACACAGTATAATTATAAGTGGACATAAAAGGATTAATACTTATTCTTTTCATTTTACTAGATCTGGAAGTCTGTAATAAGTGTGTATTGGGTTGTACTTAACACATTGTATGTGGGACACTCACTAGTACGTTTTCTGAAGATTGATACTTGAGTGCTGGTCACGTACCAGTACGGTTTGGTGTAACAATATGGTTTGTTTGTGGGTACAAAAATAACGGTATATACAGGAAAACTAAGCCTAATGCTCTTGTCTACTGCATAGATTCTGGAAACATTTAGACAAATAAAAACTAGTTTTTACATCAGTCGATGTGGAACAGCAGAACGGAAAGGTTGATTAAAAAAAACAATTTAGATATAAAATTAATTTTTTTATTTATTCTTGCTAAAATGGTATTACATATATGTATATTTACATATTATATATATATATATATATATATATATATATATATATATATTTCAATATAAAATATAAAAAGTTGGTTTAAAAAATTAAATAATTTTCGATCTATTTAGACTTAACTATAGAACTAAATTTACTCGCAAAATGCCCGGTCCCGGTACAATTCTGCTCCAAAATGGGCCCACACACAATGTGTGTGAAATTTACACATACGAATATATAACGAGTAAATCATATTTGTACATAATATGTAAAAGACCAAAATAAATTTAATGTTAGTTGTAAATATTGTACATAACATACTATACTGTATACAGTCCTATTTATGGGTACATAAAGCATTACATGAAAGGCTTTGAACTCATATCGTATCTCCATAAATCAAGAAGAAAATACATTTTGAAAGGGGGGAAAATGAACTTGAATGAACTGAGAGAGAAGAGAAATGGGTATGAAGTGACTGTATTTTATGAATAAATACATGAAAAATCATATAAAAAATTCTTCTAAAAGCTTTTTTTCTCAGTCCTTTTAGAGAAAAATATCTAATAATGTAATGTAAATATTATTTCATTGGATCAAAATGTACTTGAATAAACGACATAGACAGGATGTAAGAATTGTATAAAAATGTTATTCGAGTAATTTATTTTCAATACTAGGTTGTCCAGGAAATAGTATTTTTCTTCAAAAGGGTAACGTAATCTTTAAACTTTCTTAAGTATAAAAAGCGAGACTATCAAAAATTCAAAACTACTTTAATGATATTTAATTTTACACAGCATATTCAATAAAAATCTTTGTGTATTGATAAAAAATAAAATCAGAGAACTGCATGAACGGTAAAAATATTATTATTAATTTCTCTGTATATTCTTTAAAAAAATATACATTGAATCTGAAACTTTTTTTATTACTGAGTAGAATATGCTACTAAGACTGGATTATTTTAACTAAATATATTAATTCCAATGTTTCCAATGGTATAAAGATGTTCTTACACCTTCATAAAAGTTTACATGGGTTACCGAATATAATTGGGTTTTTTTTTTTTTTTTTCAAGGAATTTGTTATGATAGGGGAATCTTTGCAATCACAAAAATTCAGTCGTATTTACTAAGATATATGAAATAAAATGTATATTTAACACTAGGACAATTAACATTTTAATCTATTTAAAACTACCATAGCAAAGAATCGAACGAAGAAAGAAAGGTAAATATCTGATTCATTTATAATGCAAATATTGTTAAGAAAAGTTAAAACAAGTCATTTTCAACAATTTTAGAAAATACATACTGTATTTTAACTGTTATTTTGAATTGTATTTTTAAAATATCTTTACTTTCAGTCAAAATAATGTTCCCATAAAAATGCTACTTATCATTTTATGCATTAATAGATGATTTGCAATGTAATATTTTAAAACATTTTCCCAATTACGTTTAAGATATGACGAACATCATTTATTTGCTTGTTCATCAAACAATATTTACAATCATAAAAAGTATGGATGAGTATGGATAAGCAAACATTGTATAACAGTATTTTTTTAAACAACAACACAGTGTTTGCTATTTAATGGTTTAACACAGATATTAGACTTAAAGGAAATCATTTCTCATGTAGAAATATAAAATGTACACAAGAAGTCTGGGATAAAATCAAAAGATTAAGAAAAATACAAATCATTATGAAATAAAAGAAAATAAAACCTGAATAGTTGGTAAATAACTGAATTAATAAGATTACAAAATTCTTATAAAACTTGGGTAACTAATGAGTAAGTTTAACTTTTAGTTATGCTGTTTTTCTCAGGAAAGGACATTACTCATTTTTCAAAAGCAGAAGTTAGAAACTGGTTTTAATTAACTCCCAAGAAGTTTAATTCATTTATTAACAAACATTTTTATTTAAATTTTATGTAACTAAAACAATTATTTGAATAAAACTCAAACAAAAATTTTCAATTTTAAATATGTGTTTTTAATATTTGTATTGTGATTCGATT
>CM063504.1:6829350-6889350 GCA_032207245.1 Pardosa pseudoannulata
CAACGCAGCAAACGTCCCACCCGTGTGCCTTTGCTGGACAAGCGTCTCTGACGCTGGGCCCGAGAACATCGCGACTGGTCCATGGATCAGTGGGAGGGAGTTGTCTGTTTAGATGAATCACTTTGCCATTCATCACGACAATGACAGTGTCAGGATACGCCGTCTTACTGGCGAACAGTTGCTCCCTTAATGTAGAGTAGGTCATATAAAGGCCAGTGGTGGCAGTATTATGCTTTGGGGGACGTTTTCTTGGGCGTCTCTGGGACCCATAGTTGTGGTAGAGCAGACCATGAATGCTGCAGGGTATCTTAACATCATTGCGGACCAGTTGCACCCTTACATGACCTCTTTGTTTCTAGCTGGAAATGGAATGTTACAACTGTAAAACGCCCCGTTGTTACAAAGCTAAAATTGTGTTGGAGTCACACCAGGTACATGATGCTGAATACCAGTTAATGTCCTGGCTACCAAACTCACCGGATCTCAATCCGATATTACAAATTTGGGATGTCATCGGATGGCAGAGTTCAAAGACAACCAATTCGCAATATCTCGGATTTGCATAACCGTTGCTTAAACATGTAGTACAATCTGTCTCCGGCCCATCTACCAAGGACTTGTGGCATCCACGCCAAAGAGGGTTGAAGCTGCGTTGCGTGCCAAAAGGGGGACAACTCGTTATTGACAGGTGGTCATAATGTTTTTGCTCTTGAGTGTATATATGGTTGTGTATAATGATATTTTAACCAGACTAGCATGATTAATTAGAATTATAAACTAAACTAAACTTCTCGGCACAACAGCCGCTATGGGGCCAAGGCCTACGGTGCCAATCTCCGTTTACGAGACCAAGGTCTCTGGGGTGCGAACCATATTTTCCGGTTAGGTGGCCAATCTAACGCTTAACCCCCAGTGTTTAGTTCTTAAGCACGCTTGGTCCTCAGTTCATCTACCCACTGAATGGATGAAAGGCTGAGCCAACCTTGCCCAGCCCGGGGATCAAACTGCGGACCTGTGTCGTGAGAGCTACAACAACGCCACTGGGCTAATTAGAATTATACTATGCAATAAATATATGCGGATGCTATATCTAAAATGACACCTGTCTTTGATTGTATTTGAATTCTGGTTAGCTTCGGTGATCGAGAACCAACTTATATTTTATTTAAAATTTCACATGTCATATTTAAAATTGTGTAAATTTCACAATTATTTTACCTTGTGAAATCATTAAAAATATAGGTTAAGGATATCCCCTGATAGATTTGGTATTAATGGTATGACAGTTTCAAATTTAATATTTTCATGTAAGTATTCTTATTTTACTTAATTTTACTCACAAACGTAATGTTCATGGATTTTATATTTCGTAAATTTATTTAATATGTATACACTGCCGTACACATTTTTAAACCATCTAACTGTAAAGGAAAGAATTACATTATTTCAAGTTACTTACTTTATTAATAACAAGATTATATGTCTGAATCAATGGCTACTCTGAGTATTATTAAGTTTTTTATTATGCACATTTTTAATACCTTCATTGATATTTCGCGAAATGTTCTAACTTCATTTTCTCTTCTAATACCTTAGGGGAAAGCTTCAGTAGTATATTTCTTGAATATGGAAAATGTATATTTCAAAAGAAATAATTCTAACTGTTAAGTTTTATGTGATTGAAGAGATTTGATTTCATATACATACATATATATATATATATATATATATATATATATATATATATATATATATATATATATTTAGATGACTGAGCAACACATAACATACCGTTATAATTTTGAAACTTATTTAAAATTTAAATGTTGCTACCTACAAATATTTAAGATATGCATTGATATGCATATTAATATAATAAGAGACTACAACTAGCAATAAATTATATTCTCTTTATAAAGACATAAAATACATTATTTAAGCAATATCATTTGGTACTAATGCCAAAATCAAGAAAGGTCTGAGTTAATATTATTTTCTATTAAAACTTTTGTAGGCAAATATAATAGCAGTCAAAAGTGTCATAGATTTTTTTCCATATCACAATCTGCGATGCTTTTAGAGAAAATTTTACACATTCCTTAAGTCATCAGGATACAGTTAGGAAAAAGAGAACGCTCAAGGTAGCCCAGTTTTATGCAAATCCAGGTGTACCATGTTTTCCTACCTACATACAAATATGAAACCAGACACTGCATTTACAAGTCATATTAAACGTTGATATTTCTATAGAGACGGAAAAGAAAGTTTTGCAATTTTTCTTTGTTAAATTTAAATAAAATACAAATTTACAATAAAATGATTTTCAAACGGGATTTCAAAAGGATATAATACATATTTGTGGTTTAATATTCAGGCACAATGTAGATACGTCGTACATGGAGGTAAAAATTGTATTAATGTACATATGTATTATATATATATATATATATATATATATATATATATATATATATATATATATATATATATATATATATATATATATATATATATATATATATATATATATGTATATATTCATCAAATACATGGTTATATATAATTAATATTATTTTAGTTGTTAAGTAATATGAATATTTTATAGATATTAAACAGAAAGCTTCAAGTGTATTTAAATTTTAATAGTACTTTAAATCCCATTCATTTCATAAATATCTTAAATAAATTTAAATGAAAATATACATATTTTTAAATACAAATAGACACACAAATTTTTAAAATTACAGCGTTTGTTATATTTAGTAATTAAAGTTATACTAATTTTATAAAAAGATTATTAAAGCATTTTTTAATTATTTTATTAATCGTCATCTTTTGTGGAGGAAAAGTATTTCCAAACGTTTTCCCCTACAGTTAAAAGTCTAAAACAATCAAAGAAAATAATTTAATAGATATTTTTAGTCATCCATTCATGCGCATACAGCCTAGACATTTAAAACTTATATTAAATTGCTATTTTAGGTTTTAATATTTAGAATGTTTTTTCTTGAGAAACTTACTGAATCAAAAATAAATAAATAAATAAAATATTTGTTACTAAGCCTTGTAGCTATTTTTGTTTATACCGATGAAATTATATAATTATATATACATATACACTGGAGGACAACACAGACGTTGTCCTGTTTTAACGCTGTAAATCCAAAAACCTTAAAACATTTTTAAATAAATTATAAATTGTACTGTTTTAATGGAAAAGTAAGGAAAAAATATTTTAAAAATACTTGAAGCCACAACAAGTGTAGTCACCACAAACGTAATTAGATTTAAGTAAAATTCCCACATCGTCTGTAAGGTGATTCAATCCTCAGATTTCTTAAACTATATTCCGTAGTGTTATTTAATATCCTAAGAAGGGAATTTTATTATAAAGGTTATTTCAATGAAATTAAAAAATTTTATACAGTCATGTGAGGTTTGTGGAAGGATTAAAAGCAATGATGTAACAGAACAACCAAAGTTTCCAGATGGATCAAAACCAATGATTATAACTTTCAGAGATATGCACACAGAGAATAATAATTCCTTAAACAGTAATACAAATCTGGAGAATAATGCAGATTGGAAGGTTGAAAATATGGAGATACATATATCAACAGAGGAAAATGTATATTTAAATGATGTAATCACTGAAAATGAGCATAATACGAGCGGATCTTTAGATAATAAACGCAAGGCTAAAATTTAAATGCCCCAGAACACGAATATTTTCTAAGACCACGTAAGAAATATTAATTATTAGTTAGATAATAATTATTTCATAAAAAAATAAAGGATTTAAAAAGCGGTAATAAAAGGAGTGGTTTTGCAGTTAGTTTTTTCACCACTGAGCCACAAATACACTGGCAGTGAAGGGTTTCGATCGGCATTATAATAGTTTTAATAAGTAGGCAAAGCTGGATTTTTAACAAAAAAATACTTTCTATCTGATCAAATTCGAAATCTAAACCATTCTCGAATCAACTTAATTACCCACACAAAATTTCATCAAAATCAGTAAAGCCGATTAGGAGGAGTTATGTCAGAAACAAACGGACAGAAGAATTTTATATATAAAGATATATACATACATACATACATAAATATATATATATATATATATATATATATATATATATATATATATATATATATATATATATATATATACATATACTATATATATATACATATATATATACATACATACATATATATATATATATATATATATATATATATATATATATATATATATATATATATATATATATATATATATATATATATATATATATATATACATATATATATATATATATATATATATATATATATATATATATATATATATATATATATATATATATATATATATATATATATATATAGAGAGAGAGAGAGAGAGAGATAGATAGATAGGTATATAGATAAATATATAGATATAGATATAGATATATACACACAGAGAGAAGAGATAGGCCTGTGTGTATTTTTTATGTTAAATATATTAATAAGCAAATACCTACTAGAAGTTGTAGAGTATTCTATCGAATTTTAAATTTTCTATTATAAAAATTTTTGATTAATAGTAACTTTTAAGAATATAGATAACTTATTAAATAGGAAAATAAATATTAACACTGAAAAAGAACAGAACACATTAAAAGCATCAGAAGGATATTATGAATACAAAGTAAGTTTTTTATTAATGTTTGAATCAGACTGATGAATGATGCTTCAACTTTAATATTTAGGTTTTTATTTTATCTCAATGGTAATGGAAATTAAATTAAACACTGCATTATATGTTCTTCAATATTGTTTTAAATTACTTCTTTTCTTCTTCCACGGCTATCGCAGATTGAATTTGTTTGAAAATTTTCTACTTATTTATAACCAAGAATATTTGACTGTAATTTATTATCAATGTAAGGAAGAAAGGGATAAAAATCGTATTACTATTCAAATCTGCAACAAGTTTTGAAAATTCAGCAAATCAATCGGCTTTGTACTCTTTTTATAGCAATAGAATTCATTAGGAAGTTCTGAAAAAAAATAATAACTGATTTTGATTTGAATAGAGTTTATTATTTTTTATAATGCTTTTCTCAATTACAGTTTTTTCGGAAGTATTTCCCTATTGATATATTTTTATGCACCCATTGTTAGGTACATTGAAACGCTTCGTTATAGAATTATAAAAAATTGCAATTTATATACGATTGAAATTTATATACATAGAATATGAAGAAAAACACATAAGCAAATAATAATAAGATGCTAAAAATGTTTATAAAAGATTTGTAAATTGCCAAATAGGAGGTAAAACCTTCAAGGTCATTTAGATAGAATTTTATCTTCGTACCTTTAAGGAGGGAGTAGATGAAACGAGTACTGAAAAAAAAGTTTTGAAAAAAAAAAACAATAACTGATTTTGATTTGAATAGAATTTATTGTTTTTTATGTTTCTTTTCTCAATTAAATATTTTATAAGTTATTTTTTCATTTTTGATATATATTTATGCACCCATTGTTACGTACATTGGAATGCTTTTTCGTAGAATTATGAAAATTTGTTTAAAAAATTAATTTTATATGCCTAAAATATGAAAATTAACTTTTAAGCAAATAATAATAAGATGCTAAAATAAATGTATGAATCATTTGTGAATTGCCAAATAAGAGATAAAACATTCAAGGTCATTTATAAGGAATTTCTTTTTCGCAACTTTAAGGAGGAAGTAGATGAGGTGAGTACTGTTAGATGTATAAAATATATTGCTATAAAATATTTTTTTTACTTCATGAATCTTTTTTTATTGCATTTCTTATTTTAAAACTAATTATAATTTAGTTTTTATTATGATGATTTTTTACTTATTAGTGACTTAAAGTAAAAACTTGCATTGAATAGTTTATAATTCCTTCTAAACTTTTATTTGGTTTTGTCTCAAATATTTAGACCCACTACTCTGGATAAAATTCTAATATTAAGACAAAATGAGAATAGAGGAAAATAATGATTAATTATTCTTCAATACATAAAACAAAATTCATAACTTGAAACACACACACACATATATATATATATATATATATATATATGTGTGTATATATATATGTATATATATATTTATATATATATATATATATATATATATATATATATATTATATATATATAAAATATATATATATATGTATATATATATATATATATATATATATGTATATATATATATATATCTATATATATATATATATATATATATATATATATATGTATATATATATATATATATATATATATATATATATATATATATATATATATATATATATATATATATATATATATATATATATATATATATATATATATATATATATATATATATATATATATATATATATATATATATATATAAATATATATAGACACTTTGCCAGCGAATTCAGTGGCCGAATGGTCAAATCCCTAGATCCTGACAAAAAGTTTGTGCGTTCAATGTTTGCCATGGCTGTTTATCCGAAGTATGGACTTTTAATTTAAAAATGTTATTTATTGTTCCTTTATGTTTTTGAACATTCTAGATCTTTCTTTATTATGTAAATTAGTTATTTCTCGAATATTCTGTTCTGGTATAAAAGCTGATACCCACTAGTTGTAGGCAACTTCTCGATCATATAAAGTTGCGAGTTGCTACTTTGCTTGATTAAATTCGTCTGTTAGGCTAAACGGTGTGTTCATACAAAACTTCGTGACTATATATATATATATATATATATATATATATATATATATATATATATATATATATATATATATATATATATGCATATATAACTAATAAGACATACGCCAAGATGTAGCTGATAAAACACATTTCAGTAAGTGAATATTTACAAATTATGCATATGTAAATAGATATTTTGTTAAATGTATAATTTTAACATTCTAAGTTTAACTGTTGGGTTATGAAATAATTTCGCGTTCTTACAGACGTCGAGATGTAACTGGTCAAAACCATTTCAGCAATGACGAAAATGGATATGCCCAATGGATGGATAATTAAATGAAAATGAAGACGTAAATACGAAATTTCAACATTCTTCGTTTAATCTCTGAGGTATGTGAAGAAATTTGTGTTTATACAGACGCCAAGACGAAATTGTGTCAGATCATTTCAGTAATGCCCAAAGTGGATATTTACATTTCAAAATAACGTAAATCTTACATTCATTTAACATTCTATATTTAACCTTTGAGTTATTATTTAACATTCTCTGTTTAACTTTTGAAAAATGTACTTACTTACAGATGTCCAGACGTAGCTGGTTAAAATGTGCCGAGGTAGCTCTGTCGGAAAAGGCAACGATCTTGTAACTGAGAGGTTGCGAGGTGGGAACCCGAGTCGGCCTAACGACCCGAGCTGTGTTCGTTAAAGGTGACTGGGAAACGTAAAATAGTTTCGTGGTCACAATGTCCTCCAAGTTCTCAATTAATACATCTGGGGGTGGCATGCTTAGTCTTCTGTTTGGTCCATCCTTCAAAATTACGAGGACCTACTTGGGAGAAGTCGTTTTTTCAACTTAATGGTACTCATTTTAAATGAAAGGCGCACCTCTTGGCCTTAATACGATAGGCTACAGGCTGAATCGTGCATGGTTTGTCCAAGTGACATGATAAGCAACAACAACAACATTTCAGCAATGTCCAAAATAAAAATAGATAATGACAAGGAATTGATAGTTAAAAGAATATGATGTTTTAATGACGAAATCTTAACATTCTAAGTTAAATCATTGATTTATTCAATATATTTACATAATTACTATTTAAAGATGCCAAAACGTTAATGGTTAACATCATTTTAGTAATGGCTCAAATGGGTATTTAAAAATATTTGTGCTTACACATGTAATTGGAAAATATTCAAAATTGATTCAGGCATGATCATAAAGGGTATTTCCTATAAAATATAAATATAGAAATTTTACATTCGCAATTACTATATTTCCATTACTTTTACAAAAATTGAAAAAAAAAAACTTTTAATGGTACCATAGGCTTGATATAAGTCTCATGATTAAATGAGGTTTTAGATCTAGCATCAATTTTACATTTATTTTTTAATCAATATATAAAAACTATATTTAATATTTACAGTATGATAATATAAAATTTCAGTTAGCAAAAACTTCCTTAATAAAGTATGATTTTAAAGCTTATAGTATTATGTTATTAATTTTCTAGAGTGATTAACCTCATATTTTTTGTCAAGAATTAACAAAAGAAATCAACTTAATCAATCATATTAACCTGAAAGAAGTATATTTTTATCAAAATCTTTTTATATCAACAGAAAGGTAAACTGCTGCTTGCGTCGAATAAATACCACTTTACGGCTGTATTATTAATTTATTATATGAATGGGATTAATTATTTTGAAATATTGACGATCGTTAATAATGCCTTTATCGAACGAATACCTGGATGAAGGTAATTATCCTCTGTTATATCTTAGATCTGGTATTAATTAAAACGTGCGTGGGAGTGCATAACAGCAGATCATACTCTAAGGAGTTTTAAAATTAATTACAGGGTAAACGTAGCTATGAAAAAATGGAGCGTAACTAGAAGTATTTTTGTTGTATTTAAACTTTCTTAATCTGATAAAGGAAATTGCTCGGAAATAAGTGAAAAAAGAAATGCAATGGCTAAGTCTTAAAATTTCGGGATTTGTTTTAATCAGTTTGGTGAAACGTTACATATTTTATATTAAAACTGATCATATTATTTTGTAAATTTATTCACATTTAAAGAAATAATAGCAATTCAAAAATGCCTATTCTTATGTGATTATAAATTTAAACTTTTAGGAAAGTGTGTAATTATCATGATTTCTGATAAACCCGAATTAGTGGTATACTTAATAACTAATCCACTTATAAATATAAAAATTTAAAATAAAAAAAAATTTTTAGAACAAAAGAATGCATTTAATTTTTACATGTATTGGTTGAAGACAAATGCCATTTTATTGCGCTTCAATAAACAATTATAATATATTAAATCTCTCAAAGAAATATAATATAATTCTATATTTTAAACGTTGCTTTGTCAGCATAGTGGTTAGGTAAATTTTAATTACCATTTACCATTCTCGCGATTGAGTTAAATGCCCGAAAATGGGCTGAATGACATTTGTATTGTCTTTGAATACGGAGCAATGCTGATGTACCTGTAATATGGTTCCATAAAAATAATCATAAATACTTCCGCTTGTACAAAGGGTTAATTGTAATAGTTAAAGCAAGTGACTGCATTCGAAAAAATTGCAGATTTGAAAAATAATTCAAATTCAAATATTTCTAAAATGAAATTTTTGAAATTTTCTTTTGATATAGTTTTTACTCCTCAATTAAAATTTGTATTCCTTTCTTACTGTATATTTAATATTTATCTAAACTAGATTTTATTAATGATGTGAATTATTTTGGGACGTTTTGAATTTCGATTTAATTTAGAAAGTGTAGAAAACATAAATTAAAATCTTATTTCAAAAGTAGGACGTATTGGACTTGTTATTTTCTGTATTATGTAAAATCTTGTTCTGTTCATTTTTATTTGCATTATCCTTTTATATATACCTTTCCAGTTTCTTTGTCTAGCTCTGTACTAAGGGAATTATTTACATCTTGCCTGATTAGTATTCTTTTGAAAGACCGGCCATCACCCCCCCCCCTCGAAACGACACAGAGCCACCGTTGACCTACGTGGTACACACCATGACCCTGTTAATTTAACTAAACTCAGTAACGAGCAAACAATAGAAATAGCTCGTGACTACCAAAAAGAACGTATAGAAAAACATAAAGGTACTCCTGCTTCTTGAAAATCCGCGCACACCTAACGAGATGTGCTTTTGAAAAATATAATGTTCAACGCTTTATTCAACAGTTTCCCTGATTACCTTTAATTGCCCTGGTTTCATATATATTGCCATTACTTATTTTTCCAAGAAAAGTTGGGCATAGCTGAAATTGTGAGTTTCTTTTATCATGTTTTTGACTGATCAGAACAGAAGCTAAAATAACAGAAGATAAAATATTCTTGACTGATTGGGAGTTCTTATTGATTTTTGCTGGATAGCTTTGCAATTGGTTGATGGCATGACGCATGGTTTGTCCAATTCTAAGTACTGGAACTGCTGGAGAGTTAATGTTTTATACCAAGGAAATTAGTTACATGTCGATCTAGGAAGATTAGTATTCTGCTGAAAGACCGGCCATCACCCCGGAAAGCCCACACGGTTACCTTTGAGCTACAAAATACACGCCATGACACGTGTTAATTTAACCAAACAGAGTAAGAAGCAAACAAAAGAAATATCTATTGACTACCAAAGAGAACGTAAAGAAATACATAAGGGTACTTCGTGTTCGTGAAAATCCGTGCACGCTTGAAGAGGTGGGGTTTTGAAAAAAGGAAATTTTAAATATAATGCTCAATGCTGCATTCAACAGTTTCCCTGATTACCTTTAATTACCCTGGTTTTGGATATATTGCCATTACTTATTATTTCAAGAAACGTTGGTCACAGCTGAAAGTGTGGGTTTCTTATATCATGTTTTCAATTGACCAAGAGGTTAACAGAAAGCATTTTTGGTTGTTTGATAGTAGTTGTAGATTTTTGCTGGAAAGCTTTGCCATTTGACGATGGTATAATTTGTTTTGTACAACTCTACGTACTGGAACTCCTGGAGAAGTAAGGTTACGTATATAAATATTCGTTTCCATTTATTGAATTTTGCTTTGTGAAATTCCTACAATATAAGCTCTAAATCTTGTGGTTCATTGTCGTCTAAACTAATAAAAATGAAACTTCTTGAAAAGCTATTTGTAGAAAATAATCGGGGAGAATAATTTGCACGTCATAGGTATCCAGAGTTGGTCCGTTAACCGCATATACTTTCCCCGTGTTTTCCAGTTGTTACTTCTAGTGCAGATAAAAATTAAATCTTACTAGGCAGTATAGTGTATGCTCCCGTAAATGAAAATCTAAAAGTAAGCTAGTAAGAACAGAGACTAAATAATGCACTTAATGTGATTTATCACTTTGTGTTTTGCTTTGTTTACGAAATATGAAGGAAAGAAAAACATTTTCTTTTCATTTACCAACCATATTTCAGATAAGTGAACTAATGATAAAGATAAATGCTGTCACGCTTGTAAAAATTTAAAAATCCAGAATAACACATGTATGTTAAGTTTTGTTTCAGTTTCCTTTATTCAGGAACTAAAGAAATGATTTTTTGCAATTTTCTAAACAATAGGCAAATGAAGCGGTTAACATATCATTCAACTAATCCCAGGAGTCTAGTTCTTTGAGAAACAATCTAAACCTGAAAAAATGTTCTTTGCTATTTCTTAATTAGATTTGTTGTTTTCCTACAAACGGAGATTTGGAAAGGAGATCTGTGATGCATGGATTTTACGTATTATAATCGGATGCTACTTCATATATTTGAGTTTGGTATACGCTTTTATAAAAGATGCATGTAGATGCAAAAGCGAGGTAGAGTGAAGATGTTGATGCAGTAAAACTTCATTTAACTATTTTTATAACACTTCCATTTTTTAAAAGTTCGTCAAAATATGCTATGGACATTAAAGTAAATTTCAAGGAAAAATTAGAAAATCAATATTTTTTTTTCAATTGTTAACGAATGAAGATGGCTTTGAAATGTACATGTACTGCTTTTTCTCTCATTCTAGTTATATGTTATATCTCGCATTTTACAATTATGAGCTTTATAAGTCTGCACGAAGAGAACTTTGGTACTGTGAAGACCCCCTTTGTTTAGAACACTAACGATCGAAATCAGCTGAGCTGGGTCCCACCTGCTTAACAGTCTACAATAGAGAGGCAACTCAGTATCTGGGATATTGACAGTTTGGTTGAATAGGCTTCACACCCTGATCGGTCATGTTAATGATTCCAGAGAATTGCCTCAAGAATTCCGGAACGGGACAGCTAGCAAAGGAGAATTTGCCTAATTAACTATTTGTTACCTTAGCTGGAGTTCTCTGGTAACTCGAATCGAAACTGACCACAAAATGGTTGGTGGGACCATAACTGAGGTATAAAAAGCCTAGAATTTTGTTACTGGAGTCTTTTCGACATTTTTTCCTTTGCATATAGTAATTAGTTACTCCAAAAAAAAAAAAAAAGAGATTTACAATTCTGTTAAGTCTGGGATCCTTCTTCACGCTACTTCTTCACTTATGGTTTTTAGAAAGGATACTAGGATACTAGGGACTTTATGATACTGGGAGTTCTTGTTACGAGGAATTTTTAATATCTTAATATCAGCAGTTTGTAAGTCAGAATGTAATTTAAAATGTTTTATAATTTCTAAACTGTCTACTAAATTTGCTATACTTTAAAAAAATTAAATTATTCAATAATATAGACTTATCTCAAACACATTGCTGGAAGATAACATAAAGGATAGAACGCTGGTTTTCGCTACCAGATTTAAAGTGTTCTAATTTTACACCCAGCAAAGATGTTCGTAGTCTTTCGGAATTATCTATATGCAGTAAAACCAAGTCTCATTAGTATAGTGTAGCAATCAATCAATCTAGCACCAAAACGGGCACATACGTGTGTGAGGCCCTCCAGGCTTATCCCGATGGCGGTGAGCAGATCATGAGTACTGGGCCACTCGAACTTGCACTAAACCCGTCGAAGAATCAGGAGCGCGCACGTCGCGGCGCAGGCGCAATCCACGAGCGAACGCAGAAGACGATCACTGTTGGAGAGAGAATTTGGAATATGCAGAGTGCCTAGCAGACCTCTTGACTCTTGAAATAGTGAGGGTGGCGCGAACCACGCGAGCCAGAACGGAAAAGAACTAGAGAGAAGGAGTTAGCTAATTGCCCCAAAAAAGACGGGAAACCGTATGAGTAAAAAAAGAGGACAGGAAATGTTGAGAGGCGACAATAGCAAACATGGACCTCGAGACCATCACTCAAAAGTCAATGCGACGGAACTTTGATCCACCCTGCGGAACTCTCGTGACTCATGTTCAAAACTTAGACCTTAAACTAAACTAAACAAAATTTAGAAAACAGGTTATTTAACACTAAAATTATTCGACATACAGTAATGAAATATGTACAAATTTTTCTATTTAAACATGCATTTTAAACAAGAATTTCAGTTACTGAGGCTGTTTTTTCTGTAAACGCTTCAGCCTTTATCTATAAATTTTGTTTAAAGTGATTAATTATATTTCACTGAAAAGATAATAAAAGAATAAAATTGTTCCGGGAGGTATTAGAAAAACACCGTGTAAATTGTAAAACGAAGAGAAACATGTTTACAAAAAACTATTCTCGTTGAATAAATTTTTTAATGCTTTTTGATTAGAAGCTTCACAAACAAAAGATAAAAGGGTATAAAAAACTTTAAACTTTTTATGTATGATGAATTGTTTTTTTAGTTTACTCACGCCTTAGAAAAAGGACATAAGGTTTTAGAAACATAAGCAGAGTGACGGATAAGCATAACTTTTATTTGTAACTAAATCAAGAATATGTTATAATTCGAATCCACTATAAATTTGTATACTTATTTAAGCCTCTTGCTCACTCGATAATGAAATATAAAGACAAAAATCTTTTTAGAAATTGTGTACTTAATATGGTATTCTAGATTATGCAAGAAATATAAACTACTCACCATAATTCAATTTCGTAAAATTTTATACTAAGTAAAATCTTTCAATTTAATAACTCTTCCCTCAAACAGCCTAGATTTGATTTTGTTTGGTTTGGTTTGGACCGCTACGGTCTACTTCTTGCAACACAAGGGATAATGAGACTGGAACCTACTGCTTACAGATAGCCTAGTTTTGAATAAGAATAAAAATAAAATATTCGGCTTTGTTTAGTATAAAATTTTACATGATAAAATGTAAATTTAATAAAAAAATATTCAATTTTTACATATGAAGTAACATGTAAAAAACAATTTAAATTCATTTGCCTAAAAACAGTTTAGGAATTTGTAAATTAAAAACTAGTTTTTTATCATATAGAATCTAATTATCATATTTATTTTTTTGAGTGACAAGAAGCATGAACTAATACAATCTCTATTTTATACTCTTCAACGCTTGTTAATTATTTTTATTAAGTATTATGGTATATATGGTATTTTATTAAGTATTATGGTATGGTGTGTATTGATAAGAATTAGTATTATGGTATACATTAAATCTTTATGTTGAGAATAGTCCGGTTTCCGAATTGGATCAAGCGAACAATAGCATTTCTACGTGATTAAAGCAAATTGTGTAATTTGTTTATTTGTAAATATTGTATTTATTCTTATTTATACTTTCATTTTTGCATAATCTTTCTTTCTAAACATTATAAATATATCGTTATGGCTTCGACCAGCATAGAATTTGACAATGATGACTTTTTGAAATACTTTTCTCTAATAAAATGCTCCTAATTCAACTAAATAATATATTTTTAACTTTCTACTTTCCTCCAGTTGCATGGCATTTTTATCTCTAATTTTCTACGAATCATGGTGACACTCAAAGGGTTGATCTGTGATCTTCAATTATATTAATGCGAGTGATTTATTTTATTTTATGGCATGATAAAGGTTATCCTTTTAATTTTCAATTACTTTCAACAATCTATTTTTAAATTTAAACTGTCAGATTCCTTTTAAAATTTAGGTATACAGGATGCAAACGTTTATCTGCAGAGGCTGTTCGCACTTTTTTATGTAGCTTCCACACTATGGAAAATTATTCATGACTTCCTGAGGGTGACTTTGAATGGTGGTTAACGGGTTGCATCTACACGCTGTGTCACTAAATGAGCCGAGGGCGTGGATTTGTCTATAGGGTCTACTGAGCACTTTAGTTGCGCATCTGGATGCCTTTGATCTTTGGAGAAAAACCGCCCCTGAAGGCTATTTTATCATCTGTCACCATCGACCACGAAAAGCCATACACCCTCGACGGTGGTAATGGCTTGCAGTGGACCATAGTGTGGAGAGGCTTTAGACGGTTTTGTTTAGAGGTATTAAAAAATCTTTTGTTGCAAAATAAGGAACTAAAATTGTAGTATGTTTTTAAAAGTCAAAATTATGGTCTCTGGCTTGAGAGGTTCGTTTTTATTCAAAATGGCACTTTTAATGAAGCAGTGGTTCGAAGGCTATATTTATGCTCTTTCCGAAGAGAAGTATTCATATTCCGTTATTCAAAAACGATGTGAGAGTCATGATTTTGTGATATCTAAATTGTCGATTGATATATTGTCAAAAAGAAAGGAAATAATGTAAAATTAGAGCCTCAAGTGGGACAAAATTCCAAACAAGTATCCAAGGAAAAAACGAACATCTTCGACTATTGCAAAGGTAAGTTGTTTATTGTTAAAAGAAAATCTCCCTAGTCAAAGGACTGTTTCCACTGTAAACAAAATGTTCAACTTTAATTTAAATCTTAAGAAAGCGAAAAAATACAATGTGCATATTCATTCTCTAAATCACGTCACTGAACGCAGGACACGCTGTAGATTTCTGTATGAGAAACATTTATCCAAATAAAAATGGAAAAAAGATAAAAAAGATCATAATATAATATAAATCTGCAATAAAAAAGATCCATTAATTATCATAAAAAGGGAGAAAAAATTAAGTACATGGTTCAAGGAATTGAAAGAAAGTTTTTCTAAGAGATTCATGATTGTTGCTGGCTTTTCATATAATGGCAAGTTAAAAATAAAGAGAAATGAAAAAAATGTCAAGATTAACTCCAAATACTATCAGGTGTCATCAATCTGTGGAACTCTATCAAGACGAAACTAGGAGCCACACATCAAAATCTGTAAATTTCCTAAAAGAAATGGAACAAAAAGCCGGTATCAAGGCCATACCCTTCACTGATATCCCTACTAAATCTCCCGATGTATCACCTATGGATTTTTGTGGTTTAGAACTTTTAAAATCTGCATTATCCAAACGTTGTCCCACAACTTTACAGGACTATGTTCAAGAGGAATGGGATAGAATACCTGTTCTGACACTTCAAAAGGCATTATTATAATGATAATTATGGTGTCGCAAGATAGTTCGCAATAAGGGTTATCAAACAGAACATTTAAAACACAAGAATTTTATGAAATTTAGCTTTGTGACTACAACATACATCGTCTAAAAATGTGTGAACGGCCTCTGTATTTCCTGTATGATAAAAATTTAATTTTTTATATGAATATTTCAAAAATTATCTTGCAAGTAAGTGGATTTCATCTTTATACTTGATTTATATTTTCATATTTTTTTATAAAAAATACTACTTAAAATGCCTATAGTAATAAATAGTTTGTAAAAGTACGTTCTAAAAGGCGTACAATATTATATATATATATATTATAAATCGGTAAAATGCTATTATAATAAATATTTTAAGCCTTGTGAGGTAAAATGTGTCCTTAAACAAAACAGATAGTACATATGAATACAATGTATATAAGTTAGTATATATAGATCATAAATTTTATGTAAACGTTTTAATTTTTTATATGATATTTAAAAATTATTAGTAAATTGACAGAAATTAAACACAAGTAAAAGCTTTTGTTTCTGTATTCATTTCTAAAATTTCATTGTTAGAAGTATGGACTTCTCATTAAAGGTTTTATCACTCATCAACCTGTACGCTTTGAAAGCCACAAATTTAATTCACGATTACTTTTACCTATAAAGGATGCATGGTTATACTTGTGATAGAGAGAAATTTTGAAAAAGCCTTATCATATCTCAACATGAACTAAAATAATTTGGATGAAAGTATTTCGCTGTTATCGAAAATTGAATTTATTTCTTTATTAACATTAATATGTTTGAGTGTGATAAGGCTTTCACTTATAATCAAATCCAAAGTAACATTTTAGGTTTTATGTGTAAAAAATACCACTAAGGATGAGCAACATTCGTAAAACTAATAATAATAAATTAAATTAGGAGACTGGATGAAAATTAGTTTAATTATTTAGGAAATTAAATCAGGAGATTGAAAGGAGATTTGTATGAGGTTTAGTAAGCAAGATAGTAAATTATCTCTAATGTTTTTCGAAAGTGATTTTTCCATTTTTAAGCAAAATATTGACTTTGAAATTGTTCTGAATGTTTGTTTTACGTTTTACACTACACTTTTATATCTATAACATTATTTCGACAATATTATTTAAGTTTTTACTATACGATAATTTTCTATAAATTTATAACATATATGCTATTTATATAGTTAATACTTTATAAGTATTAACTTGAATATTATCAAATTCCTATTGCCATGTTTTCAGAGAGGTCATTAATGATATATTTTAAGATCTTGCCATATCTCATTTGTATTATTAACTGTAGTGTGCTTCAAAATTCAACTTGTATTGTCAATAGCAAATACATTGTCAAATGAAATTAATTTCAGTGTAAGCAATTATAATAGGGGATAATTGTAACATGGTTTTGATATACTATTTCACTGAACGATTATTTCATGACATCTAGAAAATTATTTAGTTCAATAATGAAAAAAATAATTTTCTTTTAATGTATTATATTATTTATATAGAACGAGAAAGATTTTTTTCGAAGTTTCCGTACCATAATTTAGAATCTCATACAAATTAATTTTCTCTGATGTGTTTATGAAGTTAAATAAACCAATTTAAGTATCTGACATTAAATAATATTTTTTGAAAATAAATTATTTTTCAAATAATTTTTTTATTAGACATCAAAAGTTTAAACATACAAGAGTTTATTTTACTTTTCGATTACATGAAGAAATTACAACGAGAATGAGTGTTTTATTACCCTTAAAATGTCTGTTAAAACCAATAAAAAATAATTTTTATAGTGTGGATTTTAAAATTTACCTTTATAATGACGAAGTATATAATCTAAAATATTATTTAGATGTTTAGTATTCAGTGACTGAAGACATAAATTTCTACAAAACTAAAAGAATTAGAACAATTTCAAATCTTTTTGACTCATTTTTCTGACGCTTTTCATGTTTAACAGTAAATGTATTAAAAGGACGTAAGTGATAAAGATTAAAAACACTTATTTTTGAATTTTTTTCAAAAACGCTCATATCCATACAGTCAAAATTTGAAGGATTCTAGTACTGAAAGGCAGAAATGACAGACAGAGCATTGGCTGATTTAGGCGGGTCACTGCTGTAGCGTTATATAAGATTTTACAACGTTAGTTTAAAAAGTAAAGATTGTAGTCGATTTTAACCAATTTAAAGAGATACACAGTATTAGTAAAGAATTATTTCACAATATTTCTGCACATAATCCTTGTAGTTATTGGATTATCTATTCCATCGGATTCAACCTATCAAATTCGCTATAGAAAAAGACTTGTTTAGAACGTACAGCCGCAATATGATGGCTTTTGTATTTTACAATGACTTCTAAAGTGAGATATTCCAAAGTATTTCTTTTAAAACTAGAAGAGACAACGAGCTTTTTATGTCATATTCAAGTTGTAATGAGAACGTTTGAGTAACCTCCTTGGAAAATGCATTAATTTTTATCTGAAATAAAACCTTTTGCGACATTTCTTGACACCAACAAGTACATCTTAATAATCCGAAAATATTTATTGAACTAGAGTGATCAGCCAATAAGTGATTGAAAACCACTGGTGGCAGATTATTTCTATAAACATTTATAAATGTTATTTAGTTCCACACATTAACACTAAACATACCAACACTTAATACATACCTATTTCTACCATAGCCGGTCAAATGACCCGACTTTATTTTTCTGATTATAAATGTATGAAATATGAAAATTGGAAGGAAATAGACAAATCAACTTTATTATAATTAAACAAAATTGTATATTGTCAATTTTTATGTAATGCAAACACAAGGAATAAGAATTTTTAATTAATTTCCCATCGCATTTTTTACATAAACCTTATGGGTCATTTGACCCGTTGTATGGTATGTTTAGTGTTAATGCCCAATAATGTTTCCTTGAACTACTTCCTTGAATCTACATTTACCACTGCATTTTTAAGGTTAAAAATTATATCTTTTTCTTCAAACTTCCATAGCTACTTTAATTTAAACACCAAAATAGATCTTGTAATCTCCTTTTTGAACAATTTAACTATGTAACATTTAATTTTCTTTTTATAATTTGCACTGTTACTTTTGGTTTATAAATAAATAAATAAATAAATAAATAAGTAAATAAATAAATAAATAAATAAACATATATATATATATATATATATATATATATATATATATATATATATATATATATATATATATATATATATATATATATATATACTGTCTACCAATAAGTATTTGGACACCTGTGATAGAAAAAAAACTAACTTTATTCAAAACCAATAGTTGGCAGAGCCTCAAAGAGAGGCAATTACAGCGTAAACCCTACGGGGAATACATTCTACAAGTGTTTGTATTACAGCTTGTGGTATTGTCTTCCACTCGGATTGGAGTAGACATACAAGTTCCTTCAACGATTTTGGACTGGTAGTGCACCCCTTAATTCGGCAATCCAACTCATCCCAGAGGTTCTCAATAGGGTTCAGTTATGGACTCTGGTCAGGCGATTCTACTCGATGAACTCCATTGGCACCATACCAAGCCTTGGTTAACCTCAAAACTGGCATTGTTGTCCAGAAAGTAACAGGGGTCCAACCCGTAAAACTGCCACAGCGTAGGAAACACATTGTCATCCAAAATAATGCAGTAGACATCGGCGTTGAGAATACCATCAATGGGGAACAAGGTTCACACTCCATACCAGGAGAAAAAACCCCAGACCATAATTCCACTTCCGCCGAACTTGACTGATGTCAAAATACATTCTGGCAGGAAAAGTTTTCCAGTCAGATTCCAGACCCAGACCCCACCACCCGAACGGTAAAAGGTGAACCTTGATTCGTCGCTCCAAAGAACCCGTTTCTACTGATCTACTGTCCAATTTCGATGTACTTTGTACCGCATTAGCGGAGTAGCGCGGTTGGACTTTTTGATCAATGATTACTGGGCAGCAGCACGATTATGAAAACCAAGCAGATGTGCTTCCTTACGGATAGTATTCATTGAAACAATACTCCCGGATGCTTGTTGAAACTCCTCGCAGATTAAGGCCATCGGTTGTGTGCTGTTCTTCAGAATTTCTCTGTACAGCAGTCTGCGGTCTTTGTCTCCCAGTTTCGTTGGTCTGCGACTTGGGGCACATTCCAATAATCACCGCTCACCTTCCACTTCTTAATCACATAAGCCACTGTCGATTTTGTGCACTTCAGATCGCTAGATGTATCCCTTAAGGATCGGCCAAATTTGTGATACCCGATAATTATACCTTTCTCAAAATAAGAGAGCTCGGATCTGAGCGGAATCTTATATGCGACTAATGCCGATGCTGTTTTCTACACGATGTAAACCGGCGGAGGCGGTGACGTACTTCAGGACCTCAGATATCAACTCATGCATAGTTGTCCAAATACTTATTGGTAGAGAGTGCATATATGTATATATATATATATATATATATATATATATATATATATATATATATATATATATATATATTATATATATATATATATATATATATCTTCCTACGTTTTGGTGAACAACCTTGAACCAGTGCCTCACCACATCTACTGAGGAGTACAAACTTCTGGCCCACAACATTCACCTCCGAGTTTCAACTTACAACAACATCTTAAGTTCTTAATATCCCCAACCAGAAGTGTAATTGACATTTATACCTTGACAACCCACAAAGGTACTAGATATTAAGATTTTAATTTGAAATAAGGTCTTCTCTTTTCTTTTATATACGTTAAAATATAAACAATTTCAATGTGGTATAAGTGTAGATAAATTGAGTATAAAATTTATAAAATTGATAATTTTCTATATATATATATATATATATATATATATATATATATATATATATATATATATGTAGCGTACAAATAAACATTTTAATTTAAAGCCAAACTAACATTGTTTTTAAGAATGTATACATATTATAAGGTAATAAATTAGTTTTAGTAGCCTGCAAATGTTCTGTCGTCTCTCAGAGTTTGGGTTAGAGATCAGTAAGCAAATATAAACACAACGCAATAAAAAAAATCAGGTATATCTATATCATCTTAAATTTTTATATATCTGTGTAGAGCTACACATCATATATTTATCAGTTTGAAATTCAGTGCATTTAGCATTTCAAGTAATTCAAAAAATACTAACGGAAAATAATGCAAAGCCTTCCTATAAAACGTATACGATATGTACTTTAATATAATTAGTAAATATATTTATGTTAAAATCTTTCTGGTCTTTGAGAAAATTGAACATTTCCGTTGAAGCTAATAATAGAGGTAGATCAATAGATAAAACGCCGGGAGCAATAAACTGGAATAGGCTTATTTCAAGTATGTCTACTCATCCACTTTTATAAAAATCACCTGAAATTTATAAATTCATTTATGATATAGCTGACTCTTTGCAGAATAGCATTAGTTTTCTTTTAAACATATTTTTATTATTTTCAAATACGACATTTGCATTTTCAAATCCTCATATAGAGTAGAACATATATAAATAACTGAAAAAAAACTTCAGGCACATAGAGAAAATCATTAGATGCTGAAAATAAAACATAATCATAAATGTAAAACAATCACAATTTACAATGTAAACAATCTTTTCTTATCTATGTTGTATTTACATTTTCGTGGTAGTTATTGCCATGTTCCAAAAAAAATTTTTATATCCTCGTATAAAGTAGAAAGGGAAGGTATGCTTCAAAATTCAAATTTTTTTTCTTTAAAAGCTATATTTTTATACATATATTACACAGAATTATTAAAGGGAAAATTATCCTTCTTAAAAACTATTTCTAAAATAAAATACATCCATGCACCATAAAAGAAAACTGTACCTTATTAAATATTACACTTTGTTATCAATAATAGTTTTAAAATTAAATTTTTTGTGATGGATTTAGGGTTTAACCATGTTCGGTATATTAGTTTTTAAAGTGAAAAGAAATGTGTAAATATTGAAATTCTTTGCAAGTGGAAGGATAATATTGACAGAACAAAAATGGAGATTATATGATTCAGAACATGGAAGAATTTAAAATTTCTTGGAGTTAATTAGCTAGAAAAAAAGTGTAAAATGCACTTTGATAAAATTTCTAAGCTTTACATAAATTAATTTGTAATTATTCGATCGTATATAACATATTTTAAGTAGAAATAAAGTGGAAAAATTGATACATAAATTAAAATATTTTCTATCATTAAATTTCTAAAATATTGTATGAAATTGCATAATACGTAAACATTACTAAATTAAAAAAAATGAACGAACCTTTGCAATTAGGTAACATATGTATAAGTTAGAAGAAGGGAATTAATATTCTTAGAGTATTTATTTTATATAGGACATATATTGCTTTTCAATATTAAAAAACGTTAATTCAATTTTAAACTAGCCTATAAAATTCCCTTGTGATCCAGCACAGAAACAGAGAATATTTGTCAATTGAAAATATTTGTCATATTTAACAAGAATTTAAAGAATATAAATAAATAAATATTGTCAAGAAGATTCGAATAAACACACCGTTTAGCCTAACAGACGAAGTTATTGATGCAAAGTAGCAACTTTACAAGATCGAAAAGTTGCCTACAACTAATGGGTATCAGCTTTTATACCCGAACAGAATATTCGAGGAATAACTAATTTACATAATATAGAGAGATATAGAACGTTAGAGAACATAAGGCAACAATAAGTAACATTTTTAAATTGAAAATCCATACTTTAGATAAACCGCCATGGCGAGCTCCGATACCAAAAAATTTGGATTGGATCTCTTGCTCTGACCAATCAGCCACTGAGCTCGCTGACAAAGCTTCTTTATGCTGCAGTATAACACAAATTAGATATATTTCATTTTTGAAGTTCTAAATTTTTTATTTTGAAGAATGCTTAAAAAAGTTATTTGATTCCCACTTATTCTCAACCAGGCATTTGTAATGAAGTTTAGATGCAAATATCAAGTATATTATGTGCAAAAATGAAAGGAAAAATGAGTTACAAAAGATAGAAAACTGAGAAAAATAGCAAAAGGAACTACGCTTATTATTTATAAGGAAACAATAATTAATTGTTTTACAAAATTTTAACGTTAGCTCTTGTATGAAAGCGGCGTTATTCGACCATTATAACTTCTGTTGAGTACTGTATAAATCATTATAGCTATCCTCATTATCAAGAGAGTCATTGTCATTTTAAACAACTCATCGTTTTATGGTAATTGTCACACATTCGCATATTTCAGTAAATTTCCTAAATTAAGGATTCCAGTGCATTAGAGTTTATTCAGATTTTGGATTGATATCTTTACTATTTTTTATGGCAGTGGTTTTTTTATGAATGATTTAATTATATGATACTTTACACATAATAATGAATTGAAACAATTAAACGAGCATTTAAGTATAACTGTAGTAAGGAACTCAACGTTTTACACACAATCCTTGGTGTAGCTATATGATGTTCCTAAATGAAAGTATAATATAAATAAAACTTGTAATTAGTGTATAAGTTATATTATATATTATTCTTATTTTAAAGGGAACAAAAGATGAAATAAGCATGTAAGTAAGCAACTAAAGCTTAAATGTGGACACATATAAGTTATTCTTATAATAAATGGGCCAACCAAAACATAACAAGAAAAATAAGAAGCTTTTGAAACCTCATGAACATTAAAATGTCATAAGGAAGATATTTCCTCGTATTGTAAATATATATATATATACATACACTCATGTCCATAAACTAAGGATAATGAAGTTCAGGCAATGAAAGAGACAAAAGCAAAACAAATTTGACTTATTTGTAAAGTCTGTTTATTAAACAAAAGGTAAAGAGCAAAAAAGATGCTATATGTTTGACATAATTAATAAAAATTTCGATTGTTACTCCCTGGAGCAAATTTCAAAAAAGAACCTATTTACAGGAAACAGTATAACATGGTTAGTATGATGGTCAATACGGAGTATGTCTCCCGGACGATGCAATACAAGCGTTACAACGCCTACGCATGTTGAGTATCATATTATCAATCTGATCTTGGGGAAAATTACACCACTTATCAAGCAATGCCCTCCGAAGTTCCGATAGACAGTTGTTAGTGGGTTGACGGGCTGCAATTCGTAGGCCAATCATGCCCCACACATGCTCTATTGGATTCAAGTCCGGTGAGTATGCTGGCCAATCCATAACGGTGATATCCTCCGATTGAAGGCATTCGTCTACAATGTTTGCACGGTGAGGTCGGGCGTTGTCATCGATATACTTAAATTCAGGACCCATGGAGCCCCGAAACAAACGAACATGTTGTTCCAGAATGACATCCCGATAGATGTGGCCTGTCATCGTTACACTCTGAACATGCAGGTCAGTTCTGGAACCAAGAATAATTCCTCCCCAAACGAGCCATCCTGCACCACCGTAACGGTGTCGTTCAATGGTGTTCTCTTGGTGGTAACGGGTACCTGGCGCTCTCCATATGAAAGTCCGGTAAGAATCAGAATGTAAACTGAACCTTTATCCTCAAAAATCTCCGCCGATGTGTCGTTGTTCGTCATCGTTGCACCGTAATCCTAAAACATTATCCACAGATGTAAAAAACAAAGTTCGCAAAAGTTCACGAAGTAAATTCCATCAAAAAAAATGTCATTGCCATAGTAATGGACTCGAAATCCATTGGGTTTTCAGCGCAGATAAAATCCTGCCGGCTTAAAATGTAATCCATTTTTTATAAAACTCCTTCACAAGGAGAAAGTTCAACAGCTATAAGTAATGAGAATGCAGTCGGGCTTCATATTCAAGAGAACTCAGAAGTCTAATTTTAAAACTTTATTTCAGAGCAGCAACATCACACATCTGTCCTTCTGGACAATATAAAATCAAATGCCACAGAGTTCACTCTGCTCTCACACAAGTACACCCAAGAGCGCTGACAACAAGAATTTTCCCACAACAAAAACAACTTACTAAGCGAATTAACTGCAATATCAGCAAAACATGAACACATGTTCCGCGAACACCTGGGAAATTGCTGTATAGACAGAAACTTCACAGCTTTATGACAGAAAGGAATGTTAAGTGGAAAATACTTCATTGACCAAACCATTTAGAGGCTGGGAAAGAGATTTAGAAGAATTGAAATTGGAGAGAGGAGGTTTTCGAAGAAATATTAAAGTTAAATAATTTTGATATATTACATATATATATATATATATATATATATATATATATATATGTGTGTGTGTGTGTGTGTATATATATATATATATATATGTGTGTGTGTGTGTGTGTGTGTGTGTGTGTGTGTGTGTGTGTAATCCACCAATATAATAACTGCCGGTCACAATAATTATGTTTCACCTAATATTTTTACTTACCCGAGCTACTGGGCAAAGAAAAGCCTATGCACCTAGTTAGCTGAATAATGTTGCAGTCGGGCCACATTTAAGAGAAGTTTGATTTTAAGAACAACATAAATCTTTTTTGAGGTGCTTCTAAAAAGATATCTTTGCCAGTTAACGCAGGCAAGGTAATGATAGGAAAAACACTTTCCTGAAAAAAAGTGTACCTCAGAGTGAGTTAGATATAATTTTCCCCAGGTGATAAGAAACTTAGTGAATTTTACTCTGAGATCTGTTGAAAAACTTATCCATTTGACAGCGACAGCCGGTAAATGTGTCTAACAGCCAGAAAATTTATATCTATTGGATAGAAAGCTTTGCTAATTGTGTTGGAGGAATATTAAGTCGAGTATACTCCTTTGATTAAGATCCCAGTCATTTTATGGCTGGAAAAATATAGTTTAAGGAATTAGAATACCTATAATAATTCGCATTAATACATCTTTAAAAAGAGGTATTAAAGTGAAATAATTTTGATATATGATATATATATATATATATATATATATATATATATATATATATATATATATATATATATATATATATATATATATATATATATATATATATATATATATATATATATATATATAATATTGAATTTATATATATATATATATATATATATATATATATATATATATATATATATTGAATTTCTACATAAAAAATATTATTTTGTTTGAAATTTAATGTATTGTATATCATCTATCTGTAATCTATAGTACAATATGCACATTATTTGTATTTAAATTTATTTTTGCTTAAAATTAAATTTGTTTTAACTTTACTAAAATCGTTTTTTTTATTTTAGTATTTAACGTTGTATTTCTGGAAAACATAGGTACCTATATTATATTAATTTGATAAGTAGGAGACTTTTTAGGGAATGTACAGGAACATATTTTAAGCCAATATTTAATTATATCAAAAATAAGTAAATATATCAAAAATAAGTTGTGTCTCATAAAATAAAATGTTCATAATTAAAGGAATATACCGTAAAACATTTTTTATTCCTGTAAGTAATTTTTCTAATTATGTCACCTTCTTTGTCAAGTAAAAGATCAAGATCTGTTGAATTAAGGAAATAGTGTACATTATAGAGAGTTTTAAGAATTTTTTGTTTAAAGTTGTAAGTTCAAGTAAATTAAACGGGAAATCATTTAATATTTTTATATACTTCTTTTCTTAAAGAATTTTTTTAAAAATTAAAATTATCTTCTCTACATAATTTCTCATAGATTCCTAAAATATCATAGCATACACTTAGAAATATATTAATATAAATCTTGCTATCCGTTGTACCTTTAGTATTTCTCTTCAGAATCAAAATTCAATTTAAGTTTAGAAAATATAATAATTTTCTTCTTTTTATCATTAAATTCTACGTGCAAACATAGTTTTTTCTTATGAACCAGCTAGCTAAAAAATCAACAAAAGACTCATTTGTGTTCAAAATTAAAATAATAATAATAATAATACAGCAAAATTAAAAGAAAAAATAAATTATTTTCCAAGACAGATTTTAAAAGTTTTAAAAGCTATCAGTTAATTAAAAATTGAAATTTTAAAATAAAACATTTTTACAATGCTTTGAAATGTTGATTCGTAATGCTTCAATGTATAATGATACAAATATTCATAATTTATTAGTCAGTAATAAATAAATAATTACCAAGTTTTCTAACATCTATCACTAACAAACAATATGGAGTTTAAGAAAATCAAGGTGCTATTGTATTCATGTATTCTATTCTGCATTTATTGATTTGTTTGGAAGTTGATCATAATGATAAGGATTGAATTTACTAGATGGATGGGAAGAAAGCATTCTGTACAATGTGAGTTTGATGCTTTAAAAGAAGTAAAAATGAGTTTTTTGAAAAATACCAGTACTTTTGCGTATACACAAAGGCCATCATAAATCATGCAGAAATAATATTTATTTTCCTATCAAATTCTTTAAACTGCATGAATAATGTTTACTGAAGCAGTTTGCTATTTTCTATTCAGTGATCGACTTTCTGATAGGTTAATACGTGTAATTTAATGCTTTAAAGTGTTTTCATAAAATATTTGAAGATTGTGGAAACGTGATTAGAGTATTTTTAATTTTGCATATTTTTAAGAGTTGGCGATAAGTTTCATTTTTATTGAAATTCAAAGAGGCATTATTTCATGCCAAAGGAAAAGGGGTTTAATAAAAAAAAAACATTTTTCGTTTTTTTATTACTGTAAATATACAGTACGAAAAAAATAGGCTGAAAAAGTAAAATGTGTATGATAATATAAGCCTAAATGCATTTTTAATACACGTGTGTTGTTCGTATGGTGTGCGATTAAATTGCAAGTGACGTACCAAAAATCTTTACTTTATAAACTTTTTTAGATGCAGAATAAACATAAAGTGTGTTACATGTGCATGGCATGGAAATAAGTAAGATTATTACAGAACTGAACACTCTTTAATATGGCCATTCTGAACTAAACCTCTCAGTTCATATAAATAGTGCATACCAATAGTAAAATGTACTATTTTTTCATAATTCAATTCATCCCGTTTCAATTTATGCTTTTGCTTTAAATTTTACAAACAAATTGTTATATTGTTTTTTAGCCTAAATCAATGATGTTTTTTAATTATTTTGATATAAGAATAATAAATGTCTTTCAAATTAAAACCATATTTTCTAAAGGTATCGAGGTAGTTTGAATTCTCTATGTACTTTAATCTAGTTAACTTTCGTCTGAAGACACACTTTCATAATGTGTATATATATATATATATATATATATATATATATATATATATATATATATATATATATATATATATATATATATATATATATATATATATATATATATATATATATATATATATATATATATATATATATATATATATATATCAGATGAGGTTTTTGTCCCGTGACAAAGGAAAGAAAGTCCATCTTGAATTAGGATGCAGTTGGGTGAATAGGGTTAAACATGGTTGAATAAAGAAACGATCAAAATGAACTGAATTTATTGAGCCAACATTTCTCATGGTCGTCTATCTTCAACACATGTACATCTCTGTTATATAGTTCTCTGGGTCAACCAATCAGAAATTTTAATTGACAGTCACGTGTTGACGCTGATAACGAAGATTCATATTCACGAGTTAATTTAAAGCACTTATGCAACAGGAAGCTTGGTGGTTCAACGTCCCAAATTAATAGGGAATCAAAAATATTCTCCAAGTTTGCTAGTAAATGATGGCAGAAAAGAATTACCAGAAAATTACTCTAGATGGACATAATTACGATGGTTAATTTTTTAGGATAAGAATACCATTACATACATACACACAAGGTTGGAAAATTAAGTTGTAAAAGGAAACTCTTTCGTCATAACAAAATAAATGAAAACCCACGTTCGAGTAAGCTTATAGGATAATCCGGTCAAGCAGAAAGATATTTGAAGAATTTGATGAGTATGCAAACCAATAGTTGTCAGTTGGCGTTTAGAGCTGTCAACACACTCCACGTGTTATAAATGAAAATTCCGCAAGTGACGCCTTGAAAAGGAAACTCTATACTAAATAAAAAGAGGATTTACCAAGAGAGACTGTTTCGTCCATTCGCCTTAACACTGGACACACACACACACACACACACACACACACACACACACACACATATATATATATATATATATATATATATATATATATATATATATATATATATATATATATATATATATATATATATATATGTGTGTGTGTGTGTGTGTGTGTGTGTGTGTGTGTGTATACTGAATGTGAATATTTTTATTGAAATTAATGTACAAGAAAAGTACAGCGATAGGTACAAACTATAAGTACATATATCATCATTTCAAAGCTTCCTGTAACATGTTTTGTTCTATTGCTTTAAATAGTCCAAACGTTCAACACTTTTGTGGCATTTTAAGTCGGCATAAATGTTTTGTGTCATTTCGAATCCCTTTTAAGTTGACTACTTTAAATATTAATGTCTTTTCATTAAGAACATTTTATAACAATAATTTCAAATTCAACGTAAGTCAAGAACTGAAAATATTAATATGGATTTTTTGCGTAATTATATTGTACATTAAAATTTCTAAAATTTGTTAAAAAAATAACTTGTTTTGTTTTCATATTTCCTTATTACTATATGAAAGTGTAATATACGAACAAAAAATTAATCTGTTTTTTACATATCCTATATTTTTATTTGTTTTTGAGTTTCGGAGTATTATTGCATTTAGATAATAGTACGTACATAAAATTTATCAGGTTCAATTTTTAGACACGATTTGCAAACATTTTAAAAATTAACCACAAGCACAAAAGTTATATATCCATATATTTTCAAACTTGTCCATTAATGTAATTATGCTAAATTTGTTCAGTATATAAGAAAAAAAATCTTGCATTAACTAAACATACTCTAGATTATTCCTGTTTAGTAATAGTTGTACACGTATTAGAATATTAGAATTTCGGAAAGAGATTAACCAGACCTAAAGGCAGAAAAAAACTGTTGCTATAAAAACATTAACTAAAATCAGCGTATATAATCTCTATTCATTAGAATAAACAAACTAAAATTGATTGTAAACTAATTCTCAGAAAAGCAGTTAGATATACGAAATGAGTTTCAATAAACTGCAAATATGATTCATATATACGAGAGCTTAAAGTATAATATGCATTTCATTTCATTTACACCAATAAAAATTAAAAAATGAATGATTCATATATTCATACAGCATATATAGATGTTATTTATCCCGTTTCAGAAATGAATTATTAATTAAAAAATAATAGAGTTCATATATTTTACTTTGAAAAGATTTATTGTGTCTGTTAGTTTGTATAATCTAATTTTATTTCAAAATTAATTAATTAAACGCTTTTAAATAATAGCCTTAAATGGTGAGAAATGGAATGCTGAAGACATTTTTTTAGTTTGAGCCCTTAATTACATGTATTGATTTAAGAATTTAAAAGTTGTTCAATAGCTATTGCCTCAATAGTTGGATATTCATGATCAAAGCTCAAATTTTCAGTAGTGCAATTAATTTTAACATCAATTTTAAAAGCTTAATATTTATGATGTGCAACCGTGCACTGATAAGCAATGGATTTTAATAAGCAGAGTCAAATTCAATTTATTAAAAACATAAAAATTAATCTTGTATTTGTAGATTTTATATTTTTTAATTACGGAATAAATATGTTTTTATTATAAATCTTATTATTAAATCTACAAAATATAATATATTTTAGAGTATCTTATTAAAGAATTGTTTCTAGTTCATGAGGTTAAGTTCTTGAAAATTTTAAGGGGGAACTTCACATCTAAGCAACTTAAAGTTTAGGATTTCTTTCATATTTTTTTTATTATCGTATCTTTTTATAATTACTTTTATAAATACATGGAAGTTTTAATATTTGTTCTTAATTTGTATTTAATTAGTGGTGCTGAATTTACCTGGAATCTAAAATAAGAAGTTTTTATATAAAGGGAAAAGTAAGAGAGTGTTTCAATAATTTCAACATTTCTCTGACACACTGTGCGCAGACTCACAAAACAAAGTGGATTTCATTAAATATTTTTCTTTTTTTGTATGCAAGAGTTACTATTTATAATTCTCTACACATTTAAATTTTTAAAAAGTATCAAACGTATTATACCATGGGATTGAATTTTCAAAAAATCTAAAATGATGTTTAAAATGCCCCCCCCCCCCCCCCCTCCCCACCCCCCCCCCCCCCCCCCCCCCCCCCCCCCCCCCCCCCCCCCCCCCCCCCCCCCCCCCCCCCCCCCCCCCCCTCCCCCCCCCCCCCCCCCCCCCCCTCATTTTATATACTTTAAATAATAAATGAAATGAGCATCAATGAAAAAAATAGGCTGAATTTAATTGTAAGTGTATAATGTGTTAACTGTAGATATATGATTAATATGTGAAACAGTGTTTTATTTCCAATGCGAACAAGGAGGACAAAGTCTCACTCGTCCGCGGCTACGAGTTCAAACCGTACGTGTCTTCTGGGTAGTGCTAAATGAAAGACAACCTCAGGGGTATACATCCTTTAGGTATATACGGGCGTCACGATCCCGAGGTGTCCTAGTGATCTGGGTCTTCAGTTATTCCTGGTAGTCTTGAGCTTACCTTTGTAAGGTTTGCTCCTTACCGGCTTTGACAAAATTTAAATTGGTCCATGACGGCACTGTCGTTGCTGTCGTGGCGTACTGGTCTTCAGTTTGTTGCTGCTGTATATGTGTCAGAGTAAGAATAGAATGCGTGCAAGTTGAAAAAACACCATTAAAGTAAAATGCATTTAAATTTTTATAGTATCTTTAAAAGCTATGATATTAAATGCAGAGAATGTGCAGTTTTAAAAGTTCTAATACAAATAATCAACGGGGTTCGCTTTAAACAATTCAGAAATATTCAGACATTTTTTAAATAAAAATTAAATATATAATTTTTGGAGGTTTAAATAAATGATAAAGGACACCAATGTTAGATTTTTGTCTTATTAGTCTAGTTACATTGAACACCCAACAATTCTGTAGTACATTTAGTATCATATTTTGGAAATTATTATTTATAATGATGGATCTTTTATGCACATTATTTCTGAAATTTAATTAGTGTTTTCAGTAAAACAGACCATATAAAATATAATTAAACCAAAACTAAACTCCACGGCTCAACAGTTCCTAGCGGCAAGAGCCTATGGTGCCAATCTCCGTTTTCAAGACCAATGGCCCTGGGGTGCGAAACATATGTTCCGGTTAGGTGGTCAACCTTACACGGAACCCCCAGTGTTTAGTTCTCAAGCATGCTTGATCCCCAGTTTGTCTACGAAGGAATGAAAGGCTGCGTCCACCTTGCCTAGTTCGGGGATCGAGCCTCGGACCTGTGTCGTAGGAGAGCGAAAAGCTACCCGAACGCCACTGGGTTTCTAAAATATAAGTTAATAGATACATCAATACATGGTTTTGCATATATTATTTCTTAATTATTTAAGCTATTGAATCATCAAGATCAAAAGATCAATAAAATATGTAAAAATATATAGATATTTATAGCACCATATCTTAAACGTCTTGTTTTCTTCTAAATAAAAAAAAAAGTAGACGCTTTCATTTAGTTTGGAATATTATAGTCTATTTATTTTTTACATGATGTCTAATATGGTATAGACCTTTACATGTCTACAAAACGATACGTAATATTTCCAAAATCTAGGTGTTAATATATGTTATTAAAGCTTTGATGGAAAATGTTAAGAATTAGATGAAAAGCTTATGATTTAGGATTATCTGAAGCTATGGTTAAAAATAAAGGAATTGAAAACTATTATAAGGAATATATTTTTGTTTGACACAGATTTGTTACAGTTCAAGATCTACAAAAATGTATTTAAGCGTTAGAAAGGATTGACTCCACGACCGATTTTGTATAATTTCTTATGCTTGATGTTCTCAGTATGAGCAGATATTGTTAAGAAATGTAATTGATTCTCAGTAACTAACTTTAAAATATTGAAAACTTGTATGTAATAATTTAGTTTTTAAAGTTATATAAATCTTAACAATTTACCACCTTAATGATTTTATAGTTCTTTGCTAATAGTAAACCCTTGCCTATTTATTTCTTATTATCTTTTTTCATTAATATCCTATGATTGTTATAAAATCCAGTTTTTTCACACACACACACACACACACATATATATGTATATATATATATATATATATATATATATATATATATATATATATATATATATATACATATATATATATATACCAACGAATGTGTAGTAATTTGCTCTTCGGTACTGTAGGTTTCAAATTTGAATCCTGCTGATGGCATGGTTATTAATATTTATTCTAAATTGGCTTTAAGATTTAGGTCTCTCCTTCATTAGTCATCTTGTAATAAAACAATAGACCAGAGTGTTCCAAACGAAGCAATTAAATTTTTGAGATTCAATTTCAATGTAATCCAGGTAGCATGAAATAGTAATTTTACTCTTAAGTCTTTATTCTTAACAAAGTTCCTTTTAGCTTTTCTTTAAATAGGAAAAAAATCACACTTTTAATTTTATATCTGTTGCTTTATATACTATTTTATCTGTGTATTTTTAAACAGATACATGAATATTTATAAGCAAGAACAACCTCTAAGCTGTTATATGCACATTAGGTTCCTTGATTTTAAACACTTCATTGTATCATGTCCCAAGTATTCTATAAATATTAATATTAGGTAAATTTTAGTTGAAAACTGTTGTTAATTTAATATAAAGATAAAAACCATTATTTATACATTATTATTTAGTCTAAGATTTCACATGAGTAATATTAAAATATTCGGCAGACGAAAGCGTAATATGATTTACAATTTTCTACTACAATTCAGCTCGCAGAACCGATAAGTTATAAATTAAATATATGATTCGTAAATTCTAAAAATCAATCATACGTATTAATGAACAGGTCATTTTTCACATTTAGATCATTATGCTTGAAATATTTTTAACAGCTCTACAACAGAAAACACCGCAAACAAAACTACTTAGTAACACTGCGCTACCTTATATTTCAATGCTTTTGTAATTCTAATTTCTGTATATTATCTGGGAGAATATAAATATTTGCATATCTCAAAAACTTGAATTTCAATTGAAAATGGTTTATTGCTCTCCGAACCCAATAAATATTCCGTCTGAAAAATTAACTTTTCTAAATTTAATGCAGATACATTTTACTTTTAAGTAAATTTATAAGAATAGCATTTCGACAATCCATTGAAATTCAGTAAAACAATATCGGAAATTATTAATGAATTAGTCAATAAATAATTAAAAAGAAATAATTAAGTAACAAATAAAATTAGATCTTAATTTCTAAGAATTAAAATTTACATTATTTTATAGTAGAGCATGGGAATGTCAAATGCCTCCATAAATTAGGCGTAGCTTTTACAGAAACTACATCGAAATTGGAAATAGATATATTTTTACAGATTATTTTGTCCTTTACCTAACCGAAAAACTCAATATCTGCCAAATATTGCTTTTTGGGACTTTTTTAATATAATTTTATTATACTTTAGGCAATCAATCAGATTCAATCCTTTTTTATCATGATATTCACCAAAACACCATTTGCCTCTGATATTAGTAGAAGAACGAGTAAGGATCAAGATGCCGAAATATATCAACGCTTGTACGTATTGACAGTTTCGATCAAATAATCAATATCAATATCTCGATATATCTCGAAATTAATCTAATAAACTAGTAGCGGTGCAAATAACAACCGAGTTCATACCCGCTTACAACGAGTGGCAAATTTCCGGTCTCAAACCGATTGCTTCGTTATCGGGATATATTGTGATATACGTCTCATCACCAGGACGGAGACTTAATAATCTTTGAGTGCAAATTTTCTAGTTAGTGTTTACATCAAATACTCAGGTAAATACGCGAGCGATAGTCAAACGATTGCAATAAATTGAAAAAAAATATTTTATGCGAAATATTTAGTATGTCTTTCATTGATCCACAACATCCTACATGAGGAAAAACGGTATTACATTTGGAGGTATATCACGATGCTTAAATTACATCAATATTTGACAATATACTGATAAACGATCCAGCCTTAACACACACACACACACACACACACACACATATATATATATATATATATATATATATATATATATATATATATATATATGTGTGTGTGTGTGTATGTATGTATACACATATGTATATATATTACGTATATATATGTATATATGTAGTACATCAAAATTATTTAACTTTAATATTTTCTTAAAATCCTTTCTCTCCCATTCTAATTAGTTAAAATATTTTTCCCAGCCTCTAAATGTGTTAATCAAAGGAGTGTCTTCGACGTAAAATTCTTTGGATAGAGTTCCCAAAGCTTTCTGTCCCATAGATGTAAATGTTTTGTCTATTCAACACGTTTTCCAGCTGTCGCGGGCAAATGGCTCGGTGTTTTTTCCTGATCTTAACACTTAATTCACCGAGTAAGTTTCTTCTACCTTGGGAATATTCCTTCTGTCTTCGCTCTTGGGTGCACCTCTGTTCGAGCAATGTGATTTTTGTGTCTTTCTCTTGTCTGTCGTTGACTCGTAAAGATGTCCGTTTTAGCAGATCTTAAATAAAGTTTTAATTAGACTTGTGCCATTCTCTTCAATGTCGGCCGACTTCATTTTTATTACTGCTAGCTGTTTAGCTTTTTCCTTGTCCAGTAGTTTTATAATTATTGGATTACGTATATATATTTATCTGAGTGTATATCTGTATGCATACAAAGTCAAGTTTTGTAGGTGTGTCAAGCACGCATGCATACAGAAATAAAATATGTAGGACAGCCAATGGAATAAATAACATCAAAATATGCTAATTGAAATTATATTTTGTCAAAAAAGATAATTATAATGAATATATAAAAAATATAAAAGATATTATAATGAAAAGATATTATAATATAAAAGATATTATAATGAATACATTTTTTCTCTCTCTTTTTAAGTAGTTGAATAGTTTTCATTATTATATGATAGTTTTTAATGAATACCTCCCTTACTATCTTAAAAAGAGATTGATTTACAACATATTAAATTATTTTAAAAGTAATTTTTACTTAAACAAATTTCAGAAATACCAACTAAAAGAAATCAAACAGATCTGTAGTAAGAGGTAAAGTATAAGTAATAATGCGTGATTTTGATACTTTATCTCTGTATGGTAGTATAATTAGCAACAAAAATGAATGGGAAAATTGAACATTTTTTGTATAGTACTAATGAAAGGGAAAAGTTGCAGTTTTAGGTGAAATCCAGATCTGCAACCTTTTCTTACACTTTTTGATAAAAGTTTTCTTACACTTTTTTTGGTAAAATATTCATTTTAATAAAATTTACACTAATATATCATTGATATAAAAGTAATATACTTCTTTCATTTCTAGTCAGTTATATAAACATGATACTATACGCTACTATATATTAGTCTAAGCTATGAATCAATTGAGAATTCAAATTAATTGGAAGGGGACAGAAATCCTATATTGCACTTAGTAGTTAATATTTCAGAACCGATCTTGTATATGTATATGTATTTGTGTGTTTGTTTAAGCAGATAATGTATAAATGTGTTTATACCTAATATTTATTTTTTATTTTTTAATTTTAGGTGCGATGAATCAGCAAGGAAACAACAGAGGAGAGTATGGAGTATAAAACACTGATCTAACTGTTCTGTTTAAAATTAGAAATTACCAGATCAGTATAGCAATTAATTTTATAAACTGACGTTAGGAGAACACATAAAATGGCAGAAATGGCAATATATAGGAAAATAAATTTTCTTACATATTTTGTTATGGAAACTTTTTATTAAAATTTTATAAAAATTTTATACATTAAATAAAATAATAGTCTTATAATATCTCTAATGAAATATTTTGCCTTCTTTTTAATGTGGATATTCAATCTCATTACTAAAGAAATGTGAAAAATGTTAAGGATATATATTGGTGATCCGTTTCAAAATTAAAAATTACTAAATCTGTATATAGACTGCGTTCAATTACTAATGTAATAAACTCACATAAAGTAATAACAATGCACATCAGATGGGGAACAAATTATCGTAGTATGCAAAGCTTTGTCACTAATAAAAATGTAATAAACTAGTATTAGAATAAGAACCTTAATGTTAATCACTGTAGTAAAATATGTCAAGTAGCCCTTAATTCAAAAAAAGCTTCGAATTTAAATATTGTATTGATTTCGAAATTTTGTATTAAAATGTTCTTGATTCATATTTATGCATAGCAAAACTATATAAAAAATATATGAACTCTTTTATTTTAACAAGAAATTAATTATAAATAATTTTAACTTTATTTTTGTGTTCAATTCTTGTGTTAATTATGTACGCAAAAATTCATTAAGATGTTTCTTAAATATTTACATATAATTACTAAATATAAATAAAATATATTTATAAGTTTATAATAGTACAAATACTAAGAATCCTAACAAATGATAAATAGTAAAAATAAAGATAAAAATAAATATTTGAGTTTTAACTGAATTTTTTTTACAAATTCAAACCGTGAAAACTAATTAATTTTTAATTGGCTTATTTAATTGTCAGTTTTATCTTATAACTTTAAGCAGCGAAATATTTTAAATATTGATCCACATAAATGACATAATTTAATGATTCCTAAAATGAAGTTAATTACAAAAGTTAATAAGTTAATAGAAGAGTTGAAAGTGATACATATGAATAATAATTTTTTACCCCTGAAGCTACCCCTTTACTCCCCACTTCCTACTCCACCATCTCTTCTCTCTCTATTATATATGTATATATATATATATATATATATATATATATATATATATATATATATATATATATATATAATATATATATATATATATATATATATATATATATATATATATATATATATATATATATATATATATATATATATATATATATATATATATATATATATATATATATATATATAAATATATATATATATATATAATATATATATATATATATATATATATATATATATATATATATATATATATATATATATATATATATATATATATATATATATATATATATATATTTCAGGGAGAGCTATTGCTTGCATGATTAGGAGTATAGTTTTAAAAGATTAAAATAATTCTTTGAAAATAATATTGTTGGTGTTAGATTTTGGTTCCTTACAAAATGTTTAGTTTAAAATTAAAGTATTCTATAAATGAAATAATTTAGTTTCATGTGCTTTAATTCATTAGCACTCAGCTTATCACAATTTTTCTTGTTTTGTCCAAAATTATAGGCTGAAACTAGGAGTGCACATTTTGTCTCTGTAAGTATTTAGAGGCATAACTTGTCTTTTTAGTTCTTTTAACCCAAAAAATTCTTTGGACATATGAGAAGAAAATTATATATCGAAAGTGATTTTGTTAGGAGCAAAATGGTTAGGTCACAATTCAAAGCATCCTCTGGATATATCCATAAGACATTTGATATGCAGAATAAGACGTTCAGTGGACGTCGGATATGTGTCTCGGACAATCAAGTAATATGTAACATAAGGTCCTCACGACATTTATTAATGGAAGTCAAATATAAGGTATCGTTTCAACATAGTTTGGAAGTGGATAAATGTCTAGAGGAAAGTCACTGGCTGTTCATAAATTCATTCGCATTTAAGAAACTCATATGACATTCAATAACGTCAAACGTGTGACGATCCTATCAAGACCCAAAATAAAAGGAAGTTTTTTCCTCTGTCCTACATTGGAGAATTCATCAGAAGAAAAAGTCAAGGCGTATTCTGACCATTTGGTCGGGCCGTAAGAGATGTCCTTATGATGTTCTGAGGAGCTTTTTTGCTATGTGGGATTGTTTTTAAGAAAACTTAAATTAAGCTTAAATTTGTGAATGCAATTTTTTGTTTCATTAACAATAGAGTTATTTAGTATTTATCCTTTTATTAAATGTTAATACAGATTCTAAAAGTCTGCAGAAAGATACATACGAATGCATTTACAGGGTGTTTAGAAAATGACCGGTATATTTGAAAAATCAATAAAAACTGAACGGACAGTGATACAAATTCACAGTTTATTGCAGTATGCTTGGGACAATAGTAAATTTTCAGGCAGAAAAGCTTTAAAATTAGTTAACGTATTCCACAACAGATGGCGCTGCAGTCTGGTAAAATGAAAACTGTGATATTTTTCTAAGGGAACTCTTAAAAGACCAGGTGTACCGTCACTATCAAGAAACAATTGAATAAATGGAACAGCACATCTGTTCTGCATCTGAAGCCATCCCGCCTGAGACGTTGCCACGGGTTTCAGATAATTTCGTTTTGAGAATAGGCCATATTATTGATGTGCATATGGTGGATAACTGGAAAATATAGTAGTTGAGAATTTTCAAGACTGCAGCGTCATCTGTTGTGGAACATTGTAACTAATTTTGAAAGTTTATCTGCCTAAAAATTTAATACTGTCCCACCGTTTAGGTTTTATTGATTTTTCAAATATACCAGTCATTTTCTAAATACCCTCTATATTAATGTATGTAAAATACACTTAGTTCTGAACTGGAGAGCTGCCGTCAGCACTTTGAAACACACAAATTAATGGTACCGTGTACTAAGGCAGAAAATCAGAATACGATTGCTACAGACATCTAAGTCAGAAGGGAGTTTCGAAGCAACAGTATAGAATGCCCGTGTCCTGCCTTATTGGCCATTGTTTGGACAAGAGATAAATAGACGTTCAATTGTTAGGATTCTAATACAATTTTATACCTTCTATTGTATATATTTGATAATACTCGTTTGTATGCAATTTCACACATTTACTAGTAAAAATATGTAATACTAATGGAAATGTTATTATACCCATGATTAACAATTCAGTCTATAATTTAACATATATAAATACAAAATTTCAGCATAATTACTTAAAACCTTGAACTTCATATTAAATAAATAAATTTCTATCCCGGATGTTTTTCCTTAAGGCATTAAGCGAAAGTACTGTTTGGTTTTTGAAAGCATTAATTTAGAAAACTATTTATAGTTTTGAAATAGATATCTTAATATACATTTAAAATATTTCTAATAATAGAGAGTGACTGATCAATGATACCTATTATGTATGGAAGTGTAGGAGAGAAAAGTTTAATTTCTGTTTGGCACTACAAAACTGTGTGCTAAATATTAATCATTCCAAAATGAAGAATAGTAATAGTTGCGTGCAATAACTATATAATTGTAAAGAATTTCAGGATAAAGCTAATCATTGTCAAAATCTTAATGAGTTTTTAGGAGATAAATTCAAGTCAATATAACTAGGCTTTGTTAGGGCATAAATTTCTGAGCAATATATAACTGAACATCTAAGGTTGAGAAAAAGTAAAATTCTAAAAAAAAATCAATCAATAGTTCTGATTTAGTTTTTTTAGAAGGTGTCTGTTTAAGCAAGAAACCTTGTTCACATCTTCTCGATTTAGTCAATTTGTCTGTCGAGAAACAAGGTTTTGGAATAAAAGCAGACTTTTCATGCCAGTTCATGGTGAATATTTCATCTTGCAATGAGAGATCTAACCAATGAATGGACATCTCCAAATTTTAGTAGAATATCAAAAGTTGCTAAAACTGAACAAGTGAAAAAAAATTTGACTGGTAAATAAAGGAGTAATAACGTAAAATGTTAGGACAAAATTAAACTACATTTTGTTTTAAGCATCAAGGAGGTGTCTATTTAAGCAACAACACCCTTAAATCTACTTTGCATCTTCACTATTTAGTTAATTATTATTTAGAGAAAAACTTCTTTACATTAACGTGGTCTTTTGGTTCCGTAAAATGTATATATTTCGTCTCGCTCTAATCATATTCTAAAAACCAGTTGCTCTAATGAAATTCTAAAATATTAATCTTTCCTTCGATAATTTACGTCGATATTATTCTTATTAGTACAAAGTAATTCAATGGATTTAGGGTTAGTTTTTCACATTCTGTAAATTCTTGCAACTTTTTCATTATAGTTTTAAATAAAATCGTAATAAATAATAATGTCCAAACTGAATTCTGATCGTCATTAACAAAACAATATTTTTCTCCATAATCTAGAATCTAATTTTGTATTGTACACAATTATAAACGTAATTTAAAACATTAAACTTAATGAAAATATTTTATAAATTTATGACTTGATATACGTCTATTTATATTTTAGTAAAACAACTGTAATGTAGTGTAAAAAGTATTATATTTTCAAGTTAGTAAAATATAAATATTCTATTACGATCTTTTATTAGTGTACAAACTGTTTATGAATTGCTTCATTCAGACATATTAATCTTTTGGGGATGGGTAGTCGAAATTTCAATTAAGTGGTGCACATTTTAATAGTACCTGACTGATCGAAAAATGCACCAATCATTAATTCCCTCTTTAGGTGTCATAGAGAGTGGGTTTGAGTTATCTGTCTTAATCATTCATGGCATCGTTTTATTCTTTAACTTTAAAAATAAATTTTATAGTTGTTTTATAACAGTTGTACAAAATTGCAATGTAAAAGAACTTGCACAAAAGAAAAAACACTTAATATAAGATTCCGTCTCTATAAATTAAAAAAAAATTCTTATCGTGAAAAGGTTAAACTCAAAATAATAAAAAGAAATTTGACGGACTTTAGAAATGGGCTTAATCTCTAACTAATCCCAGACAAACAATATTTAATTATCTCTTGACAAATAAAGTACTAAATAAATTGCATTAAAAAGTTACCGCAAGAAGAAATTAAAAGATAAAATTGTTTATCAGTCATCAAACGCAGCAATTGCATGCATATATTCCATGATAAGTAATGTAAAACATTATCTCCATGAAATTAATTATAAAATTATTAATTTTGTATTATAAGTTCATAGGAAAGAAAAATAATTTATTTTGGTAATACCAAGAGATTTACGGTAGATAAATTTAAAAATGAATAAAAATAGTTATTAATTAATAAAATTTTTTGCATATTCACTGCATCTTAAAATGGATTGAGAAGAAATAGTCATTATTTTTAGCATCATATTAAAGAAGCTTATGTCTTTAGCATCATATTACATGCTATTTTTATACTTTATTGTGGCTTAATAGTTTTTGTAATAAAATTTAAGTAAAATTTTTTAATACATTACAAAATTTCAGAATTATTTTACAGAAAATTAATTTGTTGTAAGATCCATTAATAACCAGGACAGAAATGAATTATAACTGTGTCAAGAGTACTTTTCATCCTAGATCTTAAAAATGTATCATTTTGTTAAAAATGGATTGGGGAGAAATGTAAACTTCTTTCTTAGCATCGTATTAAATTAGATTATGGTTTTTAAAAATTGACAACCAAATTTAATATTTTCGAACTTTCTCTCATGGTAACAATAGTGTTTGTTCTTTTTTAAAATGTGACTACCTAACTGTTTTTCTGTAATGCTGGAATTCAGATTTCAATTTTGAAAACTTATTTAATAAGCGCATTTAGTATTAAGTTTCATATAATGAGTATCATTTTAATTAAACCATACCTTTTAAATAAATGTATTTTTTAAACTTTTTCACAGGAATTTAAAATTAAAATTGCATACATATATATCTAATTCTTTCAAGCTACTGAGGATAGAAAAATATATTTAAACTACATCCATGAATTTTGAATTTTTAGTTTTTAGTAAGGTGATGATAAAATTGGATATTGTCATGAAGATTCGAATGAACACACCGTTTAACTCAACAGACGAATTTATTGAAGCTAAGTAGCAACTTGCAACTTTACAAGATCGAAAAGTTGCCTACAACTAGTAGGTATGAGGTATTATACCCGAACAGAAAAATTCGAGAAATAACTAATTTAAATAATAAAGATATATCTAGAATGTTCGGTTTGGTTTGGAGTGCTACGGTCTACTTTTTGCAACACGAGGGCTAATGAGACCGTGGCCTACTGCTTAACGCCGATTCCGAACGGCTACGAACATCCATGCCTTAGTGGGATTCGAACCCACGAACTCCGGTTCCGAAGGCCAGCACTCTAACCATTCGGCCATCGTTCGGCCTAGGATGTTCGAGAACATAAGGCAACAATAAGTAACATTTTTAAATTAAAAACCCACACTTTGGAACAATCGCCATGGCGGGCATCGAACCCACAACCTTCGGGTCTGGATAACGTGCTTTGACCATTCGGCCACTGAGCTCGTTGGCGAGTTCCTTTATGCGGCAATATTCTATAAGTGTGTTTTATGCTGACCCATCCGAAGACATACAGCAGCAAATATTGATGACCGTGCCACAACTGTGACCCATAAATGGCTAATAAGACACCTCTGACCTACGAGAGGCCCATCATGGTTCGATTTTAATGTGGTCCAACCCGGTAAGGAGCAAACAGAGTTAAGCTCGTGACTATCAGGAAGAACGCTAGGAAAAGATTACACGGGTACCCCTGGATCGTGAACCCCGTACACACCTAAAGGTGGTGTGCCCCTGGGAGATCGGATATTATATAAAATTAAATTTATTCTCACATTCCTATATTTAAGATAACATGATTAAACAAGCTAAAGTGCATAGTTTTGGGTTATTGCAATGAGTTATATATCCTTGTTTTCTTTTTGCATTTGAAAATTTTCGCAAGAAAAAACAAATTCTAAACACCTAGACCATTGTTAATAAATATTCGTTGTAAAACTTTGTTAGAGTGTTTTACATTTTCTAGTCAAGAAGGTTTTAATTGACATATATTAACTTTGTCGGAAGTATTATATTCAGAACTGTCATATCGAAACATTTTTATCTCAGACAATTCTTAAGTTTCATTTTGAATACTAAGACCGCGAAGATTGTTGCGGATGTATTGTTCTCGAAGAAATCATTATTTTCTTTAGACAACGTGAACAAGACAAGTTTTTCTGAAATATTCTTGCTACGCAGTGATATTATTGACTAGTTCATTGCATAGATGTTATTCTGATAAGCCAGAGTATTTCCATTTGAAATGACAGTGCGGGAATATTTTACGCTTACTTTGTATTCTGCTAAAACTCTTTAAAGAAACTAATTTGAATAACCTCAGAAAATATGCAAGGATTGCAAATCCCCCGGAATTCCACCTGACATTTTAGAATTCAAAATAGTCTTTAATAATTTATTATAACTATTTTATTCTAAATATTTCTGAAAATGAAATGTAATGACTGAACTAGTTCTAAATACATAGTTAATCCCGAAGTGGGAGATTTGAACGAATAACTATTTCGAACTGTTCTTTATGTTGACAGTTTCAAACTGTTAACAAAAACTACAGAGGTTTATTTACCTTACGTCTTTAAATGTAAATTAAAGTAAGATTAAGACACGAAAACTTTGTATATAATGGTGTATTCGAAAATTATTTTAACGAAATTCAATATTTGAAATCACCTAAATGTTGTCACTAATGTCACATATTAAAAAAAAGAAGTTTAGGCAAATCGATATAGCTGTTAGTTAGAAATAGAACTTTTTCATATCAACGTTTCTTGAAAATACGTGTCTCAACCTTAAACCAATGTTCTAGGTTAGGTGCGTTGTAAATGACAATTAATTGCAACTAAGTTAGAATATACTTATAAAAATAATATATTAAGTATATTGTAACTGAAAGCCAGAAATAGACTGAAAGCCAGAAATATGATCATCGGAACCACAAGGAAACGCCGCGACATTGAATCTTCGCCGACACGAAATTACATAAACTCCCGTAGTTTCTGCCGGTGATTGTCTAGCCCAGACCAATCCAGTTGATTGAAGGTGAGATAATTCCCAGATGATCGAATGATGAAATTGTGGGTGAGGCCTCCTCTCTTAGAGGCCCCTCCCCTAAAAAGAGATGAGAGAAAGTTTTTTTAAAGAAGGAGTTAGTTAGCTAGCAACCAGCTAATCCGGAGGTCGCCTTGACCAGTCTGTCTATCAGAGAGTTTCCTTAGCGATAATCCCACCTCTTCTCCCACCTCTTCTCTTTTTTGGTCACTTCTTCGGAGAGTGTTTCTTAGGGAAAATTCCATCTTGGGATATATATCTTTCTGAGATTGATAAAGATAACCTGTACCTTGCGTTTTCTTTTAATTCGATCTTCTTCAGGATTGAACGTGTATTCCTCTTAGGAACTCTGACTTTGATTTTATCTTCTTCGAAGATACCAATTACTACTTCAAACTCTCGTCTAATTGAATGTACTGGCTACGTAATTAATACCGATAAATTTTACGCGAAGGTACCGAATTGTTATCTCCCGTTAGTTACTAAACCATTCGGCAGGGACCTTTTGTGTACGTCTCTATTTAGGCCTATGTCTAGTGATTAACATGCTTGTGAACTGTATTTGTACTGTGTATATAGAAATGTGAATATAGCTGAGGGGTGTAAATAAATCATTTAATCAAGAAATACCTGCTTCTTCACTGTGTCACCTAAAACAGGGATACGTTACAATATCACAGTTTGAAGAACATTACGCGTTTTACCCTTAAAGAAAATAAAACCTTATTTCATGTTTTTTCTTGGGCTATTGCAGCAGCACACGTGCAGCGCATTTTCTGTCCAAATATTACAATACAACCATATAACCCGTCATATGGCGGTATCAGTAAAACTTTTAATTTTCCTGAACCGCAAAGTAGCCCATAAAACTAGCAAAAGAATGTTTTGTTTTTTGGATCATAATTATCTGGTACACGGTCAATAGTTTGTTTATCTTTATACTCTTCTAAAATCTTCCGATATTGTGAATGCAGTTTTGAATCACGCTGCATTCCTTTAGAAAGATAATTCAAAGTTGTCAGCTTTGTCTAAATTATCGTAAATTTCTTCCCAGTTTTTTTTTTGTCCCGGCAATTAATGAAACTAAAAGAATGAAATTATCATTTCCACTACACCCTGGAGGTAGATAGAATTTGTTGCTAATACCGGTGATAAAATTTTTATTGCAACAAAAAATGATCGATGATTAAATTTAAAATTATCACACATGAACTTAATCTATTGTTTAAGCAGGGCTTCGAACCGGAACTGAACTGAAAACCGAAAACAGGAAAAAACCGTTATTTTGCTCGGAACGAAAACCGGAACTGAACCGAAAAAAATATCGGTTTATTTCGGTTCGATATATCTTTCAGTCATTTTGTTACTGTTACCAACTTATCAATATTTTCTAATTTAACGTCAACTTTATAATTATCATTACATGTATACTGCTTCTCGATTTCCTATTTTGATATTTGTTGAAAGAGTTTCAGGTTTGAAATTTATTCTCCGAGACAACAGAAGTAATCTCAGTGAAACCACGTTAGAAGATATATTAATAATTAGAGGCAATTTTCATATGTTAAATAAATAATATATTTTTTACTTAATTATTGCAAGGCCAAGTGCACAATGTGAAAGTCAAACGACGAATGTGGGTAATCATGAACCTAGTTGTCAAATGCGATTTTGATAATGGATAACAGTGCCAATGCTCACCGCTCTTATCGTACCTGCTGTTTGTATCAATTCACATAGTGTACCAATTAAAAAAAGAATAAAATCTTCTAAATTTTGATAGAATTACATTTTTTGTTTATGATAGAATTATATTTTTAGTACAAATAAGAATATACATAAAATGAAATTATTCATTTGGAACTGAAACGAAAGCAGTTATTTTTGGCGGAGCGAAAACCGGAACTGAACCGAAAACCGTTATTTTTGGCGGAGCAAAAACCGGAACAGAACCGATATTAATTTTTTAGTTGAACCGGAACGAAAACCGGAACAAAAAAAATTACGGTTCGAAGCCCTGGTTTAAGTCTTTTAAACTATTTACGCAATATATAAGTTCATTGATAAAACGTATGAAAATAATGTAGACGATATATAAATAATTTAAAATAAAAAATGATTAAAGGAGATGGTTAAAGGAATGACGTCATAATGCTGAAAAAATGTTATTTTTACCTATTTATTATGTGGTAAAATGACAAATTTAATAGCCTGCTCTTAACCCTGGAAAATAGGGCTCGAAATGAGGGCATTAAATGCTCAAAAAGTGGGAAAGGTTTGGATTTGGAACGTTTTAAAGACTAGAGTATTTTTTGCTATGATATGAAGCATTTTTATACCAATTTATTTTAGAATCGGATAGATAGCTTAGGAGAAGAAAATCTTGACTCGCTTTGAATTCTGCTAACCCTAACTCATCAAGTTTCTACTATTGGTGTCTCTATCCATTCCAGGTCCAAACCCTTCCTAAATTTGAGGACAGACGGACAGATAAATTATGCTAATATTATATAGGGGATATTTTTTGTCCCAAAAGCTTCATCTGATGAAACCATCTCGTTCTTTAAAACTGGAAATATTTTTAGCAGTTTCTTTTTTTACACCTAATAGCTACCTTTACAATTATTTACACAACTTTCGTGTACAAAATAATTGTGATTTTCTTTTGCTAGTTCCTGTTTTAACGATCAACTCTAGAAGTTATTTTAAATTAGTTATGAGAGCTATTATTGTTAGTGCTATACACTGACATTATATAAGATCTATATAGTACACTGCATCTACTCTGACTTGTGTTGATTTGAAATTTCTACTTGCGTTTATTTCTTTGCCAAGCTTTTTATATCCTTTTGCTGACCACCTAACTAAACTTTTTATGTGTCGAAGAACGTTCTAGAAAAGCTATGATCTAGGTATACCATGAAAACATTTTTCTGTAGAATTAATGGAACAATTGATTTAAGATTAACTTATGAGTACCTGATGAGTATTATATATAAAAAGGTTTTGAGAAGCATAAATAATTATTGGATGACATTTTATAGTAAACCAAGAGGGAGTATAAACTTTTATGGCAAAATTCAGCTAGCTTTTATAACCACGGATTTGGATAAGGCGATAAAAAATGTAGACGTAAATTTATGTGGACAACGTCAGGCTTTGTTTTACAACAAAATCTCATCCAAGATATATTTTCACATTACTAAACATTTTATACAAGATCGCACAGAGGGTTTACTGCATGCCTAAAAAACCATTTGTTTTAAAAATTTTATGCTAGAGAGCTCCGTATCTCCTGTAATCTTATCAATACATTTCTGTAAAAGGTATTCTTTACGGGACTCTCTATTTTAACCTAATTCGAGATATAAAAAAATAATCTTTTTTACATGTAATTTTTGAATTATTCTATCTGAGTTATTATTTATTCTTTATCTATCATCGTTTTCGAAAAGTCTGCATCTGTTATGAACACGGCATAATTATAAGTGGACATGAAATAATTAATATTTATTCTCATCATTTTACCAAATCTGAAAGTCAGTAATATCTGTGTATTGGGTTCTACATAACACATTGGATATGGGACACGTACTAGTACTTGAGCGGTGGACACGTACTAGTACGGATTAGTGTAACCACATGGTTTGTTTGTGGGTAAAAAAATAACGGTAAATACATGAAAACAAAGCCTAATGGTCTTTTTTACTACGTAAATTCCGGAAACATTTAGACAAATAAAAACTAGTTTTTACATCAGTCGATGCTTCATCACAGAACGGGATGGTTGATTAAAAAATCAATTTAGACTTAAAGTTAAATTTTTATTTGTCCTCGTGAGAATGATATTATATATATATATATATATATATATATATATATATATATATATATATATATATATATATTATATATATATATATATATGTATATATATATATATACATATATATATATATATATATATATATATATATATATATATATATATATATATTATATATATATATATATATATGAATATTTATAGATTATATATATATGTGTGTGTTTATTTGTCTATTTATATTTTTGTTTATATATTTCAATATAAAATACGAAAAGTTGGTTAAAAATTAAATAATTCCGATCTATTGAGATTTAATTGAATAACTAACTTTACGCGCAAAATTCCCACTCCCGGTACAATGTATCTCCACACAATGTTTTAAGTGAAATTTACACACCCAAATATATACAATAGAACTTCTTTTTAACTACCATGATACAACGATCCCTTCGTTAGAACGACCGTCTTAAAACTCCCAATTATTTTACTATAGGAATAATGTTAGTTTTGAATCATTAGAATAAACCCAAGCGTATTATTTTTCGTTAGAACGACCGCCAATTTTAGTCAGCAGAACTCATGAGTAAGTGGACTATTTCAAAATTATTTTACTGTAGTGTAACTTCAAGAAACCTGTACTCCTCTCTTTGCTTAAAGAAGGGGAGGGGTGTGACGAAAAGCAGAGAACTAAATCTTTAATTATCTTTTCATGAGTTTGTTGCGGTAGACTAAACTTTACAGTGCTGAGGAGAAAATTTGAATGAGGACGATTTTAATCCCAGTAATACCGGAAATGAAGAAATCTGCGATTCCGACGACGGAGAAGAAATCTTCCAAGCTTTTGAAAAAATGAATGAAAAAGAAGCTTTCAATGCAATCAATGCCTTGCGTCAATATTTTGAAGGACCATTTAATTCTGAAGATTTCCTTCAAAATGTGACTTCTATATAATCAGTAATAATGAAAAATTCCCAAATGAACTTGAAACAGACGTAAATCAAAGACTTTTTTTCAAAAATTCAGTAATGGAAATACAAATAAATAAAAGTGTTCTCTAAGTATGTACTGTTGCATCATTTCTTTGCTCAATTTTTTTTTTATTATTTTTTAAATTCGTTACAACGACCATATGATGTTGATCCCACAGGGGGTCGTTATACCGAGGTTCTACTGTAACAAATAAATCATATTTGTACATAATACGTAAAGTACCAAAATAAATTTAACGTTATTTGTAAATATTGTTTATAACATTCTATACAGTATGAAAACCCTATTTATGGATACATAAAGCATTACATGAAAGGCTTTGAACTCATATCGTATCTCCATAAATCTAGAAGAAAATACATTTTGAAAGGGGGGAGAAATGAACTTGAATGGACTGAGAGAGAAGAGAAATGGGTATGAAGTGACTGTATTTTATGAATAAATACATGAAAAATCATACAAAAAATTCTTTCAAAAACTTTTTTTCTCAGTCCATTTAGAGAAAAATATCTAATAATGTAATGTAAATATTATTTCATTGGATCAAAATATACTTGAATAAACGACATCGACTGGCTGTAAGAATAGAATAAAAATATTATTCAAGTAATTTATTTTCAATACTGGGTTGTTCAGAAATATTTTTTTTTTCTGTAAATGTGTAATGTAGAATTGAAACTTTCTTACGTATGAAAAATGAGACTATAAAATATTCTAAACTTCTCTAATGATGTTTAGTTTTACACAGAATTTTCAATAAAAATCCTTGTATATTGATAAATAATAAAATTAGAGAACTGTATGAATGACAAAAAATTAGTATTAATATCTCTATATATTCTTGAAAAAAATATACATTGAATCGGAATCTTTTTTTTTTTATCACTGATCAAAATACGCTACTAATACTGGATTATTTTAACTTAATATATTAATTCCAATGGTTCCAATAGTATAAAGATATTCCTACACTCTTTAGCTTTATAAAGGTTTGCATGGGTTATCGAAAATAATCGAGGCTTATTTTACGAGAAATCTGTTATGATAAGGGTATATCTGCAGTTACAAGCATTCAGACATATTCACTGAGATATATGAAAGAACATGTATATTTAAAATTAGGACAACTTAACATTTATATCTACTTAGAACTACCATAGCAAACAATTGAACGACGAAAGAAAGGTAAATATCTGATTCATTTATAATGCAAATATTGTTGTGAAAAGTTAAAACAAATCATTTTTAACAATTTTAGAAAATGCATGCTGTGTTTTAATTAGTATTTTGAATTGTATTTTTAAAATATCTTTATTTGCAGGCACAATAATTTTCCCATAAAAATACTACGTATCATTTTATGCATTAATAGCTAATTTGCAATAGAAGGTTTTAAAACATTTTCCCACTTACGTTTAAGATATGACGAACACCATTTATTTGCTTACTCCTCAAATAAGATTTACAATGATAAAAAATATGGATAAGTATGGATGAGCAAACATTGTGTAACATTAAAAAACAGTTACACAATGTTTTCTATTTAACGGTTTAACCCATATATAAAACTTAAAGTTTTATCAATTCTCCATGCAGAAATATAAAATGTTCACATGCCCGGAATAAAATCAAAAGAATAATAAAAATACAAATCACTATGAAATAAAAGGAACCAAAACCTCAAAAGTTCACAAATGACTGAATTAATAAGATTACAAAATTCTTACAAAACTTTGGGAACTAATGAGTAAGTTCAACTTTATGTTGTTTTTCTCAAGGAAGGAAATTTCTCATTTTTCAAATGCAAAAGATAGGAGGATTTGTTTTAATAAACTCCAAATAAATTAAATTATTTATTAACAAACATTCTTATTTAAATTTTAGTTTATGTAACTAAAACAATTATTTGAATACAATTACATCAAACACTTTCAATTTTAAATAAATGTTGTTAATATTTGTATTGCGATTCGATTTGTGTTAAAAATTCTGACTGAAATTAATGCAGAAGAAACTACTTGAGTATGTATTTCTCATGATTTATGATAATTTTTTTATTCAGCAGTTTTAATAAATTGTTTAACTAGATTATACCGTTAAAAGATAAATTTTAAATAAAATTGAAACATCTGAAAAATCACATTACCTAGAATTCAAAGTTCTGTGAAACTTTGACACATTTAATGTTTCGTTACGCTTTTTTTTTTTGTGAGTGTGTGGGGGGGGGGGGGTTCGAGATCTACACATCATAGTAAAATTAAAAAATGCATATAAAACTATTATATGTAACTTTAGGCTTGAATTAATGTATTAATTCAAATAAGTATACAAAATTGCTATAAACATTAATATTATTAGTTTATGTTTTCTTTTACATCATAGAGAAATTAAAAATATATGTAAACATTTATATGTAACTTTAGGCTTGAATTAATGTATTAATTCAAATAAGTATACAAAATTGCTATAAACATTAATATTATTAGTTTATGTTTTTTTACATCATAGCGAAATCCTCACTGCCCTTGGTACCTACCTGAATAGTAGAATAAAATGTTCGGAAAGAGTGGACTATTCCGCTTGAAAGACAAACAGGGGATCATTAACTACCTGGACACTCCAGAGAACATTTCACTACCTGCTGCCAAATTATCTGTTCTCGAGCTGTTGGAGAACTAGGAAAATAATTGTGTAATTCGAGAAAAATAATCTTGTTGTTGTCGATCCTTTAGTGCCTCAGGTTCATTTTCTTGATGGCTTCATGACTGCAACTTTATTAGGAGTTCCTTTCTTTCCGACAAACTAAATAAATAACAGGGACTTGTCTCTCATGTAATCGGTGAAAATAGTTTCACTGATTACTTATACACACACACACACACACACACACACACACACACACACATATATATATATATATGTGTGTGTGTGTATGTATATATATATATATATATATATATATATATATATATATTATGTATATATTGATATATATCTTTATATATAAAATTCTTCTGACAATGTGTTTGTAATAGAACTCCTCCTAAACGACTGGACAGATTTTGATGAAATTTTGTGTATGTAATTAAGTTGACTCGAAAATGGTTTAGATTCACCATTAAATAAGATAAGATTACGAAGAAGAATGAGAAAGACATATATTTTAGGTATTAAAAGTTTATTGAACGAGATTAATCTATCTTTAAACTTTTCTATTCAATACGATTCTCAATCAAACCGCATGTCACAAGCTCACAAGATTTACCTTTACAGTCTTTAAATTTGGCACACTTTGCTTTAATACTTTTTACTGTAGTGTTTTAAACCCATATTCTTCCACTGTACAAGTAGTTCTCTCTTTTTTTTATTTATAGTTTTAAATTCTAAATATGACACATAAACGTATTTTATATATATATATATATATATATATATATATATATATATGTATATACATATATATATACATACATATATATATATATATATATATATATATATATATATATATATATATATATATATATATATATGTATGTATATGTATATGTATATACATATATATACACATGTATACATATACATATATATATATACTATAAATATATAACATGTAAAGACAGTGTCATATGATAATACAGTAGAGAAAGCATTTTCTAACCAGCTTCTTGGCAAACACAGTCTACATAAAGGGAACATCCCACCTTGAAGTAACATTAAATGGAGGACTTTTTTGCTTATTTTTCGCTTTATATCTTTTTTAATTGCTGTACATAAATGGTAGTTTCAGTATTTGTTTTCTATTGTAACTTATAATTTATTTTGCTTAATATACATTGTTTCTAAGAAATAGTAAATCTTTATATAATATAAAAAATGAGAACTTAAAAATTTTTCTGACTTACTGTGCCCGCTTATAACAGCACAAAGAATTTTCACTAATTATTTTTGCTTTTTTGTAAACAATAAGTCTAGAAATAGTTCTCGGCCTATTAAGAGTTTTTAAAGATAACAGATATATTACACCAGGAGATTCAATTTTTTAAAAAAGCTAAAATAATGTTTAAAAATTCCATTTCAAATACTAAATGAGATAAACAACAATGGAAAAATTAGATGGGGATTCATCGTAAGTCCATACGGTATTTACTGTAAAAATTTGAAAAAATATGCAGATCTATAGTTTACAGGTTCTAATTCCGATATTTCAATGACGTTTCATATAAACAATTCAGATATATCCAGGAATTTTAAAAATGTAAAATTACAAAAATCAAATTTTTGAAGGTTTTAAGGTGATATGTCAAAAAACTTATAGTAGTAGTAGAATTGTATATATAAGAAAATTATAACGAATTTGAAAATAATATATGTTTAGGAGAAAAGAAACTCCAAATTTAAAATAATATTCATTACATAATGTATTGTTCCAGATAGACTGAATAATAAATTAATTATTAAATAGAGTTTATTGATGGACGTCGTATACTTAAAATATAGTTTTTGTTTCGCATTTTATTAAGAAATATATTTTAACAAAATGCTAGAAAAACGTAATTACAGTAAATTCTCAGAAACTAATGTTGTTTTTGATTAAACAATTGTTTGTACGTTAGATAAAACATTTTAAAAGAGAAAAAGTTCTCTTACGCAGAAAAAATTACACTTCTATAGAAAAATTTCTATAGAACTCATCATTTAAAGAACTTTTGTACATTTTTTTAATTACAGCTATTTATAATGAATATTCAGAAAAAAAAAACTCCTTTAAAATTAGTTTGTTTTGAGATTGTTGGTAAAATAAAAAGCTGTATCCAAGTAATAACTGAAACGTTACATTGAGGCAGTTTTTAACTGGAAAAAATACAGGGTAGACCATAAACGATGGGTTGTATAATGGGTTGTATGTGATATGTATATTATATATATATATATATATATATATATATATATATATATATATACACACAACACACACACGCACACATATATATATATATATATATATATATATATATATATATATATATATGAGATGGTGTGTAGTGGGTTGTTTAATCCACTAAAATAAAAATGAACCATTGAACCATTTTTTTTTCTTTGAGGAGAAAGAAAGGCATCCCGCCAAATATTTTTTTAGAGATATATAATATATATATATATATATATATATATATATATATATATATATATATATATATATATATATATATATATATGAAAGAGGGTGTAGTGGATTGTTTAATACTAAAATAAAAAATAATGAACCATTGAACAATTTTTCTTTGAGGAGAAAGAAAGGCATCCCGCCAAATATTTTTATTTTAGAGATAGAATCGTTAGAGATTTACTTTAGAATGAAAATTATACTTAAATTGGTTTATTTTATCAAAATATTTTTTCACACACAAACACACACACACACACACATATATATGTGTGTGTGTCAGGATTTAAAATATAGATTAATTTTAAAAAATTTTAATTAAGGATTCTTTACTGAGAGTGACGCGGCGTGAGGAGTTAGCCACAGAAATACGGCTCAAGCACAGTGATCTGGGCAGAGAGCAGAGTGCACATTCCACAGACAGAGATGTGGCTATCCGAGGTAGCAAACCTGCCTTTGTTAAAAGTTATGCGCCAATTGTGCCACGCCATTACACCTAACTGACGATTGGTATGTTCTGAAGAATAAATAAAAGGATGAAAATGAGTTTAGGACTATAATGTTATTTAGTGGAAACCTGCCATATATATATATGTATGTATATATATAAATATATATATATATATATATGTATGTATATATATATATATATATATATATATATATATATATATATATATATATATATATATAAATATATATATATATATATATATAAATATATATGTGTGTGTGTGTGTGTGTGTGTGTGTATGTATAAATATGTGATATAGCAAAATTATTTCTCTTTAATATCTCTTTAAAAACCTTCTCTCATTCTAATTCCTTAAAATCTATTTTCCAAGTTATAAAATGTCTTAATCAAAGTAATGTCCTCTACTTAAAATTCTTTCAACACATTTCCCAAACCTGTCTGTGATATAGATGTAAATTGTTTTGGTTCATTCACATTTTCCAGCTGTTATCGGCAAGTCGGTCTGTTTTTCATTGATCTGACAGTTAAATTCGTTGCCTAAGTATCTTGTCTCTTGGAACACTTCTGTCTGGAATACTTTTGTCCCTTGGTCCCTCTCGCTGTAGGGTAGACCTCTGATCCAGTAAAATGTTTTTTTATCATTCTTTTGTCTCTCGTTGACTGGCAAAGATATCCTTTTAGCAGCTCCTGAAGAAAGATTAAGTTGTTTTTAAAATTGTGCTTCTCTTTAATGTGGCCCAACTGCAACATCATCAATAGTCTAGCTTCTTTGGCCTCTCCTTGCGCAGTTTCACGGGCAATTAGAAATAATAGGGCAATAATCAAATGTAACCAGCCGTTTTAGATTTTCTGGATTACATTGTATATATCACAAAAGATGTCCATACTTAAATTTCCCTTCTTTGAAGTTGTCTATTATTTTTCGATGTAACTATTATTCAGAAAGTTATATAATGTTGAGTAGGACATGATCAAGTTATATGAATTTGTCTGATTAAATAAAAACTAAGTTAAAATTTTCACCACCAGAGGGAATTTGTTGATGAATGAAACATTCAGACAGCAGTCCTTCTAATTATAAAATGTTTTATTACATGACATATTCAAAGTGATTGACATTATTTTCAGCTACCATTTGATACCGTAAGATAGCATATTGTTCAGTTAACCACAGTGTGTCTGGGAAAATGATGAGTACATGTCAGGAAATTCTGCCTTTCAGATAGGGTATATTTATGAATTTGCCAAGATTGACTAGATATTTTGAAGGAAAGTCAGTAAGGATCCATAGAGAGCAGAATTTCAAAAAATAATTCTGTTTCTTTTAGTTTGTTTAACTGTCCTACGGTTTGTTAATTATTCTACGGTACCCAGCTGAATGGCCCAAAATTTGCAAGTTTTCCTTTCTCCATTCTTTTCTTTTTCACCTGTTAATCTAAGTAAACGAGTTCAAAATCAGATAGAATAACAATGAAAAATTTCATGTTATCAGCAACAGACAGGGATTCTCAATGCGTTGTAAAATCCTCAGGGAGAAACTCCTTCTAACATCAGATGTTTGTAGTGAGTGTGCACCGCTATCAGTATTACAAGAGGCTATTAGAAACCACGCCTATAGGGGGGAATTTTCTCAGACGGCTTCGGCTATTTTGGGATTCAGTGGTCTCGGCTATAGAAGGGTATTGTGGAAACGAAAGCTTTAGAATAATTATTACATACTTCCCAATCCTTACTTGAAAAATAGAACAATTTGAAAATTTTAACCCTCGAGGACGTGAGCTAAGCCTTTGAGGCCCGAGAGTTTGAAAACATCCCCGATAAAAAAAAAATCCCCCCAAAAATCACCCGATAGAAATAAACTTTCAATTGCTGTCTTATCTTCTAAATCCGCAATAATATGCCTTTCTTCAATTTTCTCTGAATATTTTTCTCAGAAAGAGATACTTTTAATTTATTTAGCTTCAGAGACCCAGTGCATGCCCATAGTCTTTGAATTTTTAATTAGTGTTTGGGGTTGGAGGTGAGAACCTACCAAAAACACATCGTTATTTCATTAAAATATAAAGATGTGATTTAAGTTTTTAACTTATATGTGTCTTATGTTTGGGCTTTCGGAATGCTGATAAAAAGTTGAACAGTCCAAAATACTTTTAAAAATTAATATTTCAAGCAATCCGAATTATATTTTAAACTTTTAATTAAATTTATTCTTCAATACAAATTTTTTCTGTTCATCATCAAAAGCAAGATTGGTGGTATTTTGCTCAGAAAAGTTGCTCCGGCTTCCGTGGCCAGGAGCTTGTCATCGTGGTAACATTTGACTCAAATAAACACTAAGAAATATTTGACTCAGATAAAATTACACACAGTAGATCACAAAATATATTATTTTCATAATTTGATATTTTCATCTTTCTTTCAAAAGGATTTGCTTTTTTAGAAAAAAAATACACTTTTCTTAATTCTATGCATTTTTAAGTTTTCAGTAACGAGTTCTTTTACCTAAAACAGAAATTTATAGTCATATCATTTTATTAAAAATATCGAAAACCGATGAAAGAGTGACACTTTATGGATACTTAATTGCATCTCAAATGGTTTTATTGGATTTTTTCGCCAAGTGTTCTACATGGTGGTTATAAATGAGAGTAATTTAACATAATATTTTACTCAAAGTCTTAAGGTTCATTATTTATGCATGAAAAAATAATCTGGCAGACGGAGATGACGATATTCTTATGAATGCATATACAGGATAAAGATAAATCTATGGAAATTTTTATGTCTTAATTCTTTCAAAGATATTTTAATATATGTCTGTAAGGAAGATTGCTTTTCCTTAAAAGATAGCCGAACAATGGCCGATTGGTTAGGGTGCTGGCCTTTGGTACCGGAGTTCGTGGGTTTAAATCCTGCAATGGCATGGATGTTCGTAGCCGTTCGTAATCGGCTTTAAGCTGTAGGTCCCGGTCTCATTAGCCCCCGTGTTGTAAAAAGTAGACCGTAGCACTCCAAACCCAACCTTAAAAGATATAAATTTAATAAGTTGCTTTATTTAGCTTCAAAAATTCAATATATCGTAAAGAAAATTTATGTTAAAATGTAACACTCGTAGCATTTCAAGTAGTAATATAATGTGATTATATTACTAATCAAAACTTTTATTATGTACATTTTTCTAATACACTTTTATGGTAACTATAACCAAGAATATATAAAGTTAAATGAATTATGGTACTTTAACACAGCATTTTTTTTTCTGTTTTCAGCTTCTTGTTATTGTTTCGGAGAGGTGTAACAAGGAGTCAGGAACGTAATTGAACACCTACTGTTCTATCATCGGGCTCCCGAAACATTGGTTAAAATGTTACCAGTTTCCATTATAGCTTGTTCCCTTGGCTAGATCAGGTTTTGCAACCCCAACAACTATTCGAGATAGAAAGCTTATGAGTCTTTGTTCCTTTAGAGCAATTACCAGAAGATTAAAGGGAAGAAATTGCGTTAGAAATAATCAGTGATAGAAAGGGTGATTACTATATTTTTAACATTACATGAAGTAACGAGGAGTTACCTCAAAATATCCTAAATAGACAAGAACAGAAGTTATTTCAATGTCCTTTAGCTTTCACCTGGTTTGACAGATCGGGTTTCTCATCCCCTCTCCATATGAGAAGAGTAAATTCAATTGTTCTATTTTCGTCGCCTCAGGAATTAGTAGGTTAATATGGCAGAGGAAAGCGTAAAGAAATAATCAGAATGCATACGCTGCCACTTTAAGCTATTCCTGGTCGCCATCTTCACTGATTCATTATTTATACATTGGAATACTATAGTATTCCTGTTGCAATTTGTCTCCGGCCATCTACCAAGAACTTGTGACATCCATGTCAAAGCGGGTTGAAGCTGTGTTGAGCGCCAAAAGTGGGCCAACTCGTTATTGACAGGTTATCATAATGTTTTTGTTCTTGAGTGAATATATGGCTGTGTATAATGATATTTTAACCAGACTAGACTGATTAATTAGAATTATATTATGCAATAAATATCTGCAGATACTATATCTAAAATGACACCTGTCTTTGATCCTATTTGAATTCTGGTAAGCGTCGGTTCTAGAGAACCAACTTATATTTTATTCAAAATTTCACATGTCATATTTAAAAATGTGTAAATTTCACAATTATTTTACCTTGTGAAATCATTAAAAATATAGGTTAAGGATATCCCCCGAAAGATTTGGTATTAATTGCATGACAGTTTCAAATTTAATATTTTTATGTAAGTATTTCATGAAAGTTACGCAATTTTACTCAGAAGTGTAATGCTTATGCATTTTACACTTCGTAATTTATTTTAATATGTACACTCAGACGTACACATTTTTAAAACTACTTAACTGTA
>CM063504.1:6894350-6901850 GCA_032207245.1 Pardosa pseudoannulata
CTATATAAAAAACGATAATGGTATCAATGCATATTAATAAATAAATCTTAGGATTTTATGAGAAATTCCTGCCATAAAAGTTATTTATTTAAAAAATATATTACTTAGGTTGCTAGGAAAATCCAATAAGTCGTTTCAGAAGCAATTAAGAATCCCTGAAGTGTCATTGTCGTATCATCCAATTTTGATATTTTATTGATTATAAATCTTCCAGATTTTGATTACTTTTGTACAGAAATTCTTTGAATATTCCTTATTACTCCATACTTTATTAATAATTTCTAAACTATAAAATAAACCAGCAGACTTCAGAAAGCAGTTTTCTTTTATAAAATTAAGCGGATGTATTTCAATTTTAATTTTAAGGTTTTTGAGATATGTTCTTTTTTACTAACATTGTATAAATTCAGAGCTATATACAATACTATATAAGTGTACTTTACACACTGTCGTAGGACATAAATATCCTCAAATTGAAAAAAAATTGGAAGAAATATATAATAATATAAGAATTTATTTTTTCTTGTTAAGGTGTTTATTTCATAATGAAGTTGATGTTTTTCATGCAAATGATTTTTTAATTTTATTAAACTTATGTTTTGTAATGGAATCATTTTTTAAGAATTTTATGTATTTAATTATTTATTTATTTTGCTTTCTATTACCATGGTATTCTTTGTATCTGCAATTGCAAAATATCTCAGATACCTTTTGTTTTGTATTTCTGGAAATTTTCTAGAATTTATCTATTTAAATATCTGTCCTATAAGGTTCATGTGGTTTTTAAACTTTCAATGTTTTTTCTATTAATGTAAAAATTATAATATTAGATTTACACAAACCGTATATACTGTCAGTAAAACTGAATATAGAGTTGTAAAAATGTCAAATATAAAGTAAATATTAGAGGTAATTAGTAATTATGCAAAACAGTGGAGACCGTTTTAAGTAATGTTTAGTAACTTGATTTATGAGGAAAAATATTTTAAACAATAGTTGTTTTTGGTTAAACTGAATTGTAAGAATTATGTAACGGTATTATTTATTTTAAATAAAAATAGTAAAATACTCAACGTTTAAAAAATAAAGAATGAAACATTATTGTTTACTAAATCCATTTACATTTGATCATAACCCAATTTACTTTTATTTAAAGTACATAACAGTATTTTTATTCCAAATTGTGAATGAACACTAAATAATAAATATTTTCAAAAGCCTTTTAAAAATTAATTTTAAATAAAATTGGAGAACCCAGTTTCTATCTTTTTTTAATTATTTTAAATAATAAGTGTTTAATTGTAAATTTAACTATATTTTGTACTTAACACTGTTATTTTTAATTGTATTAATCATATTATGTTTTTAATATAACATACTTAACATTAAAATATTAGTTGAATTAAAAAAGTACTGTTTTAGAAGTCTTGAAATAAAGATTTTCTCTTACATCCAATAGATTTGGACAATAGTGTAAAAGTATCTCTGAGATAAATCTACTTCTAGTGTGTCTACGCTGATTTATATTATAAAATTTAGAAAATTTATTTCAACAATAACCATGTGAATATGCTGAAATTGAAAATGAAAACTGAATACGATTAAAAAATATAAATTTAAAAAAATCAGTATCGCTAACAGTATACAATTCTGCGAGCAGATTATTTTAGTTTTAGTATTGCATGAAAGAAACAATGAACATAATGGTCTTTTATAATTCATTGTAAAAACGACATTAATTTTAATGTATGTTTTAGATTTGAAAAATGGCGATACAAACTGTTAGATCTTTATTAAAGACATTTAAATAGAAAATATATAAAATGTTAATCTAGAAAAAATTTACAATCTAGAAATAATAATAATTAAATCGAGAAATAAATTAAAGTGTTGGATCTTTAGCTGGATATATTTTGTATTACTGTAAGAGAGGTATATTTTATATTATTAGGAAGTTTTGCATTATTTCTGTATTTCCAGGAAATAAAGTAACAGTGAGAATTTATTCGTAGCACTTGTCCAGAACAAAATACAGTACACGGTCTAGATTTGAATCATATCCTCATTATAGAAATTATTATAACCTATGCGACTAATATAAGTACGGAACGAACATTTGTCATAAAATATGAAAAAAAATTATTTTTGCACAAATTCGAACGTGATATATTGTTAAAGTATAATTATATACTTTTGTGGTCAGCATGTCTCTACATTACTGTTCACATATTGGTCAATTTGTTTAAAAAAAGTAATTATAGCATTTACAAAAACTGTTGAAAATACATACCCATTTAAATGATAAACAATTCTTACTGTATTGTGCTTGAATTTTAAAATATTCTATTCCACAAAGCACAGAAGTGTGCTATTCATCAGTTCTATGTTTATGTTAAAACCAGTATTTTATCCTACTATTTAACATAACTATAATCAATATGAAAATACGTTTCATCAACATGAAGGCACTTGTTATATATTATATATATTGTTTTATCTTATAGTATGGCATCTTTTAAACTTCAGTATCATAGAAATATGTCGTCTGATTACATACTGTCTAAACGCAACGTTTTTTAACCCTTATCATAAACTAAGCTATTCAGAATGGAAACTTTACGATGACTTCCGTGTTGTGCCAGGAATTTGTATAAAACATATCTTAAAAGATAACAATGCACTGTAGACTGATTATATTCACTTAGGAGCACAGACACAAATGTTTAGCCTTGCATAGTCAAATGAAAAGTTTCTATGAGGGTGGATTTTAAAATCTGGTTTAACGACACTACAAGTTTCTTGAAATTAAACTGATAAAAAGGTACACTTGTGTGTTTTAATTAAGCAACGTTGTTTCCTTAGAACACACCTTTGTATTTACTCAGTAACTATAATACATTTTATCAACTAACATTTGGAAATATTTGACATTATTTCTTTACTAATTTATAATTTTCCTAACATTATAAAGGCTAGGATTATTCTTAAGGCACAAAATAATCTTATGGTTTGGTTTGGAACGCTATGGTCTACTTTTTGCAACACGAGTGCTAATGAGACCAGGACCTACAGTTTAAAGCCATTTACGAAAGGCTACGGTCATTTAGGTCACAGTGGGATTCGAAATCACAATCTCCAGTTGCGAAGGCCAGCACTCTAACCATTCGGCCATCGCTCACAAGATAATCTTATAAACAAAAATTAAATTCAACTGTTTAAAACTTCTTGTAAATAATTCATTCAAAGTTTAATCACTGAAGCCCTTTATATAAAATTCAAATTGATTGAAAAATTACAGAAAAGTCTAAGAATAATTATTATTCTGTTATATATATATATATATATATATATATATATATATATATATATATATATATATATGTATGTATTATGTATTTGTGTGTAATGATATTTTTATCCTAAATATTAACCAACGTAATTAGGTTAATCTTGAATTAATTTTTAGTTTCGATTCTGTTTTATGGCATCTTTCCTAACAACCTTAATGAAATTTTTTTTCACTGCGGATCACTTTCGGATTTATAAGTAACTAAAAATATATTCTGACGCTAAAGCTACGTCATTGGCGTAACTCACATGACTAGTAATTCCTGATTAACAACTTCTTAGGCACGATGTACCGGTTTTGAAAACAGCCGTTCGTGAGAGTTCATGCCTGAATAAACTATGTCGGTTTTCACTCGTGTATGGTTCTGCATGCTAACTTTATCTATTTGTAATCTAATATTTGTAATCAGGAGCTCTATGAGGCAAAACCTCATCACATACTCTCACATACACACACACACACATATATATATATATATATATATATATATATATATATATATATATATATATATATATATATATATATATATATATATATATATATATATATATATATATAATATATATCTATATTATATATATATATATATATATATATATATATATATATATATATATATATATATATATATATATATATATATATATATATATATATATATATATATATATATATATATATATATATATATATATATATATATATATATATATATATATATATATATATATATATATATATATATATATATATATATATATATATATATAATTTTCAGGATAGATACTATTCTCTTTGAATACAATGGGCTTAAAAGGTAATGATATTCTGTAATCTTTATTTGAATTTCTAAAGAGTACACTTACTTTACAGAATGTTTTGTTAACGGGCAAACTAAAAGAAATTCCCTTGAATTTATATCAATTTACCAGCCACAATTGTTTATATTATGCGTATAATTAGAGTAATAGTTTCAGTAAGTTAATATAGATTGTATAAAGTAAATGCAACACTGAAAGCTTTACTTTCTAATTGGATGTGCTAATTGATTTAATGCAAGGAATCATTGCAATACTTGTTCCCGTAATTTGCTAATTTATCTTTTATATTCATACTATTTGAAAAAAAAAACCTTGTACATGAAAAAACAATTTTCTTGAATCTTACTTTAAGAAAATTGTTTAAACAATTTAATGCTTTCTGTTTGGTTACTCAGAAAAATTTTGTAAACTAGAATTAAAAAGAGGAAAATCTACCCAATGTTTTTTTTAACTATTATGTATACAAACCATTTCCATAAACCATTTAATTACCCGTAGAATGCTCTTAAGAAAAACTAAAGTTATAGTAATAAAGCAGTTTAAATTAGTTGATATATAAAAGCAAATTAGCAGCATATTAATCATCTCAAAATTTCAATCAAAACTATAGGTTTTCTTAGTATTTTTCTAATACAACTCCTTTATTAAAAGAGTTCTTCATAAATGTTCCATATATCATTTCAGTTAGTAAAATTTCATTTAATTAAAGTTAATAAAACCATATTTCATTGTTGCTCCTTACTAAAACTCAACGAGTACTTTCAGTTGTATTGAATTCCAAAATAATTTTACCAAAAATTTAACAAGGAAGAAAACTTGTCGAATATTAATAAATAAAGCAATGTTTATACTAGACAAAATTTTCTATAAGGGGCTATAAAATATGAAAAGCGCAATCAAAATGTCATTAAAAGGCAAAATTTATAAAACTAATATTTATTACCATTGAAAGCTCTTAAATAATTAAAAATCGAGACACTTTCATGTATTTATATTGTAACGGAGTGTCTTAATGGTGTGCCTACATCAAAGACTCTGCTTTGAGATATGGACTTTGCTTATGTGGAAACAAAAGTGGTGTCTCCCCCTGCACCACGATGTCTAGACTTTTCTGTCTTACAGTAGCGAAACAACAGATCAGACAACCGGTCTTCCAAATTGACAGCCAGAAAGATGATCATCGGAACCACAAGGGCACTCCCAACATTGGATCTTCGCCGACGCTAAATTCCAGAAACACCTGGGTTTGCGCCCGGTGATTGTCTAGCCCAGACCAATCTAGTTGGTTGAAGGTGAGATCATCCCCAGATGATTCAATGATGAAATTGTGAGTGAGACCCCCTCTCTTAGAAACTCCCTGTCTTAGAAACCCCTCCCCTAAAAAAGAGACGAAATAAGAGGTAGCTACAGTCAGCTAACTTGCAGGTCATCTTGACCAGTTTCTCCATCGGAGAGTTTTTCCTACCTTGGGATATATTTTTGGCTAATGTTGATAATGATACCCTTGGGTTTTGTTTTAATATAATCCTATTCAGAATTGATTGTATATTCCTCTTAAGAACTCTAACTGTGTTTTGATATTCGAAGAAACCATTTGTTATTTCAACTTATCTCGTCTAATTGAGTGTACCGTCTACTTAATTACTTCAGAGAACTTTCGCGCGAACTACTAAACTATTTCTTCCGTCTTATAGCCAACATTTCGGCAGAGACATTTATTGTACATCTCTACTCAGGCGTACGTGTATCGACTTGTGAACTAAAATTGTTTTTTTTCTGTGCATATAGAAATGATGTATATAGCAGAGGTGTAAATAAATCAATTATTGAAGAAACACCTGATTATTCTTTGTGTCACCTAAAACAGGGACCGGATGAGCTACAATATATATTATGTAAGCAATTAATAACAAATGCATAGCTAACGGATGAAAATTCTTTTCAGAAAATGTGTATGACCCTAATTTAAATATCTTGCATAATAAATGTAAATATGATCATAAAAGAAAATGTATTTTACTAATTCTTTGAAGCAGCTAAAATGTAATATAAATTCGTATAATTATCCTAATATCTATAATAAGAAGCCAATTTTAAATTATTATCTTTGAAAAAAATATGTACTAAATAACATCATTCAAGTAAAAAATATATGCAGAAAATTTTAGTTCAAAGAAAGCTCTCCTTAATTAATCGAGTATTAAAAGAAAAAGGCTTCACAAGATACGATAAACTTGCCAAAATTAGTAGAGCTCATTATCTTTAAGAGTTCAGTAACCTTTAACTGCTTACTGTTTTTACTACACGCTAGATAGGACAGAGTAGTTTAGAGTTGAGTATAGAATTAATTATGGGAAGTCTAAAAAATTGTTTTTATTGCATCATTTTTAGTCTGAAATGGAGAAACTAAAACTTTCTTCTATTTATCTGGAAGTATGAGGGGGGAATGATGGCCGAATGATTAATAAAATACTCTTTGGTCCGGTATTCGTTGATATTTGTACCACCGATGAAAGATATGTTTATAGCTGTTCGATGTCACTTTTAAAAATTAGATCCAGATCTCATTATGAAGATATATATCTAAGTAGTTTTTGCAAAATGTTTTATTCGATGAATGTTAATGATCTTTAATGATCTTTAATCTCTAATATTTAATGTTAATGACCTAATGACAAGCCTAGTAGAGTTTGTTGTAGGTCTTCGCTTTCCCACGACACAGGTTCGACGTTCGATCCCCAGACTGGGCAAGGTTGAGTCAGCCTTTCATCCCTTCAGTCGGTAGACAAACTGAGGATCAAGCATCAGAACCAAACACTGGGGTTCCGCGTAAGGTTGACCACCTAACCAGAACATATAATTCGCACCCCAGGGCTCTTGGTCTCGGAAACGGAGATTGGCACAGTAGGCCCTGGCCCCGTAGGGTCTGTTGCGCCGAGGAGTTTAGTTTTTTAATGATATTTCGAATGCTTTCTAATAATAGGAAATATTAAGGAGTAATTTGTTATATGAAATAAGAACATTGTTATATATTTTAAATATAAATAGGTTAGGACAAACCGAATAAATACTGGTGTGATTACATATAGCTTCGTAAACAATAGGAATTAAATATTATTTTTTAAATATTTAGCGTTTTACAATATTTTTCATATGTGAAAGCAAATATTACTGTTACATAAATCTAAGGCAGCCTAACCTATAACGTAACAATTGGAATTTAAAAGAATATTTCCATAGGAATTAAACTGTCTATTTTTAAGCAAAACTGTCCCCAACTGCATTACATACTCACTAATAAACTCCAAATTTCCCTTATAATTAGCA
>CM063504.1:6906850-6944350 GCA_032207245.1 Pardosa pseudoannulata
CCCCTCCCCTCCCTTTGAAAATAAAATCTATGTGCGAAAAATCTATGTCCTCTCTTTCGGATTGTTGAAATAATATACAAATTCACGGAAAGCGTCGCCAAGATATTTCGCCAATTTTAGAAATCTGCCAATGTACATACCAGCCAATCACAGGTCGAGCTGAATACTAGGTTGAAGGTTGCTTGTGCTAACTATAGGTACACTACCGTTTTGCTACACGAGGTCTAACGAGAGTGGGTCCTACCGGTTAAACCAGATTCCAAACAAAAACGAGATGTCCTGCCAGTAGTCCAATTGGATCAAAGAGATCTTCCCTTTCATTCAGCCATCATACAGATACATCTATATTACTTCCTAGAAAAAGAAATCTTGAAGATTCATAATTTGTTTTTAACATAACCTTATTTTAGTGTACTACAGTTTTTATATACATTTGGTTTTGTTTGACTTGGATGTATACAGCCTACTTTGTTGTTACACGAAGACTATTCAAACCAACAGCATAAAGCCGATTCTAAATGGCTAAATTCACCCGTGCCATAAGTGGCAAACTGACCTATATTCCGAAGAGCAATGCACTGTCTACCCTGCTTTCGTTTGGCTTCTCTATATCCAAAAATAATTACAAGCCCCAGGTGGTATATATCATAAAACCCTTGATCTATGGAATACCTGATAATTTTACTATATGCATGGCTCAAAATATTAAGCTCAAACATGAAAGTACAGAATAACGTTTGACGTCATAATCACTAAAGGAAATATACTCGCATTTGGATAGGTGCCACTGTACAGAACCTCTCAAGGTCGGGAATTATGGTACAAGATATCTCGATAGCAGAACTATACAGGGTGTCCCAAAACGACCGCATAAACTCTGAACAGCTATCCTCGTGGATAGTACATAAAAACTGCCAAAAAAAGTGTTCCTGCGCGATCCATAGTTTACGAGAAAAAATACGAAAAACAAAGTATGAGATCCCTTCCGGTGTATGAAAAACATTTTATAAACATATCAACATCAGTATATGCCCGGACATACTCCTAACAATTTGTAAGGTATTTCCATTACATCGGTCTTACATCAGGTACATGTCGCAGTAGTCACGAATGGAATACATGGCCACAATGCGTATACTACCTGTAGCTGCCAGATGCAACCTTTTAAATACCAGTTCAACGGTGGCTGTCCATGGCGCGTGAGCATTCATTACGCGATACGCTTGCAGCACATTTTAAACATTATCGTCTGGAAAGATATGCAAATACTGCAGTTGATATGTCTAATAAAGGTTTTTTTCTTACATTGACAGGGACGTCATACTTTGTTTTTCGCATTTTTCTCATAAACTATGGACAGCTTCTTTAGGCAGTTTTTATATACTCCTAACGAGGAATCTAGCTGTGCAGAGTTTATGAGGTTGTTTTGGGGCATCCTGTATATTATTGAAGAATGCTTTTCTTGGGGTTATATTAATTTAATGAAAGTATGAAATAAAAGTAGAGAGATATAGAATTTTTTCAACATTAAACAAGCTAGTCTTACTCTAAGAACAGTAACTGCTTTGCTAAGAAAAGTTATTCAAACTAGTGGCTCACTAACAATTCACAGCTTCGTTGTATCATCTTCGTAGCCATCAAAGATTACTTGATTATCTTCCTTGGATTATCCTGTAGAGTGTCATAAAGACCATTATTTATGGCCATTAGTTACTGTTGCAATCGATCTAGTGTCTCACCTTTGAAGCTACGATTTTCAAAATGTTATCTATATTTGAAAATCTATGTCGCGTAATTGAAATTAGTGTAAAATAATGTATAAAACATAAATAATTATTAATAATAATTACTATGTAATAATATATGGAATATATAAATAATATATTTTATTATATGAAATAATGTATAATAAAATAGTGTAAAATAAGTCCCGTTAGTAGAACCCATGCATTAGTAACTATGGGTGAAATTTCTAACTCCTCTTGTAAGGATTGTACTTCATTTTGTATCCATTTGTTGTCCGTTAAAGATTTTTACACTGGTTTAAATTATTATTCTTAATGTGTATCTAATTCTATACCTAATTCTACTTCTAAATAAAACTATTTACTTAATATTATCTCAATCATATTCGTAAGATACTTACATCCCTCAAAATTCTTTACATTCTTCACTTGCCAGATTTATTTAATAGAAAAAGAATACTACAAGTAATACTATTCATTAATTCATATACTTGACGTTTACGGATAAGTGAAGACATATTATTTAAATATGATTCTCATTGAAAAAAATACATATTCTAAATTTTTCTGAGAGTTTGAGTACAATTTTAGATGAACACATCAGTAAAATATTTCCTTTATGAAATTACTAAAACAACACATTAAAATTATTATTTTTATCCTCTAAAAATAAATTAATTAGTAAAAGGAACAATGATATGAAGAACATTGGTTATTAAAAACCTAAATACATTTACACAGTTCTCTTTATTTCATCAGTAGAGTTCAAAGCTTTTGAAAAATTCCCTTATAGTGCTTTATTTTAACACTAAATTTACCAAATGAGTCGAAATGACTGGTTTTGCAATTTCTATTCAATGTATATTTAAATTGCTGGTAAATCAACATACTAGAAGAACTGAATAATGAGAAAGATAATAACAATCATGAGTCACAAAATGAAATCATATCTAGACAAGATAATTAAAAAAGCTGATTAAAAAAAGATTATTTTTAACAAGAAATAGCATTAAAAATTGAAATAAAAGTAAGTTCAATAATCATGTTAGCAATATGTGAAAAATGTGATAAGAAATTTCCTGGAAAAACATGTGTTAAAAGTGTTACTATTGGAACCTACACACACACACACACACACACACACACATATATATATATATATATATATGTATATATATATGTATATATATATATATATATATATATATATATGTGTGTGTGTGTGTGTGTGTGTGTGTGTGTGTGTGTGTGTGTGTGGTCTAGAAAGGGGGTAGTTGAAAATTACGTGAGTTATAAACGATTTTAAAAGGGAACTCTTTTGTAATAATAAAATAAATGAAAAAGACTCACGCTTGCGTAACCTTTTGGAGTAACGCAGTCAGGCGCAGAGATATTTCACAGGAAGTTGACGACTAATCAAGCGAGAAGAATCATTTGGCTCGTGGACATGGAGCTGTCAACACATTCCACGCCTAGCTTGCCCCGAATAAATGAAAATGGCGCAAGCGATGCCTGAAACTAAAACCCCATATTTAATATATATATATATATATATATATATATATATATATATATATATATATATATATATATATATATATATATATATATATATATATAATACAAGTCTCAATATTAGCATATTTAAATGTGATAATATATTATATTTTTCAACGCAAAGTTTTAGAAGATTTTTATTAAAAATTAACTACGCGTTTTTTATATTTGTTAAATTGCTATTTTAATTATATTTCTTTACAGCTGTTGCAATAACTTTTTTCCTTACAAAATCTTACTTTTAGTAAGAAATTAAAATATAATTGAAATAGTAGAAACTTTTGTTTTACAATAAAAGCATAAAAAAGAAAAAATGCCTTTTCATTTAAAGTGTTAATCCCATTTTTACTAAGCCTAAACTATTTGGGATTTTCGTACTGTTTACTCTTTTTTTTAAATAAAAATTAATGAATATTGTTACAAAGAGTTTTAATCTTTTAAAACCTGTTCATTTTTATAGTAAATTTCTTTGTTATTTATAACTATTTTTCATCTGGTACCATAAAGATTTTAAATAATTTAAATTCTGTTTCAGGAGTGCTAACGATATTGCATAAAATTTTGTGGTTAGTTTAAAGCGTCCAAATAATAAATATGTTTTCAGTAGTTTTAATTACATCTAGGTTTTTTAATAATTTAACATTTCTAGTTTAATTTCTTTAAATTTAATTTATTTTTCCCTGTTTTAAACATAGTTTCTACTTAGTATTATCACATGAACCATTTTCTTTCAGAAGATTAGTATTTATTATATTGTATTGGCGCATGGCAATATTAAAATTATAATAAAAATCAGAGGAGTAATTAAAGAAAAGTTATTTAATATTATTATTATTATCTTTTATCATTTCCAGTTCAAACAAAGTAGAAACACGTAATAAATACATATAAAATTGTTACATAGTTTCCGTAGAGGATAACATAATATTTTATGACGAATAACAATGGAGAGGTATGTGTATTTTATTTCTTATTATTTCAGAATGTAGATATTAAGATTTCCTTTTAGTGGATTAATATATTTTAAATAGTATATCCTTTTCTGTATGACCGCGCCACTTATAGGTATTAATCTGCCTAAATGAGTGCGCTCTACAGGTTGAATATCACTGCATTATATAAACTGTGGTTAATCATTTAGAGAGCTGGTACACTGTAGGTTGGTTTATTTGGTTTGAAGCTCTACGGTCAACCATTTTGCTACCAGAGGGCTAATGAAACTGGGATCCACTGCTTAAAGCAGATTCTGAACCCACTAACTTCGTCACCGCACGCCCTACACATTAGACGATTTTTTTTTGGCCCAATACACTGTAAAATTTAGAATTTATGTTCATTTGCTACAGAGAGTTTTAATATAATATATTTTGCTGACCTAATATTAGAAAACTTCAGTGCGCAAATAATATCCCCCTACTAATTAAAATGTGCAAGCATTTAACTCGGAATGTGACAAATTGATTGAAGAGAAATCGCTCGGGATCTTTATAAATACATATTGTTAGCATTGTTTTAATCAATCAGATGAAGGTTTCTAAAACTTACCTGAAAATAATTAATTGCGTACTTGATAAATTATCCATTATTTAATAAATGCCAGTTAATTTTCTTTACCTCAATGAATAATAACGAAAATTTCTTTGTATTTTTAAGGATATTACACTAATTTGTTATATTAAATAATTATTATTCTAACAATTCTTAAATATTTTTGTTACTGTCTCAGTTTCATAAATAAAATAAGTTACATGTCGCTTATTAAAGTTTTGCTTATGAAACTTTTAAAACTATGTATTAACTTGATCAAGTACTAATGTGGATATTTAACATGAATATGTTAAAATTGTCTTAAAGCATGAGGGTAATGTATCTATCAACTTTTAAATTCAAAACATTCAAATCGCAAATTATTTCAATTTTGAATAAAATATCCACTGCTTAAAGCCGACTCCGAACCCAGTAATTTCGGCACCAAACTCATTACACTATAAAATTTATAATTTCTGTTCATTTCCTATAGAAATTTTTAATGTAATCTATTTTCATGGCATGATATTAGAAAACTTCAGTCCGCAAATAATATCCCACTACTAATTAAAATATTCAAGCATTTAACTCGGAATGTGATAAATATATTGAAGAGAAATCTCTTGGGATCTTAACATATATATCTATTGCTAGCATTGTTTTAATCTATCAGATGAAGGTTCCTAAAAGTTACCTGACAATAATTAATTGCATACTTGATAAATTATCCATTATTTAATAAATGCCAGTTAATTTTATTTACCGTAATCAATAATAAGGAAAATTTCTTTGTAGTGTGTAAGATATTACACTAATTTGTTATATTAAATAATTATTAGTCTAACAATTCTTAAATATATTTGTTATTATTGTCTCAATTTAATAAATACAACAACTTACATATTAGTCATTAAAATTTTGCTTATGAAACTTATAAAACTATGTATTAATTTGATCAAGTATTAATGTGGATATTTAACATGAATATGTTAAAATTATCTTAAAGCATGAGGATGATATATCTCTCAATTTTTAAATTCAAAACATTCAAAAAGCAAATTATTTCAATTTTGAATAAAATATCCATTGCTTAAAGCCGATTTCGAAACCAGTAATTTCGGCACCAAACTCATTACACATTCGACCATTTTTTTGTGAAATTACACTGTAAAATTCATTTCTATAGAGATTTTTAATGTAATCAATTTTGCTGGCCTAATATTAGAAAACTTCAGTGCGCAAATAATATCCCGCTACTAATTAAAATGTGCAAGCATTTAACTCGGAATGTGATAAATTGATTGAAGAGAAATCTCTCGGGATCTTAACATATATATATATATATATATATATATATATATATATATATATATATATATATATATATAATATATATATTGTTAACATTGTTTTAATCAATCAGATGAAGAATTCTAAAAGTTACCTGACAATAATTAATTGCATACTTGATAAATTATCCATTTAATTAATAAATGCCAGTTAATTTTCTTTACCGTAATCAATAATAAGGCAAATTTTTTTGTATTGTTTAGGATAATACACTAATTTGTTACATTAAATAATTATTATTATAACAATTCTTAAATATTTTTGTTACTGTCTCAGTTTAATAAATACAATAAGTTACATGTTGCTTCTTAAAGTTTTGCTTATGAAACTTATAAAACTATGTATTAATTTGATTTTAAGTATTAATGTGGATATTTAACATGAACCTATTAAAATTGTCTTAAAGCATGAGGATAATGTATCTCTCATTTTTTAAATTCAAAACATTCAAATCGCAAATTATTTCAATTTTGAATAAAATATCCACTGCTTAAAGCCGATTCCGAACCCACTAATTTCGACACCAAACGCATTACACATTTGACCAATTTTTGGTGACATTACACTGTAAAATTTACAATTTCTGTTCATTTCCTATAGAGGTTTTTAATGTAATCTATTTTGCTGGCCTGATATTAGAAAACTTCAGTGCGCAAATAATATCCCGCTACTAATTAAAATGTGCAAGCATTTAACTCGGAATGTGATAAATTGATTGAAGAGAAATCTCTCGGGATCTTTTATATATATATATATATATATATATATATATATATATATATATATATATATATATATATATATATATATATATATATATATATATATATATAATCATATATATATATATATTTATGACACTTCTTCATATTTTTTTAACATACATATCTTTAAAAATATGTAATTGCATAAAATGTAAATGGAATTTGAGTAGCATTTTTCAATATGTATATGAAAGCATTCTACCCATCTTTATTATAATAAGAGTATCGATTCTACATAAGAAAATATTAATAAACATTTCTAGGTGTAAGATACCATGCACTTGTAATCCCGGAGGTGTATTATATATATATATATATATATATATATATATATATATATATATATATATATATATATATATATATATATATATATATATATAATATATATATATATATATATATATATATATATATATATATATATATATATATATATATATATATATATATACATATATATATATATATATATATATATACATATATACATATATATATATATACATATACATATATATATATATACACACATATATACACACATATATATACAATATATATATATAATATATATATATATATATATTATATATATATATATATATATATATATATATATATATATATATATATATATATATATATATATATATATATATATATATATATATATATATATATATATATATATATATATATATACAAGTCTCAATATTAGAATATTTAAATGTGATAATATATTGTATTTTTCAAATCAAAGTTTTAGAAGATTTTTATTAAAAATAACTACCCATTTTGTATATATAGTATATATAGTATATACCCATATAGTATTTTTGGATATTGAAGTCAATGTACGAATGATGGCTCTGATATCACATTATATAAAATAAAAAGTATTATATAACAGGTACACAAGGATTTCAAGTGATGAAGAAAATCAGAGTTTTTAAAATTAGATATATTTTACAGTCAAGTTGGGCACAGTACAATTTCAGTAAAATATTTCGAAGTGAGCAAACTTAAGTAATTTAATGCTATTTGGAGAAATATCAAAATTCAAATCGCTGTTAGCTTAACAACAATTTAGCTGCGAGCGTATATATAAGCCTTACGTAGTAACTGATTGAACTGCTGTAACTGATTTGAACGTATATATAATATTACCTACAGTACTTCTCTTAGCAATTTCGTGCTTGCTATTTAGTACGAGCACGTAAACCACATTTTAAGTATACGATGTACACGCATATGCATTACGTAGAAGTTAATGCAGTGACTACGCAAGTCTAATATATGCGCCCGCTGTAGTTAAGGGGGTTAATAAATAGCCAAACATGTTTTTAAAAAGAAATAATAAGTATTTCTACTAACTGCTAAATATATGCAGTCGTAAATAAGTTCAGAATCTTTAAATCTTTTATACAGAATCTTTAAATCTTTTATAAACATATAGCCAGTCAAATGACGGGATCAGTAAAATGTTTAATTTTCCAGAATTGTAAAGTACTCTATGAGGTTGGTAAATTTTTGTTTTTTTTAAAGGATGAGAATTATCTGATACACACTCAATAATTCGTTTATTTTTACTAACCGCATGTTAGTTGCCAACTTTAACTTATCTTTTCATATTACGTGAACAGCATATGTTTTAATATTGACAGTGTTTATTTGGCGGTATATATGAATGATGTCCAAAATTTAGCGAATCGTTTGCGAACTGTGTGGTTATGTATAAAAAACAAACACGCAAACGAACGAATTTCTTAAATTTCAAAAATATATAACTTAAACGCTGGATAATTATTAGTTTAGGAAATGGACTCCTAGACTTTTATGAAAAGAATTTGTTGTTAATACTGGGGATAAATTTTTCATTGCAACAAAAAGTAATCGATGATTAAATTTAAAATTATCACATATGTACCTAATCTATTATTTAAGCCAAATATAAAAGAAAATTATTTACGTAATATCTAAGTTCAGTAATAAAACGTATGAAAATAATTCAGATGATATTTAAATAATTTAAAATATAAAATGATTAAATGAGATGGTTAAAGGAATCACGCCATAAATTCTAGAAAATTTGTTGTTTCATCTACTTATGTGATAAAGTGATGAATTTAATCACCTGCTCTTAACTGTGGAAGAAGAACGATTGTCGATTGGTTAGGGTACTGGCCTTCGGTACCGGAGTTCGTGGGTTCCAATCCCACAGTGGCATGGATGTTCGTAGCCGTTCGGAATTGGTTTTAAGCTGTAGGTCCCGGTCTCATTAGCCCTCGTGTTGCAAAAAGTATACTGTAGCAGTCCAAACCAAACTGAACCTTAACTGGGGAAAATAGGGCTGAAAATACTGGATTTAAACAATCGAAAACGGGAAAATGTGTTGATTTCGAAAGCTTTCGAACTCGCTTTGAATTTTGCTAACACTAACTCATCTAAAATTAATTATGGTTGCCTCTATTCATTCCAGGTTCATAAATTCGAAGGCAGACGGACAGATAACTTAATAAAAATCGCAAAGATTACATTAAATCTATAGATACAAAATTAAATATATTTATCCAACTGATTTATAAGTTTATATTAAAATATAACTGCTGCTCAATGTACTCGAAAGAAGATGCTGAAGTACCAATGTCTATTTACAGAATTCGATCAATCTGTAGATCATACATTTTCTTAGTATCATAACTCAGTTTGAAAATATTGAATTGCAATATGTATCTTCTTTAAGGTTATAAGTAGATTTCAAGTACATTGACATTCAACTTGTATCTGGAGGATTTGCTTAAAATTCAGTACTCACCATCATATTTCTTGCTGTGTTGAAAAAGATATATGCACGTTAAATATATTTTCTTTCTGTGCTGGATTGTGCGAATTTAAACGTAAGAGAAAGATATGCTGAAAAATGCAGTTTAAATGCAAATAAACTTCACATATCGCGGCAAATTTAGTTAAAATGAAATATTTAAGGGGTGTCAAGAGTGTTAAACATAAGAATTCCATGGTTTTTTTACTACGTTTCGTGTTACCAGAACTTTATTTTATTTTCCACTAAAATAGCTGAAATGTTTTTTGTAGAAATATGTTATATATCTCCTTCATAAACTAACTTTAAAGTCTATGATAAATAATGATAAATAGTTTTAAAAAATTTATATTTTTACAGGATTTTATTTTTGTTATTATTGTACTTCTAATGTTTTGTTGTATTTACATTAGAAGTAGAATCCTAAATTTCTCTCCTATTGGAGCGTTTCTATAAAAATAATATCTAGCATTTTAATAAAAATAACAAAAATTACATTGTATCTTTAGCAAACATATAAAAAATTCAATATTTACAATAAAAACATTTACAAGAAATATTTCTCACACAAATGTCAAGTTTATTTAAGAACATATTTCTAATATTGACTTCAACTAAAAAAATATAAGTTTAAGCTTATTTTATATTTTTAAAATGTATTTATAATTTTATTCCTCTTTGGGGGTAATTTTGACATGTACTTGCCTCTAAGGGGTGTCAAGAGTCTTAAACATAAGAATTCCATAGTTTTCTTACTACATTTCGAGTTTCCAGAACTTTCTTTCATTTTCCACTAAAATAGCTGTTTTTTTTTTTTTTGTAGAAATCTGTTATATATCTCCTTAATGAACTAACTCTAAATACTTAGAAAAATAATAAAGAATAGAAAAAATGTTTATAACTGGATTTTTCTTGTATGTTAAAACTTTTTCCACTTTGTACACGCAGAATCCTCGAATGTCTTTTAAGCTACTATTAGTGTGTTTTTATGAATACAATATCTAGCATTTTAATAAAAATAGTAAAGATTCCATTACATCTGTAGAAAACATATGCAAAATTTAATATTTACAAGAAACATTTTTACAAATATTTACAAGAAATATTTCGCACACAAATGTTAAATTTTTAAGTTTCTTTAAGAACATATTTTTAAAACTGACTTCGACTAGAAAAAACATAAGTTTATGCTTATTTGTTATTTTTAAAATGTATTTATAATTTTCTTCTTCTTTGGGGGTAATTTTGATATGTACTAGCCTCTAAGGGGTGTCAAAATGTTAAACATAAAAATCTCATGGTTTTCTTAATACCTTACGAATTTCCAGGACATTTTTTTATTTTCCACTAAAATAGCTGAAATGTTCTTTGTAGAAATCTGTTATATATCTCCTTAATAAACTAACTATAAATATTATGAAAAATAATAAAAAATAAAACAAATGTTTATTACTGGATTTTTCTTGTTTGTTAAAATTTTTTTTCGCTCTGTGGAAGTAGAAACCTCGCTACTATTAGTGTGTTTCTATGAATGCAATATGTAGCATTTTAATAAAAATCACAGAGATTATATTACATCTGTAGAAAACATATACAAAATTTAATATTTAAAAGAAACATTTTTACAAATATTTACAAGAATTATTTTGCACACAAATGATAAATTTTAATATTCTATTAAATGAAAATTAATTTGATTATGTTGAGATTTTAAGATAAATTTAAAAATGTTCGATATGTAGAGGAATAACTTGGAAAATATTCAGTATAATTTCTTTAGTTTGTTTAATGGAAAACATAACATAAATTGAAGGTATTTATTATATATTTCTTTTTTACATTAGTTTTTGCTGTGAAAAATATTAGTAAAGCTCAATAATGTTTATATTATATGTCATATATATTTTAAATTAACTTATGACTTTTATAAATAAATAGAGCTATTTTAATATTTTTGATATTGCGTATAATGTTCACAATAAAATAGATATATTAGGATAAACGATGAACTCTTTGCTAAATTTATTAAAAGGGTTCAATTCTTACCATCAAAAATAAGTTTTTAGATTATTACATTCCTATAAAAAACATAAAAATTTCTTTAAATAAATGTAAAAAAGAAGTTCATAAATTTATTTCCATGTTATTAGTAATAAATGATTTATAACATGCAAATTGTCAAATAAAGATTTTATAAAGTGAAATGTTTTGCTTAAAACTAAGAATGTTATAAGATTTATTTAAGCTTTAGAAATTTAAAATAAGTAGAGAAGTCCTTAATTTTGATGTAAAAGATAACGAAGTTATATTTTTAAGATTCTTTAAAAACATACTTCTAAAATTGACTTTAACTAGAAAAAATATAAGTTAAAGATTATTTTATATTTTTAAAATATATTTATAAGTTCACTCCTTTTTGGGGGTAATTTTGACATAGACTTACCTTTCTAAAACAAAAAGTATTACTCCCATAGCAATAATTTTAATTCATTTACAAGGGTTCATCATTATATTCAACTTCTGATACTTTTGTGCAAAATTATTTAACCCTTAATTTGACAAGATGCTTTTTTAAATATTTTTTAATTTTAATTTCTATTATTTTCCCATGTCTGTATAGACATTAGGATCTCTCTCAAATAAACAAAAAAAAGTATATCATTTTCCATTTTTGAGATGATTAATGTCCGCTGAGGCGAACACTAACAATTATGTTATAATAGTAGTTATAAATATACATGTCCGGTGTAGCAGACTTAGTCAAATTAAGGGTTAATAGGTTTTGATAAATGTTGTAAGATACATTAAAATTTTTCATTCAGAGAAAATTCCACATATAGTTATAAATTAACAACTGAAAAGTCCCCTGCCATAAACAGAAATCATTAGAGTAACATTTATATTTTTAGTCATAATTTTTAAACTAAGGGGAATTTTTTATGCCGTTATTTAAAAATGAGTAGATCATCTCATTCTATAGCATACATTTCTTGTTTGTAAGCAATAGGAAATTTTAAAGGTTTAAGGGTCTTGAAACCCCTTGTATAAGGTTATCTTAGCTTTAAAAACCAAACTAAGTTATCAAGTACTGGTTACAATTAAAACAGAAAACGAAAGTAAGGATCAGACATGAGAGATTAAAAAATATAAAAGCTTACCATTTCGTCATTATTTGAAGTAAACATCGGGATGATTTAGCACTAAAATTTATGAATTAAAAAAAAGTATAATCCAATTGAAAAATGACTTTAAAAGACTTACATAATAACACACAATTTATTTTAGGAGAGCAAACTGATAAAAACCTCTGAATTGAAGTTAACGTAACATAGAGAGTACCATATAGTGGTTAGCTAGTTACTGAACTCAAGACTGAACACCAATAAAGCAAGAATATCTTCATTTAAATAAAATCGGAGGAAGCAAATTGTATAAGAAATCTGCACTATAATAACAGATCTTAAATTTTACTAATGAAGTATTATAAATAAGACCTGAAAGTTTCAGATGTTGAAAAGAAATTGCTTATTTTTGTTTGACATTTTTTTGTAAAGCCTCGCTGACAATGTGCCTAGCACGCAGTGTTTTTTCTAGCCATTTTTAACCATTTTGTGGAAAAGCCAAGTTGAACTAGTTGAACCAAGATAGTGTCCCATTCCTGTATAAATTGAAAAAAAATAATCTTTAGAAATAATTTGATCTCCAAATATTGCGAAAAAAATGTTTTTCTTTCTATCAAATTTTGACAAAATATTATATTTCTTAAAAATTTAATCTGCAAAGTTTACTTAAAGTAAATGTGAAATAACTTATATTTTGTAAAAAAAAGTTTTTTAAATTCTTAACAAAATTAACAACTTTTCTATGAATATTTATTCATTTCTACCGTTTTTTTTTTTACCTAACAGGGTAAAATAACAGATGTTGTAAATAGTGTCTATTTTAATTGCTGAGCTTGGTGGAAGTTTAAAAGCATATAAATTACCCGTAGCACGATTAATCATACAGTCCAGTCATACTAATGTGACTACCGACTAATTTTGACGTTAATAACGTTAATAAACCAATCAAATCAAACAACATGCTGGACATCAGAAAATGTGTGGATATAAAAGGTGTATTTTGGCAATCGGAAGACATTTCAGTTCTTGCAGTCATGTAGAACCAGAACTATTTATCCAACTTCCGAAAGGGCATGATTATTGGATTTAGGGACAATGGGGAAAGCATTTCCTAAATGTCTACTTTTGTAAACTGTCGCCGATCACCGTTGTAAAAGTATACTGTGAATGGCAAAATGGCCCTTTCCCAAACCAACGACGTGGAAAATGTTGTTCACGACAGGCCATAGATGGTGGAAGTGAACGACGGCTGCGGAGATGACGCCGGTGAATACACACGTAACAGTTCAGCAACTGACTGTCCTGATGAACCAAGGGGCTCCACCAGCATCTCTACAACGACGATTCAGCGAATTCTGCTGAGTATGAACCTGGTTAATGCAACTATGCTGAGATGCTGTTTATCGGCGACGAAGGCTGGAACTTACACGCCAGTACCGAAACTGAACTTCCAGTGAGTAGAGACATGGGGCTTTTTCCAATGAATCACTTTTTATGCTCCATAGGACAGATTAACCTTTGCGTATAGAGCGTCTGAAATCAAACACACTGCAACAATTGCTGAAAGGATACAAGATGGAGGACGGAACATTGTGGTCCGGGGAAGGTTTCCGTGGTATTCTCTGGGTTCACTCATCATTGTGGAAGGCAAAATTGATTAACATAAGTATGCATCTATCCTTGCAGGCCATGTTCACCTCTACATATGGATTCGGTTTCCTTAGGAGGATGTCTTCTACAAGCAGGACAATAAGTCTTAGTATACGTGCGTTGTTCGATGAGTATCTAGGTGAGTTTGCCGTACTATCTAGGCCAGAAAATTCTCGGGACTTGAACCCGATGGAGTGTCTATTTGACTACCTCAATCGGGTTGTTTTAACCATGGATCCTCACCCGCATAATCTAGAACTGGTCACGAAATTGGAATCAGCATGACTCAATATCCCTGTAGACAAACACCTCCAGGAACCTAATTGAATCTCTTCCTGCACTTCTCACCATGGTCCGCTCTACGAAAGTTAGTTATTCTGGATTTTGGCAGGTGGTTACGCCAATGTGTCTGGACTGAGTATAAACCGACTGTTTGATACATAATTGCTTGTGATGTGAAAATTTCATAAAATACATTTTAAAAAGTAATTTCATTGATAAATATATATTTAACAGAACTTCGGAATACTAATACACTGTCTTATACATCTTCATAATCAAAATAAAAGTGTGAAAGATAAATGTAAAATAAGACGTAGTTTTATTTTTACCGAATTATTTATTGTTATTAAAAAGTATCCATTTTGTTCAAATAAATAAATTGTTACATAAAGAAATCATACAAAAGAAAATTTTAATTTTTCTGGATGCATCTTAAAACTTCATTTATATATTTTTTTTATTGGGTTTTCATTAAATGTGCATGAAAATGTCATTTTAACCACAAATGTATTTCATTTAATCACCTTGCCTAACATTAATGCCATAATCTCTTTATTTCTATAACTGTACCATTGCAATAAAGATTTAACTTTTAATAGAAATTTCTGCCTTCAGGATAAAAGCATAATTGTTCCTCATAACAACTGATAAATATCAAAAGTAAATCTTTTCTTAATTAGCATAATATTTTAAACACAACTACTTTCTTACACAATTTATTAACAAAAATAATTAGATTTCCTGGGGCAATAAAGCTTGGAAAACTAGAAACCCATATACCTAGATATCCAACAAATATATTTTGATATGCATTCTGTTCGATAATTTTCATTATTTTAGAATAGTGTAAAATTTATTACACTGATGTTAATTTTTCAATAATTGAATGACTTTTAAGTCACTCAACAAAATAGTTCAACAGTGTTTTAGAAAATTGAAAAGGAATATATTTCTATCTCAATTATTACAAAATATGACTGAAAAACAACAAAATAATTGTTGCGGAAGAAAATACTCTGCTGAGGCAATGGAATTTCAAAGTTACAAAATATACCTGAAGAGACCAAGTATTTGTTGTAGTAAAAATATATCATTGTTGAGATCAATGAAGTTATAAAATTACAAAATATCACTGAAAAATCTGCAAAATGACGGTTGGGGTGAAAATTATCACTGTGAAAACAATGAAGTCATTTGGTTTCAAAATATGTCTGAAAAGACTACAAAATAATTGCTATATTAAAAATATCTTTGTAGAATGAAATGAAGTTATAAGATTAATATTAATCAAAAGACTGCAAAATAATTAGTGTAATAAAAATATCACTGAAGAAATCAATGAAGTTAATAAACACAAAATATGACTGAAATAATATTTTTAGTTTTCCTATATTAGATAATCTTTCTATAACAATACCTTCAGCAAAACTTGCTCTCTGTGATCTAATATTTTAAGCCTTCTTGCACTACTCGTTAGGTTAAAATTTATTCTTTTTTCTATTGCATTTAGATAAGTAAATCCATATTAACTGTAGTTAAATATTTTCATGTTTTAACTGCCAAATATTTTTATATAACATTACGCTGACAAGATCTTACGCTGAGTAAGTCTCGTGCTGAAAACATGTCTCGAAGTTAGGCGAGATAATTATGCATATTTTTGTTTTGATTAGCTTCAAATAAAAATTTATAATCTTGTTCACAGATTTTACGAAGATATTTAAAGACTTTACGATAGCTCCTGAAGTCAGGGGTAGGATTCTAATTTAAATCGTGAAGTGAGATATTTCATAATAAGTGTAAGTACCGTTGCTGGATATACAAATGTTGTTTTTTTTCCAATCAAACGTAAAATTTAAAGCTTCTTCAATTTTTTATCAAGTATATTATATACTTTATGTGTCAGAAAAATTAAACCCATGCTTTTTATATCTGTTTTGAACTATTAAATAAGGGTATATTTCCTTAGAAAGAAGGAAAATTATAGCCTTCAATCTAATGTTTTTTTTTCCAGCGACATTGAATTTATGAAAAGAATATCTTTAAATGTTGTAGATGAAGTTGAAATCCTATTTAAATCTGATGTGATCTCGTTTTTATATTAATATGTAAAGTTAAATCCATGAAACAAGTTAAAATCGTAACAAACCTGAGTGAATACCTTATATAATCATAATCTATGAGATTTGAATTTACATTTGTAAATTTTGAACACTAGTTTTCAGATATTAAAACATTAAATGTTAAACAACATGTACGTAATTCAACTATTGTAATAAAAAATATATGTTTATAGTATAAACTTGTAACTGTAAACAAGAGCCTTTAGTAAAAAATGGCTTTTAAAATATATTCTGTGAAATGTAGAAGAATAACTTATAAAGTGATGTTATAAAATTCAGCAGAATTACTTTTTTAGTAAACAGAAAAAATATAATTTTTGTTACATAAATTTTATTTATAAAATGTACAAAATAAAGGATTATTATATGAGTGTTAAAAGACGTAGATTACTTAAATATTATTTTAGAAAGCATTTATTTAGCCTTAGAAAAATATAAAATATGGTTATATGTTACTAGATTTTGAAAAGAGAAATAAATGGGGTAAAGTGTACTGGAATTGAGGATTTCTTATCTAAAGTAAACTACAAAACAGATGAGCTCAAGACATATGCATTAACGAATAGAATATGTTCCAAGAGTAAAGAAGGGGAAAAGGAGCCGATGAAACGATGAAAGTGAACAAGAAGATATTATACAGTCATGATGAAGTCACTGATGTCTTCAGTTCAAACTATTTCTTAAGGCAAAGGAAAACTAACTTTATGATACAGAAATAGGCATTTTAATAAATATAGTAATTTAACAAGAATGATAGACAACTCTGCTACATTTATTTGCAACAAAGATATTACTGATTGTGAAGTAGATTTGGCTATCTCTCAAATGCGGCAAGGCAAATCCTCAAGCTGCTACCATATATTCACTGAATTCATAAATAACACTTGTGAAAAGTATGAAAAACACGTAAAAAATTAGAATAATATTCAAGCTGTTCAAAACTTCCTGGAAAAAAACAACTATAACCCTCTCTTAAAAAAAGACTATTATTACCTATAACAATTAGGATCAGATACTGGGCTATAAAGCCCTGCATCTGATCGTAATAGTTATAGGCCGATATCCCTAAATTGTGTTATGGTAAAGTTAATGGACAGATATGTGATTGGTAGAATAACATGATATCAAATAGGACAAGGGCTTATTACACCCTGCCAGGTCGGCTTTAGAAAAATACTTTCTACCGAAGAACTTGTTACAATTTTTTTATAAAAAGTGAAGAACAATCTTAATAAGACCATTATTGTTTGTGCTGTTTTTGTAGATTTCAAGGAAGGGTACGATACTGTATGGAAAACAATCACAAAGTCCAATCACAAATTAGCATCTAAACATATATCTGGTTACAGGCTGTGGCGGTTTGTGTATTTCATTTTTCATCGCCTTATCTGCCGCTATGGAGAAGACAAATCTACGTTTAAAGTCGTACAAATCTGTCTTCCTCAGGAAGCTGTGTCTAGTTGTTTGATGTTTAAAGTGTTTGTAGATGACTTGATAGGTTCCTTGATTGACGAAAATGTTACATTACTTATAAATGCTGATAATCTTGTCCTGTGGACATCTAGCCCCAAGAACAAAGCTAAAGAGAGACTTGAAAAAACCCTAAACAGTGACATGTGAAGACTAAAATTGTGATGTTTTGAAAACGATATGACTGTTAACACAGACAAAACTTTTTACCAGACTTTTTCCCTCAGATAACAAACTTTACACATAACTATAAATTATAAGAATATTGCTCTCTCAGGTAGTGAAAACTCCAAGTATTTGAGTGTAATTTTTAATATAAAACCGACTTAGAAACTATATATAGATGATATTCAGCAAAGGACTGAGAAGCGAATGATTACATTAAACAGAAATAAGGAGTCAGATGGGGTTGTGCAACAACACAGATACTTACAACCTATTAGACTTTCATAAAACCATCACTTACCATAGACCCACAAGAGACCATAAATGGATTTTAGCGCATATAAAATAATTCTTTACTCCTTGTTTCTGGTGCAATCAAAACAATACCGATTAATTCATTATTTTTATATAATAAGGAAATCGGTGTGAATTTAGAAATAAAGAAATTTGCATTAAGTCTCTATCAAAACTAATTATGTAACAACACAGCTTAGAGTGGATTATTACTGAATCATACCCTTGCACAATACGATTTCTTTCAAGATGCCTTGGAGGACAAGGCTAAATTTGATTTTCTAACGGAATTTTACGAAGAATGTACTACAGTCTTGTTCAGTGCAGGAATGAAAACTGTTTATAACCGTCTTCCTTCAACTATCTGGCTAGGTACATATACATGGCACAGCATAACCGGTATTCTTTGAGAATATTTTTCACACTACCGTTTGCTGGGAACAGATAATTCAGCATTTTAATGGTGAAGTCGAGGCCATTAAAGTTGCTCTAGAACATCTAAACTCTCGCCCTACTCATCTTTAGCATGCTTCTTTTTTTCGATTTTTGTTTTTGTTAATTTTTGTCAAGCCCCTAGCACAATAACTGTTTATCAATGTAGGTCTCTCCTGAAAGAAATTGAAGAAATATCCAGCGTAGTTGCTTTGCATTGGATTATATCTTAGTGCTGGATATCACGAAATAAAGCAGAGGATGAGCTAACAAAAAGAGGTTGTCCTATCAACCAACCTTCATTTAATTTAGCAATATGTAAATATGTTTCATCGGAAATAAATCGAGCTATTAGGGATACACATCAATCACAATTAGAAAAACAAATAGAAGATAAGTCGTGGAAAGATACCATTCGGAACCTCCCTGACTGTCCCAGAGAAACAGCTGTGGCTGCTTTTCGTTTGACGACTGAACATGACTGCCTATACGCCCATCTATATAGACTTCATTTGGTAGACAGTTTCGCCTAACATCTCTGCTGCAGCAGTGCATTAATAATTGTGAACACCTTCTCGTATGTCCAGCCCTTTGGAAGCCACAGATCTTTTGTCGTCGTTGGGAAGCTAGAGATTTTTTGACTGATTTCTATTCTTCATCCTTTAATATTATGCTGTTGTTATCTTATATTTTGTATTCGTTCAGTGATTTGTAGGTTTAATTCCTGTACATCAATTTCTGTATAGCGTTCGGATAATGTCCTAAATATTGCTGCAATAGAAACAAAAAAAAATTACGAGAACGATCATGTAGTTTTAATACTGTTTCTGTTTTACATTCAAATAAACATGCATAAAATTCCAAATTTAAGTTGTTCTGTATTACATGAAAAATAATTTTATATGCATGAGTAATTATAATTACTCATGAAAAAAGAAAAAAAGAAAAAAAAATTCTACTCTCATTTTTTATTAATTTTTTAAATTTCATTATCTAATTAAAAAAAGAGGTTTTCTCACCAATTTTTTGATATAGATAATACATAAAGTAAAAAAAAACATTTGAAACGTTAAATCTTACGTAATTAAAAACTACAGAATTTTTTAAATCTAAATTCTACATCTTTCACGCTTCTTTTATAAACTTCTTGGAAACCAAATAAAATTAATTTAATTTTACCAAGTAATTATAGATCTTCTTAAAGCATTTTTTATTCCCTATCAGTTAAAGCAGCAGCATTCCCAATTAAATCTGCAACTTATAGCATTTTTTTGTCCATTGAAAAAGTTCAGAATAAAAAGGTAGATGCGATAGTAAAAAAACCTTTTCAAACATTTTTTCAGCACAAATATAGGATTTATTTAAAAGGATTTAGCTTAATTAAAATTTATCTTCTCTGCTTCTTCTGATTCCAGATGGTTTTTATACATGCTATAAAAAATCGCTATAAGTTTTTTTAGAAAAGTAAAATTACATATAGATTTTCAAGTTGGTTGAAATTTAGAGTAGGATGATATTTACTGGAAGTAAGTATTAATTGAAATTACAATAAATTGATTATTTATCTTGTTTCAAACATTTTAAAAATTTGATCGTGATTGTCATACCTTTAATATATAATATGTTGCGCAAACTATCGCAGGATTTCATGTACACTCTGAGTTGACAATAATATTTTACTTTCTTTATATACTGTTCACCTAAAAATATTCATTTATTTTCATTCTGTTTGGAGTACATCGCATGCCAAAATGTTCATTGTGTTTTGAATTTATATTTATATGTCAATGTTTTGTTATTTCTTTCGGACCGAGTGCTGTGTTTAACATAATTTTGTATTTTTTCCAAAAATTTGTAAATATCTTACAATTATAACTTTTATTAGAATTCCAATATTTAAGGACATATTTAAATTATCTTCCTCTAGCATATGTTCCAGTGTTAGATGAAATAAAAGTTAGAATTTAACGATAAATACAGGTATTACAAAATACTGTAGAGCCGAATAGTTAGGGTGCTGGCCTTCGGAACCGGAGTTCGTAGGTCCGAACCCCACTATGGCATGGATGCTCGTAGCCGTTCGGAATCGTCTTTAAGCAGTAGGTAAATGTGTCAATAGCCCTCGTGTTACAAAATGTAGACCGTAGCGCTCCAAAACCACACATACAAAATACTGTAGAATAATGATTTATTAATGTATATTTAATTGTAAAAAGACAAAAACATTGCGTGCTCAAAAATGGTGGGCATGCCCTTTTTTAAATCTAAACTCCCATATGTTTCATAGAAAGAATCCATCCTTCCCTTTAAGAGCTATTAAATATCTGTGACGGTAAAAAAAGGTTATCAAATCTAATTAGACTTAAATCAAAATAAAACAAAAAATGCATAGTCTTCCCGTGAAGACTAAAACACAAGTTAGAGGAAGAAAGTAATCGTAAAACTATTACAATTAATTCTACATTAGTAATTATATGAATAGCGAATGATGGATTAATTGTAAACCTATTTTTACGATTAATAAAGTTCTGTAGAATAATTTACAGAATTTAAACAACAGTTACGACTAAATTCTGTAAATCTTTCTATAGATTAAGGTTAGGAATTAACTCGTTGACATTTAATGACGTCTTGGAGACGTTACTTATTTCATGTAGCAATGAAGATATTAGCGTCTCCGAGACGTCTAGAACTGTCTCCGGCGAATGTCGAACAGCATAATATTAAATAATTTAATTATTTAACTCCTGCTTCGATTCTGCTTTGATTAGAATGTACAAGATATCATGGGTCCTTAAAAATAACACAAGAAACGAAACAGTAGAGACATGTGAAAAAAATGTGAATTCTTCTACCTATTCGGAATTAATTTGAAATATGTCACACTTTACAGAAATATTAAATTTATGCTAATAATTATTCCATTAGCATCTTGCCGAACGATGGCTGAATGGTTAGGGTGCTGGTCTTCGGAACCGGAGTTCGTGGGTTCGAATCCCACTGTTTCATGGATGTTCATAGCCGTTCGGAATCAGCTGTAAGCAGTAGGTCCCGGTCTTATCAGCCCTCGTGTTGCAAAAAGTTGACCGTAGCACTCCAAACAAAACCAAACCATTAGCAACATATATGAACCTCATTAAATGTTTCATAGTAATGAAAATTTCAAGATTAAACGTTTTATTTTCATTTTCCATAATTTTTTTCAATGATTCGATCTAAATAATTATTTTTGGACTCATCAAATTACGTTTTATCTATGTGCCACGAGGTTAAAAATAATTGAATAGTTTTTTAATCAAATAGCGATTTCTCGTTACAAAATTGTTTTTAATATTAGTAATATATATATACATATATATATATATATATATATATATATATATATATATATATATATATATATATATATATATATATATATATATATATATAACATGTATAACATGTATTACGAGGTATGATTTGTAATTTTCTGCTTCATGAATTATATTTGTTGAGACATTTGAAACTACACCATAAAATCTAGTCTTTTTAGAAATGCTTTGATCATGCAAAAACCAGACTTTCTAATTACACCTTAAAATTAAATTCCTTGTTTGCCGTATATTTATTTCTACCACAAGAACACTATGTCTACATCATGTTTTTTTTTATCTGCAAATATTTCTCTAGAATTCATATTGAAATTGCTAGACTCCTCATCGAAAACAGATTTGTGGGTATACAGCATTGTAAAAAAATACAAGAGAAATATATTTAGAAATATATTTTAAAATCAATAAACAAGAAAATAAGTTTTGAAATAAATTTAAGTAAACATATATATAAGCACTTCCATGAAATAAATAATGTTGCTTAAAATTCAATTTTCCAAGAAATAATAAATATAAAATATATCTTTTAAACTTATATTAAAATATTTATTATATGCAAAAAAGCTATTTGCATTTGGATAACTCTTTTATTAATATATAAAAGAGAAGTGCCTTTTATTGTTTCATATTACAAGGAAAACAAAAGAAAATAATAAAGACTATTCTTCAGCTTTAGTGATTATAATTTTTTTTCTCCTGTTGGGGAACATTACAAAATTTATAAAAATTGTAAAATTGATGTATAGCTACTTTTGAAGGACACTTGTACTCAATTGGATTAGTTCGTTATCCTAGTTAATATTTAATATATTCATTAGACCAGAGGTGAAATGGTACTTAAATGGTAAGGCATTCCACTTCGTTGCTGAAATCCAGTAAATAAAAAAAATAAAATAAATAAGTAAATAAATAAATCAGAGTTTGAAATATATATTGAATGGATTCGAAACCCGATTATGATATAGATGTTCGTAGCTGAATCGGTTTTAAAGAGTAGGTCCCCGTATCATTAGCCTTCATTTAATGAAACTGTAGATCTTAACGCTTTCAATCAAACCTGTCTTATCAGTGTTTCTTATGTGAATTTTCAAATCAGTTAACATTAAAGTTTTGGGGAAGACTTCATAATTGTGACATTCTGCAACGAAAACAGTGTTCCCTATTTAAAATCTCGGAAATTGTTTTTAAAAAAATTAATCCAAATAAATCTACCATATTCAGAACATCAGAGTTCTAGTAAAAGTAGTTAAAAAATACTATTTCAAACATAAATAATCCAAATCAAATATTTTTGGCTAAATATATTATATCATATTTATATAAAAAAGAATTTTTATATACAATTTTACAGAATAATGAATATCTGAAATATTCATTTAAATAAAACATTTTTTCCCTAGACAGTGTTTATAGTAATTAGAGGGGACATTACTATTTCTTCATATATTTTAGGTTCATATTATCTTTAAATTTTAATTCGTTATCATACAAAGCAAGATTATTTTAATTAGAGTTCATCTTTAATTTAGATTTTGACCTTACATTCACTGAACATTGTTTTCTTCCACATACATCATTCATGATAATTTCTAGATTTTCTAGACAATTTTTATAAGCCCTTTCGTATATATTTCCAAAAACTTTCATTCCAACTGCATACAGTAGAAAAAGGGACGTTTTCCTTATAGTTAATTTGCTTACGTATGTTAGGCAAATTAATTAAAGTCAGAAGAGCGTTCCTTCTTCAAATTGTATCCAAGGCTGTTAGAGATACTCCTTTTTTTCTAGTCTTATTAATGTAGTTTACTTCGAAACAAAACATTGAATATTCTTTCGGTTAATCTATTTTTATATCCCTCATCCCTACAATGGAATATGTTATTAGGGTTTTCTTGTTTCATTGTTTCTTCTTCTAAGCAAATATTTCTCTAGAATTCATATTGAAATTGCTTGACTCATCATCGAAAACAGATTTGTGGAAATATAACATTGTAAAAAAGAAATCTGTTTTAGAAATATATTATGTAAATTGTTTATGAAATACGTATTCACTATGATTCCTTGTTATATATTTTCAAATAGCATTTAAAAAACCCCATTATTAAAACAGTAATATAGATTATATTAAATTCATTTTACTTAATGTATGGTCATATTGTAAAGACTCTCCTTTGTTCAGAGCACGTTCCAAATCAGCTGATCGTAAATCCCACCTGTTGACCAGTTTACAATAGCGTGGCGTCGTAGAGTCTGGGATGTTGACAGTTGGATTGAATAGGAGTAACAACTCTGATTGGTCACGTTAATGAATCCTTGGGAGTTCCATCGGGACAGCTAGCGAATGAGTATTAAACTAAAGCAAACAAGCTGTAACCTTATCTGGAGTTCTCGGGTAACTGGAATCGTAACTAATCAAAAAAACAGTTGGTAGGATCGTAACTGACCCCCAGGTAAAAAAAGCCTAGGATTTTGATACTCGGGGCTTTTCCAAATTTTTTTTACGTAGGTGCTTTGAACTCTTGGAGGCTTTCGCGTCTTTTGACCGGAACCAGCTTTTTATTGATTGCGTTCTGGAGATTAGTAAAGTCCGCTCAAATAAGGAGCGAAAGGGTCTCGGATACCGAACGGGGGATAGATTGGGTTGAATTGTACCTTGGAAGAGCCTCCCCATTTGTGATATTATTTAATCTTTTTTTTTCTCGATTGTAGTGGCAATTCCTTGCCAGTCGAATTTCCTCTACATTTCTACTTGTTTTGGTGGAATTAGAATCCCGTTGTATATATAACAGTATTTACTCCAGAAGGAATAAAAGTAATTTCCAATTTTATCGTGACTGTGATCCTTCTTCATGCTATTTCTTCATTCGAGAACTTTGAAGTCGTCACAATATATTACATATAAATTATAATGCATTCCATAACTATCTCTTTAAATGTTATTTACTAATCCTAGTGTACTCATCAATTCCTGCAGTTTTCGAAAATATTTTTTCTTTAATTCTTCTATGATCGTTATGCATAGATGATTTTCTCATTATTTAAAATAAATCATGTAATTCCGGCTATAATGTTTTGCGTTTATTACATTGCACTTATAAATATAAACTAAACCAGTAATCATATATAGGCGTGAAATATTGACCATAGTTAAATGAAACTTACCGAATTTTCTTATTTTTGAAAGAAACATATGGAAAAATATTTATAGCTCAATTTCTGCTAATGGATGCTGGAAGTTTAAAAACAAATAATGCATCAGTGAGATTATATGCGGAAAAATATGTTGTAGCTTAATCAAGTATCAAGTTTAGTTGCTGTAATACACTTAAAGATTGAATGATATGAAGGCATAAAAATTAGTTTGGAGATAAATGATCATGTTTTAAAACAAAACTGATAAAAAGATAGCCGATAGATATTTTGGAGATTTAATAATTTATTTTACACACAGGACCTGATTTCGACCGCAAGAGCCTATCAGTCTAATTCGGATACTATTATTAATTTAAATCAAATATGCAACGTACGTTTACAAAAGCACATGATGCAGGAGAAGAGCTGGAACAGAAACTGGATCAACCCACTATGGCATGGATGTTCGTAGCCGTTCGGAATCGGCTTTAAGCAGTAGGTCCCGGTCTCATTAGCCCTCGTGTGCAAAACAGTAGACTGTAGCGCTCGAAACCAAACCAAACCATATAACATTCAATTTTAAAAACTATGTTTAAAAATATGAATACATTTCTTTTCCTTTCTTTTTGCAATTAGAAGTTCCAGACAGCTTCGTGTATAATTATATATTTTGAAACTAAGCACTATTTTTTTCCTCTTCCACAAGTAAATTCTGTTACATTCAGGTAGTTTCATTAGATTGAAAAGATACTTTTAGGAGCCAATGAAAGTTTAGAAAATAACGCTTCAGTCGAATGCAATCATCAGACATATTTTTAAGAATATTTTGAGGATTCTTTCTGTATTCAATAAGTCAATGAGGCAAGAAGAGAACAACCAATCGTTGTTCAAGAAAATTTACACATCAATCTGCCGTGGTGGGGATGTTTCTTTATTTAACACAAGGTTGAAGACATCGTTCTGTGCCAAAATCAGATAATGGATTGATATAGGAAAATCATTTTTCCCCATTACAAATTTAGACCTCAGAGCGAGATGACTCGGATTCTTTTCCCAAGAAAGCTTAGCTTAGTTGATGTAGAAATTTATTCAGTGTAGGAGTGAACCTTTAACCTGGGTTTGCTATGGGAGACGAGTCGAAAGAATATTAAGTAAACGTACACTCCTTTAAATAAGATATTAGATGGCCGGATAATAGATATGAAAAAATGAGAAGGGAGGAAGAAGAATTTTAGTGAACTATTGTAAGTGTAATATTTATATATACACAACACACACACACACATTGGTACACACACACACACACACAACACACATATATATAATATATACTATATATATATATATATACTATATTTTAATAATATACATATATATATATATATATAACTATATATATATATATATATATATCATATGTACATATATATATATATATATATATATATATATATTGGAGTCAAACAGGAAAATAATATAATATCTAAGAATACGCATGTAACCTGTATGATTTGAATATTAATTCTGGCATGAAAATAAATAAATAAAAATATAAAAATAAATAAAAAAATTATTATTATTAATTGTTTATATACTAAGCAGTTTTTAAATTTCTTCTGTTATTTAATTTCAATTATTTTTATTACCATTATATAATATATTTAAAAAAAACTTAGAAATGATATTATTACTAATATGTTAATTTAATTAAATATGTATTTTATAGAGTTTTTTCTGTATATTAATCACCTTGAATTTATTTCGATGTATTTAATTTCAGGCATTCCCAAACCACAGAGATAATAATGATTTTTGTGTCCTATTCCAAAATTCAGGGTTTTACGTTAATATGCATATTAATTTCATATAGTTTTACAGAATTATTTTAAAATTATACTTATATTCAAACTCTCTGGTGTAAATTGCAATACGTTAGTACAAAGTACCCTAGCATTTATTGTGCTATTTTAATTGATTTTCTTATTTAATTTTTTTAATATATAAAAAAGTAAAATCAAAGCAAATAAATACCTTTAATCTTTTGTTAGAATATACTGAATATTGAAATTCCATTTATCACTAAGCACATCTATCATCTAAGACTGTATGGATAGAAGGAAACGAGTTTTCTGTATTTTCAAGATCATGGACTTTTTTCTTTGTAAATATCCAGATTTAAAAATATGTTTAATTGATGTGATTACTCCCAAACAATTTACTCTTCTAAATTCTACACTATTTAATTCTAAATGTGTACATGAATTGTCAAAATCACTTTCTTTACCAAAAAACCTTGTCCTATATCATCCGGTAAACATAGTTTTTAGAGTATATATAGGGTGTTAGTTCAAATTCCGTGTCGATCGTAGCTGTTTTTTTGTACTCTCCTTTCATTCTAAAATTCAGAAGTAGTTTCAGAGAGATTTTGACGACTAACACAGAAAGAAGATTAAATATCATTGGTACTGCCTGATTCCGTTAACAGCTAAATAACAGTATCATACAATGGCCAGGTATTTGTAAATTTGTAAAATCAAACATTTTGATCCTCCGTAGTTAAGTCTACAAAGGGAATGATCTCAGAACTGGAGGGCCATAGTTCAAGACTCTAAATGGCCTCAAATCACCCTGTTTTCGGTAATGGTCGCTAGGGCACCTAAACTAACCTCTTGTTGAAAGTGCTCTTCAAAATCTCAAATGATACCTCTGGCGTGGCCAGTCAATTCATGTGCTTGATACCTGCTTCTAAATTAGGAAGATCCATTGAGTTCACAAGTTATTTTACCCTACCGGTGCTCGTCAGACGAAAAACGCATTCCTAAGCCTTAATTCGAGTGGCATCTGGCTCACGTCCTTCATTCGCCCAACTAGCATTGTTAACAAGAAAAAAAGAATTATTTTGGATGATGGACTAACATTACTTTAAAAACCTGTAATATAAAATTTATTTAGTATTTAAGATTATGAAGATAAATGATTACCAACAAGAAGATAAATGATTACCTTTTGTTAATCATTGCTTCGTTGTAAATATAAAAAGGAATAACAATGACAGTTTTTTCATAAATAGTCCATTCAAAGTGTGTTTATATGTAAGGAGTTATGTAGTTATTTTCCAAGTCATATACGATAATCAATATAATTTTAATAAACTAACTTAATAATACCTTATTTTTAATGCATCCTAAACATATTCGAATCTACTTGATAATGGATTTAAATACTGATTTAAAATACTATGGTAAAGAAAAAATACTATAAAAGATAATTATTTAGAACAAACACTATGGTAATATTAACATGATCATAAAACAAAAATATTTGAAAAAGCATCAAAAGGATTATATGAAATAACATATCTCGAAATTGTCTTATCATTTCATCTTTAAATTTAACCATCATTTTATACCTCATTAATTTCTCTATATCAATCCATTATTCTCCCAGTAATTGAAAACAATTTGAATACCAAGAATATGTTTTAAGATAATAATATTTTCTTGTGAGGGCAATAGTGACAAGCACAAAGGGTTCTGTTTTATTTTCTTCAAAAAGTTTTATAAGCATAAATAAACTATTTTAAAATACATTATTTATCAATAAAATATGACTCTATATTTTAACACTCAAAAGGAAAAACATTAATATTAAAATATATTTTGCTTGTATCGTAAAAATGTGTGTGGAAGGTAGTCGAATACTTTAACTAAAGATTTGCTTTAAAACCTTCCAATTATCCTAGATTTTCATAAGTAATCCGAAAAATCGAGGAAAAACTTTTCTAAGGCGATTATAAAGAACCCCCAGAAAGTAAGATATAATACTTAGAAAAGTCATGACAGCAGATATCAAATACTGCAGTTGCGTAATAAGCTTGTTACACTGTTTTAAACTCAATCTGTTTTTGAAAAAGATTAATAAATTGCATATGCTGGGAAGTGCAATTTCGAAGAGAAATTTAAGAAATATAATAAGATTATTAATGTAATTATATATATATATATATATATATATATATATATATATATATATATATTTATTTATTTATTTATATTATAGTATATATATATATATAATGTATTTATATATATATATGTATATATATGTATATATATATAATGTATTTATATATATATATATATGTATATATATGTATATATATATATATATATATAATGTATTTATATATATATATATATATATATATATATATATATATATATATATATATATATATATATATATATATATATATATATATATATATATATATATATATATATATATATATATATATATATATATATATATATATATATATATATATAAAATTGTAAGTGTAGGTATACATACTCAACTATTAAATGTGCATTGGAGCAGATTATTTTTTGAAAAGAAAAAAATTACTTTTAATTTAGTTTATGAAAATTTAATTAAATCCGCTAACTAAATAAACTAACTTTTAACTAAATTAACTAAATAAATAACTAAATTAATTATCTAAATAACTAAATAAACTAACTATTGAGATAAAGATAAAAACATATTTGAAATAAATAAATAAATAGTGCGTATTTGAAATATTTTATGAGATATAGCCAAATTTTAATCCTAGCGATATATATTATATATATATATATATATATATATATATATATATATATATATATATATATATATATATATATATATATATATATATATATATATATATATATATATATATATATATATATATATATATATATAATATATATATATATATATATATATATATATATATATATATATATATATATATATATTATATATATATATATATATATATATATATATATATATATATATATATATATATATATATATATATATATATATATATATATATATATATATATATATATATATATATATATATATATATATATATATATATATATATATATATATATATATATATATATATATACATATATATATATATATATATATATATATATATATATATATATATATATATATATATATACATATATATATATATATATATATATATATATATATATATATATATATATATATATATATATATATATATATATATATATATATATATATATATATATATATATATATATATATATATATATATATATATATATATATATATATATATATATATATATATATATATATATATATATATATATATATATATATATATATATATATATATATATAGATAGATAGATAGATAGATAGATAGATAGATAGATAGGGTATTCTGGGGTATTACAGCTTACTGGGACGTATATTTTTTTTATATAGGAACATATGGTAGTAAATAACACATTGAAAAATTAACATAAAAAATGTGACAAGAAAGAAAGGTTCTTATTTATTTACAGCATCGGAAAGTTTTCCTTTGCTGCAAATGTTTACAATAAATAGGTTAAAATGGGGATCGTCAACAATAATACATGCTTGGTTAGCATTGAAAGATAAATTGTCGAATAGTTTCAACGATTTTGTACGATTCAACGAAATGAGTAACATAAATGATCCTTTCAGATGCTTTTAAACAAAGTAATCGGGGATTCATGTATCTAGTGACAGGTATCAGCGATGGAGTGGTCCACGTGTCCTATCTGTTACCCCATTTAAAAGTGGAATGTGAGTAACAATTTTGAAACGGACTGTCACACCATCATGTTAAAATCACATATAATTTTAAGTGACTATTATAAAACTTTCTGATAAAACCTTTTCCAAAAACAACGTTAGCCTTTGTTTATCGATGATGGGAATTATTGGCCTATGAGGAGATCCTTCATAATATTCATACAGGAGCAGAGAAGAGTGTTTAATGCAAGTGTACGTGTAGTATGCGTATTTTATATTTACCACATATGAATATTGTACATAGTAAAAGTACGTTCTATAAATGTCAGTTCATCGGCAATCAGGCAGCAGACCTATCGATGAAAGAAAAATTTGCAGAATTCTACAAGCAGAGGTTCATAATTTTCTTCTAAAGCTTGAAACCCACTGAACATTTGGTAGGTATAAAAGCTCTGCTTTTTTAAGAATCAAGTTGTCTAACTCGTAAGAACACAACATGCATATGCATATACTCTGCGGTATGTTTCTTTCACAATCTGTAAGATGGTGTCTTCATGCTCGATGAATGTCTTGCAGTTCTTGTTCCAGTCATTTCGTGAGAGTTAGCTATTAATGAATCATTATCATGAAGGCGCCGAAGCAAAACCTTAAATATTTCCGTCCGGCATATGTCTGTTGGGAAAACGCTCCTGATGATGATCGTGGCACTGCTCTACTTTTTCATTAACAAAACCGTGCATTATATGATTTCTTGTTTTTAATCTATTCGTAAAATATCACATAAGAAAAAGACAAGGTTGCAAATCGTGTTTCCTGCAGATGTATCAGATTCAGATAACTGAAACAACTAATGTACTCTACCCAAATCTTTGCTAGATGCCGTATTTTTATTTAATTTCGTGCTCGTCTTTAAGCATTTATTGTAAAAGTCGCCGCATAAAACAATTTAGGAGGATGTGGTAACTAAGCCTGAACTTCCTTTTCATGTCTCATTTCTAATATTCTTATGTTATTGCATTACATCTGACCATAATTTTTATGCAAATAATATATATTTTAGGTAAGTTTTTCTATCACTTCATTTTTTCCTACGATTGTAGAATTGTAATTTTATTGTTTATACAGCGATACATTATTAAATAATAAAACATTTAAATATTCATTTTAGTTCTGGAACATTTTTGCTGTCAAAATACCGCTGTTCTTCGATACCGGAGTTCGTGGGTTCGAATCATGCTACAGACATGGATGTTTGTAACCGTTCGGATTCGGCTTTATGCAGTAGATCCAGGTCTCATTAAACCTCATAATGCAAATCAGTAGACTGTAGAGCTCTAAACCAAACGAAACCAAAGTCGTTAAAAGACAAATTAATGTGTTAAAATTATTAAATTTATGCATTTATAAAATATTAAATATGACAGAGGACTCATTATTTAAAATAACATATTAATATGATAGGGCTATAAGTAAATAGTTTTTAGTTAGAGAAATATGAACTACTTTATTACAAGGACTTTGACAAAGTTAAAAACTTTAACCATAATGCTATTATTAGAGCAATTTTAAAAGACAGGTATAAATTACCAGACAAGAAGTAGACTTAATTATCTAAGTTTAAAAGATATATTTTCCAATTAAAATACTAATATAAGGAAATAAATCACTGAGAAATTTTATTCTTCTTAGAATAATGCTAAATTCTCTAAATAAACTTTAGTTTATACATAAAATTTATTATGGTATGATGTCTTATTTTGTATATTAATCTAACTTTTTGTTTTCTCACATTATAAAGAGAAATAAACAGATGAATCTCATATATAATATTAGATTTTATAAAAATGCTGCTAATATGCAACCATAATCATAATTTGTAGTAATGGTAGCATAAATGTATTTTGATGTTCACACATCTAGTACTATGCTATTAATGCACTAAATTTTAAATCATAAAATATATCTGAGTTATTTTTTACTAGAATATATATTTTTGTTCCTCAAATTCTAAAAATGAGATTTTAACTGAATTATTATAAAATGTAAATAAATATATTTTTTACCAAGAACATTTTGATACATGTAATATAATTTAGAGAGCACAAAATGATCATGTTACATGTACTAGACACTAAAGAGCCAAACCATGTCAGGATACGCCGTCTTCCAGGCGAACAGTTGCTCCCTCAATGTACAGTAGGTCATACACAGGCCGGTGGTGGAGGTATTATGTTTTGGGAGATATTCTCTTGGGTGTCTCTGGGATCCGTGGTTGTGGTGGAGAAGACCATGGATGCTACATGCTATTTGAACATCATTGCGGATCAGTTGCACCCTCTCACGGCCTCTGTTTTTCAATATGGAAATGGAATGTATCAACAGAACAACACACCGTGTCACAAGGCTAAAATTGTGTTGGAGTGGTTCCAGAAACATGATGCTGAATTCCAGTTAATGTCCTGACCACCAAACTTACCGGATAGAACTATCCGATAGAACACATTTGGGATGTTATGGGACGGAAGCTCAGAGTTCAAAGACCACCAATTCGCAATATCTCGGATTTGCGTAATCGTTGCTTAAACATCTGGTACAATCTGTCTCCGGCCATTTACAAAGGACTTGTGGCATCCATGCCAAGGCGGTTTGAAGCTGTGTTGAGCGCTAAAGGTGGGCCAACTCGTTATTGACAGGTGGTCATAATGTTTTGAATTTTGAGTGTATTTTAGAAGCAACGATAATACACGTAATGATGTAAACTTTTTTATCGTGATACACAATATAAATTTAATGTTAATTTTTTTTATATTTTTCTCATTATCAATTGTTTTATGAAAAATATTTATTAAGGTTTCAAAAATGTTAGTTTTTCTATAAATATATAAGTTTAAATAAAATAGTTTTTTCTATAATATGTCAAGTACATAAAAAAATATATCAGTGCAGTCTTTTTATTTCATATACAAGGAAAATATTAAACATGATTTTAACTTTTTTGTAGTGGATTTGATTTTCCTCATATTCACAAGCATATTTTTATTTTCATCCTGTTAAAGCTTTACTTGAATTCCAACGCTGAGTATTTTTCTTGTGATTTCAATAAAATAAATTATTTTTGTGTGTTACGAATATTCTGCGGAAATCAGATTCCTAAATCCACCCAAAGGATTACTGAATTTACAAGAGTTGAAAATATTTTATTATTAAAATATCCAGTTAGCTATCTTCTGTATTTTTGAAAAACTTTTACATCTAAAAAAATTTAAGAGTGTACTATATCCTAAACCTAAGAAAAATTGAAAGTATAACAAAATGACACACCTGATCTTAAAATAATTTAACCCCCTTTTAAAAAAATAGATGACAATCAATTGTGCCTCGCTAAACTATTTCACAAAATGCTTTTAGGAGCTTCTCCACAACGTGGTAATTCTGTATGCAATAGAAATATTTTAAGGGGTTCTTTTTTGTAGATTTGCAATCATTGTTAGCGTGAATTTCGTTTAAAAGTACCAGATAAACTTAATGCTGGAATGACACTTCCGTGGGCCGGCTACCATGTTTTGGCTATATTTTAATTCCAAGTGATCACCACATTGTCGCCAATGAATGTTTACATTTTTTGTTTTGCTTTGTATTACACACGATTATAAACGAGGTTTATACACGATTTCAAAGCTATTTTAAACGAAGAAAAATGTTTAAAATATTGATAAAGTGAATACAAACTTGAGTGTTTCATGTATTTAAACTCACCTTTGAACTACTTTTTTAACTAAACTTTTGCAATAGGTAGTAATCATCATTAACATTTAACCGAAACTGGCCCAAACTATATTGCTATTTCTATGAATTATTTTAAAACTATCAAATAACTGTAAAGTAAAGATGTGCGTTACAATCTTAAAATCGATAAGAAAAGAAAAGGGGAATGTTTTAAAGAAATGTTTAGCTCTTTTTTCTTTAAGAAGATCAAGTTTTGCCAGAAAACTAGGTTCTAGAATGTGGCAATTATCGTCTATGCTTTGCATGCCTATAAAAATAGTATTCAACTGAAACCATTTCACCAACTTTGTTTTCCATAAAGACGTAACACCAACTCACAGGGATACATGTATTCATAATTTGCTTAGTATAGAGCTACCTTGGGTGTCTCGCAATGGATCAAATAACTTGATTTTTTTTTTACAGCTGGCTACTGGCGTTACTCTAGAACACCCATCGTTTGTTAGGTTTCTGCATCTATACTTCCTATAAATTTTAGATCTTGGAGGATAAATTTCATCACTTCTTACATGTTATCATCACATTCCGTCATTACGTTTTTATTTTTAAAAGGATAAAACTAGATAGAGGGTATGACTGTTGATATTCATAACTATTTGACAATGTTTGTAAAAAAGTATTAAGTAATAAATTATTTCATTGTGGTTTTTTAGGTTCCTATGACAAGATACGTTGTAAACCTCATTTTAAAGTCTTTAAACTTTTTAACTGAATGTTTTTTAAAACTTACTTTAAATACTTACTTTATGGAATATATTATCTTAAATGCATAAAAATATTTATAAGCTAAACAGATATATCGTAGTATTATTTTATTTAAAAAGTTCTTTCAGCTGTAGATAAATTCATGGAGAAATTTAAATAGCTCCGAAAATCTCAAAAACGCTCGAAATATTCAAGAATCGGGTTTGTGACTAACCAACAGATTCAAGTATTCAAGGATATAATTTTAATACTAAATCTGTATTGAATACCATTAATATCCAGCGATATGATTTTACTATATACTTTCAAAACGTTCCATATTACTCCATTGAACTTTCTAAAGTATATTATTGAAACAACATGTAAAAAAAAAACAGAAGTAATTTAGCTACAGTTTTCTTGTAATTTTCCTTTTCTTTAATTATTAATGAGGTAAAAGGATTAACAACGTATCAGTTAGTTATATTTTTTGTTTTCCTTTTACTGAGGTCACTTTCATGATCTTATATTAAATTTGTAAAAAAATATCATTCATATTCTGCCTTATTCTTTTACATTATACTGTCAATACATCCTACAGCCCACCATTGAATTTTTAAAGCAATTTCTTAAAAACACAATTAAAAAATAAACGTGTTTAGGTACACTATTCTTCTTCTCTTTCTTTTCTTGAAATATTTGTTAAATGAAAGGAATAACAATATATCAAAAAAATAGTGTTTTCTCTTTTTCTTTTACTTATGTACCTTTCAAAATCTTATTGAATCCTTAAAAAATACCATTCATATTCAGCTTTATATTTTATCAATATGATTGTTAAACATAATAAAGTCTTTTTTAAAGTATCTTCGCTTCAGTTTTTTTACAATAACACTTTTCTTGAAAAATTAATGCAATAAAAGGAATAATAACACTTCCAAGAAGTATTTTCTGCTTTTCCTTTCACTGATGTCACTTTCATGTTTTCAATTTATTTATTGCCTAAAGTAAGTTTCACTTATAAAGAATTAATATTTTTTCTAAAGTGAAATAAAAAAATATGTTATCAAAAGTCTAGTTTAGAAAGAAAGAAAAATGACGTCTCCATACTTTTTATCGTTTAGTTTTTTAAGTTCCGGTAAAGTACTTTTTTGATCAGTTATTTTAATAAAAATAAAAATAAATAAGTTATAAGTATCTAGAAATAAGTACTCAATGAGTAGTTAGTAAATAAAATTTAATTCGCTATATGAGATATGCGTAAAATAATATGCTACATTTTGAAGGAAAATCTAATTTGCCAAAAGTTAATCTCTATTAAGATGGTTTGAATTATTTATTTTTTTAAATAAGTAATTTCATTAAATATAAAACATAATACTTCTACTTGATAAGAGTAATTGTTAATTATCTTTAAACCCCTCATAACATCAAATAGTTTTATCAACACCAAAATTGTGCTCAAAATATGCATGCCGTATTTTCAATAAGGGAGTAAATCTCTGACAGTTAAATTGAAGAATTTTCCTTATCAAAATACAAGTACATGTGAATGTCAAACACAGAGACACAAGCGTAAAAATATTTGTTTAGAAAA
>CM063504.1:6946850-7001850 GCA_032207245.1 Pardosa pseudoannulata
GCATGGAATTGTAATGGTATTAAGAGTAAACTGCTTGAGTTTCGGCGCTTTATAGATGAGCATTCCCCCGACATTTGTCTCCTTCAAGAAACACATCTCAGACCAAGCGATAAACTCAACATTTTAAATTAAAACAGATACATCTATGACTTCCCTAATCCAAATCTTGCCATTCGGGTCACTGCCGCCATTATTAAGAAACAAATACCTCATCATTAAATTGTGATCCCCCTCAAAATTATTAACACTAATGCTATCAGCATTAAATTCCCTAGCCTCCGCTATATTATTATTTCTATTTATATACCCCTTAGTCAAAATTGTAATAATGTTAAAAGCGATTTAACATATTAAATTCACTTGGCAATAATTTAATTCTGTTCGAAGATTTTAATGCCCCACACCCGAGCTGGAACTGCAATAAAACTAATTCTTATGGACAATTAATTTATAACTACATTGATAATAGTGAATTTGATATTCTTGCCTCTATGTTATCTGCTCATTCTACTAAAAATTCTGATAGTACAATTGATTTTGCATTAATTAAAGGTGTCCCTAGTAACTTGGAAATTAATACAATTTGTGACCTCAATTCTGACCATAATCCTGTTAAATTAACTATTAATAATAATTTTAATCTTATATCCCCGCCTTTAAAAGTTTTGTAAATTGGAATATTATAAAAGGATTATTCCAGTACCCCATAATTAATAACCCTGAAGATATTAACTCCCTTGTTGTTATCCTCTCGTCTGATATTCATAGTAGTATTATCAGTAATACCACAGTCATACCTAACACAAACAACAGACATACGGATAGACACCTTAAACTTCTCATAAATAATAAAAATCGTACTCTTAAAAACTGGCAAAGTAATAGAACTACTTTCAACAATACATTAATGAATAACGCCCAACAAGAGTAAAATACTATTTAAAGGAAAAAACTAACACTAACTGGGCAAATTATCTTAATACATTGTTGACCGGCAATTTTACTGAAAATTTATCTCATGTCACCGGCTATTAGCACAATTTGATTCATAATCACTCGGACAATCAGATAAAGCATCCGTGTGTAATTCATTGAAAGATTCTTCATTACTTTCCGTCATTGTTTTTTAAAATTTTTTTTTAATTATTAAAAAATTTTTACAGCAAAATATTTGGCCGGTCTTATAAACGAGAGAAACAGCTTGTGTTAGACTGACCAACATTTGCACTGTATGGTCGCCAACAGAGAAAACAACAGCGGTGCGAAAAAAACGCATCACGAATTTATTCGTGGCCGGTCAGCAACGGTCGGCCATAAAAACACGAGTTAACTCGTGACCTGTCAACAATGTGTTAATACTTTAAACACCACTGACAACTCCATTTAGAAAGAGGCTAGTAAATTTACTAAGAGATACAATGGAATCCGTTTTCTTCGTGACTGCAACACTAACGCTTACTGCACTGAGGATGAAGATTAAGCTAATCTGATAATCCTTAACCTCTCCACTCACTTCACTCCGAACCCGAATCCTAACCCCAGTACTATTAGCATTGTTGACACTAATATTCAACTCTTGAAGGAAAATAGCAGTAGTATTATTAATCCTAGTGACCATGATCTTGTCACTGCGGCTGCAATGTTAAAAATTATTAAGAAATTGCCTAAACGTAAAACACCTGGTGTGGATAGGTTAACTAATACTTTGATCCGCCATTTCTCTAATACCCACCTCTTTAAAATATACATTCTTATTAATGCCATACTTAAATTTAAATACTTCCCCTCTAAATTAAAAAAACTCCATCATTATCCCTGTTCCTAAGCCTGGTAAAAATCATAAAGACTCCAATAACTATTGCCCCATTAGTTTACTTTGCAACATTAGTAAGAAAGTTGAAAAAATAATATCTGAAAGACTTAACGACCATCTATCAGAAAAGAATATACTTATTCCACATACGGCTACCGTCCCAAGTAATCTGCTTCCCACCAGGTATATCGCATCACTGAAATGATCGCGTCTTCCAAATTAAATAAAGTCACAACTGCTGCTATCTTTCTAAACGTAGCCCGTGCTTTTGATTAAATTTAGATTGACGGCTTCATTCATAAATTAATAAACTATATTATTCCCCATTATATCATCTTAATTCTCACCTTTTATCTTTATAACCGTACCTATCAAATCAAAATTAATAACTATATCTCCAGTAAATTTAATATTTATAGTGAAGTTCCTCAAGGCTCAGTATTGGGGCTCATACTTTTTAATCTTTATATAAACGATATTCCTCAAGCTGTAAATACAAACATTGTTATCTACGCTGATGATACCGCCATCTTTGCAACTAATAAAAATTACAAATAAGCTGTACTAGCTATCAACAAACTCCTTAAACGTATTACTAGATTGTTTTAAAAAATGGATAATTAAAATTACTACAGACAACTGTGAAGCTGCTATGATCACAAACACCCTAGCACCTACAACAGTTAAAAAATTATCATTGAGGACACCAAAATTCCTTTGTCTAACACTGTTAAATATTTAGGCATTACTCTTGATAAAAATCTCACTTGGTCTACACACATCAATAAAATTAAGTATAAATTTCGAAATGCTAAAAGATTACTCTACCCCCTAATTGCTCGAAATAGATTTTTAAGCTTAAAAATAAATTGTTCATCTATAAATTTTATCTTCGCCCTCAACTATCATACTCGTCTAGTCATATGCAACTGATTATCTTATTAATCATCTTTCTGCTGCAAAAAATATAACTATTATACATATCACTAATTCTCCTTGGTATTTTAGAAATGTCAAGATTCACAAGGAAATTAATCTCCCCTCTCTTCAAAATTACTATCAAAATTTTACCACCAAATTTAATAATAAACTTAGCGTTGATCACTTAATTGAACTAGCTCAGTATGACTATGGAAACACTTCTAACAGACGTCGTCCTATGGCTATCTTAGGTAAAGAATTTACTTGATATCTATTTGCTGATTCTTGACTTTTCCCTTGTTAGGATTGGTTTTCAATTCACCCATACTCTTTCGAATTTCTCCCCCATCTCCTCTCTCTGTTGCTAGCCTGGCTGCAGCAGCTTTCTCTAGGGCTCCAAGTTTGGAGTGTCAAATCCTAAGATTGCCATTGGCCCGTCACCTGAAATTTTATTGGCTGAGAATTTCGCTCCTGGATCCGAATCTAAGTTAACCGAAGTTCTGTGCTTGCACAGTCTCTGGGTGTCCACTTACTTTTTTCATCGAAGAAATATATATAAAAGATTATTTTGCTGTAATATTAGTGGCTTTTTCCGTCTAGCTCTGCTCGATGTAAGTGGTGCTGCTCTTGGCCCCGTGTCTGACTTTTTCGTGTGTACTTCCGGCTTATCGCTTTCAGCTTCGGCGTGTTGGCAGGTGTTTCTTCGGCGTTTGTGCCTAGTACTGTGAGGTGTTTATCGGCATGGATGACGATATGGAAGCTTCGGACATTATGGAAGTTTCGGTCTGTTAGCTCCAATGTGTCGTTTTGTTCGAACTCTTCAGTGATGGAAGAAGTTACGGGCTTCATCAACATGTTTTTAGAAGATTATGACCACCAGTGGGAATATTTCCCCATCATCAAGTGTTTCCTGAACTTTGTAGATACCCTCATCGACGACCGGGACGACCTTCGGGAGGTAAGAAATTCTCGTTTACCTATTTTCAACGCTATCAGTAACCATTCTCATAATGTGTATGATTTTCTTAATAATATGTATTTCAAAATGATTTTCAATGCTATGAAAGTGTATATTAATGACCATATAAGTGTATATAATGTCAAAATGAACAGCGGTAATGACGATGTCATCCGAATTATCGAAAAAACTAAAAATTCTAAACGTAAAAGAAAAAACTCAAATGATAATGATAATAGTATTAATAATAGGACCAGCCCCCCAATCCCAAACAAATATTTTCTCATAATTCTCCATCTAGTGTACCTAACCGTGTCTACTAATTATTATTTTCTTTTCAGGGTATTAGTAAGTATCATTTTGAGTCGTTTCAGGTCTCAAGATTTCATACCAGTCCTTACGATTTCTCCCTTACCCACCTTTTAATGACCGACACCTAAATTACTCCTTTTTCTAAATTCAAAATTTAATTATTACTCCACAGATGTTACCTCGATTACTTTCTACCTTACGACCGGGATAAGGTTTTACGGCTAAGGAACCCCATAACTGTCCTTTATAATAGGCTGAAGATGTAATATTAGTGTTCTTTTAAAAGTTATTCATCTGACCAGCTTTAACTTGTACTTATTTTTTAACTTAATTTTAGTCACTGGTCTTATCTCATTATTTTTTGTATTATGTTATCTCTACTACCCTAACTCAAGCATTTTCTCTTCTCTTCCCCCGCACTCTTATTTAACTTAACTCTGTAAATGTCAAGCCACCTTAGAACTAGAAGGCTTGCCCCAGGGTATGTTGCTAATACTTCCTGTGAGATCCTATGAGGAATAGCACGGCTCTTCCAGAGGCCAAGAGCAGGAATGGATGAAATGGAACTCACAGGAACTCCCAGGAAGATTTTGCAACAGAATTTCCTAGGCCAAGCCCTCTAGTTCTGGAGTTGCGAATAATGGTATTGCATCAAACTAGAATATTAAGTTGGCTTGACATTTACACTTATTTAAATAAGTGTACGGGGGAAGAGGAGAGAAAATTGCTTGAGTTTGTGCGGAAAGTAACACAAAAAAGCATAATATTAAGAAAAGACCAGTGAATGAAATTTAATTTCAGCAATGAGACAGATTAAGTCAAACAATTAGAACTTAAAGAAACAGTATAAGAGCAATATTAACCCATATTGTACCACACCAACTAAATACTCCTGTAAGTTATTAAAACTTAATCCATACCATTAATGTGGTGTAATTAAGTATATAAAACCAAAATTTTGGAAAAATATTTTTAATTTTTTATGTAATTTGCTGTCCTATAAATAGGACAACGGTCCATTACGCTACTAAAACTTAACAAATATCACTTACATTGCATTAGGCTGATTCATAGATGAAATTTGTAGAAACAGTCAAAACAGTCCAATATTACATTTTAAATATACTGTTGTACGTTTTCTCTTGCAGTTATTGAACTGGCAGTAAGAGAGTAAGTTTATCTTGCAAAAAATATCCAGTTTTCTGAATAGAATAGACATCTATTTACCCCTTGTTGTGTCCTGGTGTGTGAACAGGTGTTTGAACTGGTTTTCTTTGAAAGATAAGAAAAGAATGTGAGCTATCAATGCAATATCGAATTCATAGAAAAATATTGAGGATTGGACCGTCGTCTTAATTTTAGGGCACCTTTTTTATACTTACAAAATACACATGCAAAATATAATTTTCAACAAAAACTTTCAGCTACATTATTAGGTCTGTTTTTAAACTAAAAGTAAGCACCACAATGTTTAAAAAATAATAATAATAAATATAAAAATTAAAAAATGACATTTTCTAAGAGGTTGTTGAAACTAAATTTTACAATACAACATAATTTGATTTCTCAGTTTTTTTTTTTTTTGTTACTATGCTAAAGTGTGTCTATTCTAAAGGTGTTAAAATAAAATCCACTCAGAAAATATTTACAACTTTATTATTAGATGGAATTTTATTTATTGTCCTGTTTATAGGACAGTGGTCCAATATGGGTAATAATTATTTATTTATTTATTTTTCTCATCCACTGATTTTTACACTAGAAAGAAACTAGCATATGGCGTGACATGAGCAGTGCTTCGGCGGCCTTGGAAGAACTTCCAATGCTTCGGCTCGTGATGTGGAGCGGGGCCAAATGGTGGTAGCCACAGTACTCCCCTCCTCAATTCTTTAAGACTACCAATCCTGGAACCTGACGACGGGATGGGAACGTCTGCAGGAGCGTGTAGAATCAGGCTTCTTGTCTGTACTGGGCTTATCAGGTAGACAAGATGGCCCCACAGTACTAGACTCCAGGTGGTATGGCGGTTTCAATCTATCTATGGAAATGATGGCGTTTTTCCAGCAATATCAAGAGATTTAAATACTTATTTTCTTTCTTAAGAACAGAGAAGGGACGATTTAATAATTTTTATTTTTTACATTATTTAACGTCCTTAAAAATTATTGGATTTAAAACAGTAGTGGTTCAGCATCCCATTTCAAACTTTTGCAATAAAAATATAAGCTTTAATGTTTTACAAAAAATATTATCTTACACTTTATCGAAAGTCAGATATTCCGAAAGTTTAAGATGCTTCAGTGAGTGTTTAAAAGTCTTTCAAGCACTGCTTCAACCGTAACACGATATGTCTGGTAGAGTGACGTGAGTAAATATTAGGAAGTGTCCACTAAAATATCAATTTTGAGATAAGGAAATAAGAAAAATATTTCAAGTAAAAATCATTTATTTACTTACACGTACAGAGTTTGCAATGTATGAGAAGTAATTCTCGCTAGGAATATAGTTTCCCTTATAAATATGTGATGTTACTCATAAAATATACTTTACTGGCCAAAATAAAATATATATATATATATATATATATTGTTATGTAAAAATAATATCTTATTTCCTTAAATGTAATTAGTTTATATTCTGATAATTTTTCTTTTGTGAACAACATGTACATTTAACACGTTTAAGTAAATGTATGCAGAATATTATCTTTCGCATTTTTCAACATATTCATTTAAATTAGATAATCAAATTTATGTCTTATATTAACCAGCGGGGATGTTCGCCGGGCGTCTAATGTCTGAGAGTTACGAAATCATTATACACAAAATTATAAAATCAGAGCAAATTTCCTAGATTGTTAGTAGTTACTTTAAGTCATCTATACCACAACCAAAGGTATTTTTACATTTTTCTCATAAGGAAATGAGGTCTGGTGAAGTAAAATGGGTATTTTTAATAATTTACTTATAAGACACATCATAACTTTTAACAATTATATTTTAGCTTTGTAAGATATGTTTAAACATTTGTTAGTAACATTTATTTTCCTTAAGAAGTTTTATATTTTGCATCTGTCAACATAAGTTGCCTCGTCAGGAATAAATTTTTCTTTACTAAGTTCTTTTTAAGACTTTGAAAGTTTCTAACTTTCAAACAAGGAATATTTTGTTTCTTTTATGGTCAATATTTTTTCAGCAATCAACTGTAAAGTTTTATGAACAACAGTTTTTCAAAAAAGGGAAGAAATATTTTAGTATTTTATGTTTAATGATTATTTTTGTATCATGTGGGAAATTGGGTATTGGTTAGGATTAATATTTTATTATAATATTCTAAATCTTTAGATGTATGAATTTAAACTAGCCCTTATAGTTGAGTGTAAATAATATTACACAGTATTTTTAAAAATTTATTTGCTTTGGTATAGAGTAAATCAATACAATAACAGTAAAATTGAGCTTGTAAGCCTAAAAATACATGTGTTTACATGGCTGTTTTGTACATCTCTGACTGGAAATTTTCTTCCACCTTTCACTATGTACAAAATCTAAATTTATATGAAACTTGGAACAAGGGTGGATCACCTGGTGCATTATATAACTGCTCAGAGTCAGGGTGGTTGCTTGATACAATGTTTGCATCTTGGATGGGACATTTTCTCAAACAAGTGAACACCTGGAAAAATTTATTCTTTTAATATTCAATGGTCACCTGACATATGAGTCAGTAAAACAAGTGATGGACAATGGAATCACCATTCACTGCTTCCCATCAAACTCAAGACATTCACTGCAACCTTTGTATGTCCAAGTATTTGCCAAGTATCGTTTGAAGTGTGTCTGGAGAAAACTCCTGAAGATGTGGTATACCGAGAGCTGTCTTTAAAAAGTGTCCAAAGTAACATTCCCTAACCTGGTAAACATCTATTTGACACTAAGAAGGAAAACGGCTGTTAAACACAAAATAGTGTTAACAGAAAAAGATGGAAAATAACTGTGAACAGTATTGCACAGATTTCAACAACAGCTACTATAGTAGCTCTTTCTACGCAAACTTCCAGTTCAATCACTTCGAATTTTGTCTTTTCTTCTCCATATAAGGATTTAAAAAAGGCCATCTTTACAACAATTTCACCACTACAGTTGTAAGGGGAGAATGCCTTAGAAAATGACAGACAAAAAAGAAGAGGGTTCAAACTAAGTCCATAAAAGTGATGACTGTTTCTGATGTAGCAGAACATAGTTCAACTTTATAACCGTGGCGATTACAGTTTTTCAATATAAGTTGTAATTATATCACATATAAATATGTTTGTAGCTAAAAAATAAAGTTTCAATGAAATTTTGCATATTTAATAGCATTTTTAATCAATACCCATTTTACCCGACTTTTGAGGTAAAATGAAATAAAAAATTATAAATTTGGAATTTAAGAAAATGTATAGAACTATTTTAACGATAATAGTTATGAACTCATTGCATGAATACATGCAAAAAAAAATTCCTGTTTATAGTTTTTTAAAGTGAAAAAGAGTACGAAATGAGAATCTTTTCTACCTTTTTTACCCCACCAGAACCTATTGAGCCATGCCCTTGCATTTTTATTAAGTGTCACTGAATAGAGAAGAGACGTTGTGTAAAATACATCGTTATATGATTAAAAAGGTTATATAAAAATTACAAGCATTATTAGCAAAATTTTCAGTTGTTGGGGAATCAATATATTGAAAACGAAGATGAAATGAATAAAGAAAATTTCAGTAATCACTATTCGACTTCTGAATAAAAAGTAGACAGATTGAATCGAATGACTTGGAATCCACAGGGGATTATTTGGGTAAATATATAGTTACTAAATTAAATACGAAAGAATCTAGACTTAATAATATGAGAAGGTTTTTTTATAATATAAAAGTCGCCCAGAAATGTGGGTGATACAAAATTTGTCTCTTGTCCTACAAATACTTCATTATAGCTTAATAATAACAAAATTATCAACTACTGTGGAATATAGGAAGTTTTGATTTGAATCCATTGCTGATATTGTTTAACAGAAAGGAAACCTCATCCCACAGTTACTTCAGAAATACTTAAAAAAACCTTGCATTGTTTTGTTTAAATTTCATTGACTTTACAAATCTTGTAATGCAAATGTGTTAAAACCCATGAACTACTGGGATCAATATATTTCATCGAATGGTTCTTCGCAAAAAGATTTATACTATTATAACTATATTAAAGATACCCCATCGCAGTTGAAAGCTGTTTTTAAGAAAAATAGTGTTATATCTATCCCATCTCAAAAGACAGAAAGTTCTAAATGCGTTGTCTTCAATGTGGGAAAAATGTATGCAGTAAATAAAATTTATTGTTTAAAAAATGCAAGAGAAAGAGTTGTAATATTTTACTATATTCCATATTATAATATTCCATAAAATATGGAGGTGTTTATCTGGTTTAAATTGTGTTGTATTTTCCCAATACAACAGAAAAAGTGTTTAAAGACTTTCAGTATTTTAAGTATATACTTTCGAATAACAAACAATATTATTCAGTTCAAAATACTTTTAAAAATTAACATTTTAAACAAATTGAAATATATATTTAAACTCTAAAATTTTAGTTTTCGGTTATATTAATGCCCTTTTCATTGCAATTTCAAGCAATTTTGTAGGGACTCGGTTAAAAAAAGGACATCTGGACCTCTGAGCTTTGGTGCATCTACTCCTGCAACTCTAGGTAGAGCGAATCCTCGCGTGTTAAATATATTTTTTCTCTCTGTTAAACATTTTACGCAATGTTACTATATCATTATTCCCACTTTGGTAATGCATAGTCAATAAGAACATTACCCCTATTAATGCAATTATATGTTTTTAAATTTAAAAATATCTGTGACGTAATTCTTGAAAAACCTTATTTTGATATTTTAAACCCAAAAAATGTAACAATAAACAAGTTTTTTTTAGAACAACATCTATCACATTTATTAAATTTTTTTTCACATGGCTTTTATTTTTGCTATTCCGATTGGTCATGACATATCTTTCTTCAGAGGACACTTTTATTATTTCCTAAAGTATTGCTAAATATGTTAAATTAACTTATACAAATATTGAAAATTGATAATTTTCAAATTCTGTATTGTTCTGCTTCAAAATTTAACACTGAAATTTTCTAATATGCTTTCTTTGAAATAGTTTAGAGAATTTTTATTAAGATTGCAAATTATGTGTTTCCAACAGTAAAATTTAAAACTTTATATAGTTATATTTTCTTTTAAAAATTCTTAAAATTTCATCCTTGTGTTTTCAGAAAAAGAATAGGTGAATCAATTTAACATTTTTTGTAACATAAAAGAAGAGAAATGTATTAAAAGATCTGTTTGTTCACAATTTCTAATAAAATTAAATATGTTTAAGATTTCAAAATGTATTTTTAAAAATAAAATTTGAAAAAAAATTAAGTAACATTCCTCTGCACAATTCTGATTATATAAGTACTCTATAAAAATTTTGATAGTGAATAAAAAATAGTAAATAAATAATAAATAGATTATTTTTTGTCCCAAGTGCTTCAATTATAAGTATGAAAAATTTCCACTTTAGACTTTTTTATTTCATATTTTTTCCAAAAAATATATTTTAAAACTAAACATTTTTTATATCATTGTATATTTTAAAATTCTCCCTATGTACACAATTTATCAATGTTTTTGCAACAAAAGAAAGAAAAAAGATAATTTTTTTATAACAGTGTATCTCTCAGTTTCAGGTGTTGGAGAAAAATTATCTTTTAAAGTGGTTGACTGACCTTTTTATTTCTAAAAATTATAAAAGGTTTTTCGGAAATTCAAACAACGGATTTTTTTAAAAGATAAAACCATTTGCAAACTTTTCAAACCTAATAAAAGTAGCAAATAAAGAAGTTTTAATACCGTCTTATATAATGACTATTCAAAGTTTTCAGTAAAGTGACTCTGAATGCAATGATAATACAAATCATATGACAACCATGTACAAATGATAATCAGGATTTCTAACTATTTTCAATCATGACTTCAGTGTGATAAGGGTTTGAAGTAGAATATTATGATGTATATCAAAATTACGATCCTTTTTTATTACATGAGGAATTCTAAGAATGATTATTTATTAAAATTATTATTGATAAAATCTATATCAGTAAAACATTATTTTTATGGCTATTAATGTGGTAAAATATAATACTGTAGTGTATGAGAAATATCATAAATATATCAGAATATCATTAAAAAATGATAGTAAAAAAAATTTATTCTGCAATATATATTGTAGCAGTTAAATATAATATAAAATTTAATTAAACTCCTGTTTTGGTTTATATACATACGCATTATAGTAAGAACGAAGTTTATTTGATTGTCGCACTCGCATTTCAATATGCGTTTGATAATTTCAATCTCAGTTTGATGAAAACAAATTAAATTATTTTTATATTAATCTTTAGTCAAATTATTTAGTGAAACGTATTACTCTGCTTATATAAAATTAATCGTTTGTTTGTTTAGAGAAAATATTTATTGGATATAACATAGATAGATTAAAAGGGGACTAGTAAATACAATTATATTTTTCTGTTAAATTATTCAAGCATTTTATTCATTACTAAAATTAAATTGCTTTAGATTTTTTTAGATTGTAATTAATTTATCTGTAAAAGTAATGTCGAAAGTTATATATGTAAAGAGAGATAATTCTGTGAAATTGTAGAATATCGGGGTAAAATTATGAGAACATAGCTTGATAAACTCCTTCAGGGAAATGTTAAATCTTTTGGGCTGATTATCTGCTGTTGAATTGGTCATCTTATCGAAAATAAATTTATTTATTCAAATGGATAATTCCCCTTACATAAAAATAATCGTCTGTTTATTTCGAGAAAATATTTATTGGATTATACATAGATAGATTAAAAGGGAAGTAGTAAATACAGTTATATTTTTTTTGTTAAATTATTCAAGAATTTTATTCATTACTAAAATTAAATTGCTTTAGATTTTTTTAAAGATTATAATTCATTTATCTGTAAAAGTAATGTCGAAAGTTATATATGTAAAGAGAGATAACTGTGAAATTGGAGAATATTGAGGTAAAAAATATTATATAAGAACATAGCACGATAAACTGAAAGAGAAAACAGTTAAATGTTTTGGGCTAGTGACCTACTGTTGAATTCATCATCTTATCGAAAACAACATGGCAAATGTGGAATAAGGTAATCGCATATACTTTTATTTCCTGGAATGGAACTATTTCTCATTTATCTTCGCACACTATCTCTCCCCCTCTCTCTCTCGCACATAGATTGTTTATATATAGATGTGTCTGTGTGTGTCTATGTAAATAAAATAACTTCACGTGGGAATTTACATTTGTCTCACTCTAGGAAGAAGAATATGAACCCCTTAAAAGATAATCGACGAGTAAAGATGTGCAGAAATGCCTTTCGAGAGTTTATATCTGGTGAAATATATATTCATCTTTAAGAATATTTCTACAATTCACTCGTTTATAGTTGAGAGTGATATAACGAAAGTACGGTATTTAATTATTTTCTGGAGTTTAGTCCCCCAAAACTATAAATTTATTGGATAATTACATAGAAGTGAATATATATGTATATATATATATATATATATATATATATATATATATATATATATATATATATATATATATATATATATATATATATATATATATATATATATATATATATATATATATATATATATATATATATATATATATATATATATAAACATTACCTAGTTAAAATTATCGCATTAATATTATATCGAAAATCTAACGACTTTTACGACATTTACTTCAGTAAATGTAATTGTGCTTGAAACTTGATATTCATTTAGGATATTGATAAAGTTTTAGGTTACCAAAAGAGTAAAGAAATGAAAACTTCTACCAATTGTGTGATTTCATATAAAAGGATCTCACTTTTCACAAATTGCAGAAAATGCAAACTTATCTCTTCTTATATTTAAAAAAAGAAAAACATTTCTCAGTAGAAATCTTATGTGTGTGCGAGAGTGTTTGTGAGAGAGAGATGTTATATATGTGGTTTATTTAGAAAAAAGCAAATTTTAAAAAGTAAATAATTACTTTCATTCCAAAACAATCACTAAAATATGTAAGATTAGATTTCAGCCTATTAAACTGTGTATATGTTTTTTATTTATAATTTTTACTAAATAGTTTTCTCTAACAGGACTAAATATTTTTCAGTATATATTAGAGCATAGACTTTTCTAAGTACCGTACTATACAGTAATAACTTTAACGTAACAGCAATGACTTACTTTATAAATACCTTAGTTAGTAACAAAATATCCTAATTAAAAGTAACTTCATGATGTTATAGACGATCAAAATAAATTTCTTTGAAATTATAGAAACTCAAAGTAGACTTTTTTGTTGATAAATATATACAAAATATCATTTCTGTTGATAGAGAGAAAGATATCCGTCATCACAATGAAACTCGATTAGAAAATAATATTAAATAACAATAATAATAATAATAATAATAATAATAATAATTTCTTTCCTTGCTGTGTCTAGTTAAGAATATTGTAGGTACAAAATAAATGATTGCAAAATTATTGAGAAAGTTTATTATTGATTTATAAATTCTTAACTTAAGAATAAATAAAAGGGTTTTCACCCATTCGCAATCCAATAATACTCTGAGAATAAACCAAGCAATCTGATATGAAATTACTTTGTGTTATTAGTATTATCAGTTATTCGTGCATAATTCTTGTCTAAAGCATATGATGTCGAAGTTTTCCGTTTTCTATGAAATTACTTTCATTTTTATGAAATTTGAATATCTATTTCTTAAAAATATCGTTGCATGATTTTATAACAATATTTAAATTTAGACGAAATTTTCCAAAAAGACGTGAGCCGAAAAATAAAACAGTTATTAATATAGTAAGGAATTTATTTAAGACTCTTTCAGTGTTTTATTCTGATTTCACTGATATGCGTGGTAAACACTGAGACTAACAACATCCATTTTCGTATCTTCTCAACGTGATTCCTACGTGATATTAAGCATTTTGTTATAGGACTTTGAAACGATACCCTTCCGTCACCCACCCACCCCCACTTTTTCAAATCATTTAAAGGCTAATCTCGATTAATCTCTGTTTAAACGAATAATTGCGTCTCACCACTGGTCGGGGTCGTGGGTTAATCGCGGTTAGCCTTTAAACGACTTTCGTGAGACCGGCCTTTAAACAGACAGCGACTAATAAGAAATTGATTCAGGTCTCTATCAATCTTCTGTTCTGATTTCACTCGTAAGCTTGATAGTCGTAGAGACCGACAACACCCCTTATTTTATCTTCTTAATATAACCCAATGAAGTAGTAAAAATTTCATTACATGCAATTTTCACTAAATTTTAAAAGAATGGAGCTATAAAGTAATAGTCATAAATATAGTAATAAATTCATCCAAGTTCTCTTTCATTTTTTATTCTTATTTCACTGGTATCCATGAAAAGCAAAATGTATTCCAGTATATTCTTAATATAACCCAACGAGAGGGTAAAAGTTGTATTATATGGTTCTTTAATAATGAAATTTATGTAGAAAACCAAAATTTATTATTTGTTGCATAATTTTCGAATATTTGACTTAAATTGTGGACTTAAGTTCTGATCAATTTGCCGAAGTTATTTATTGAACATGCTGAAACTTTTATTTAGAAAATTATAGGTCTTCAGTTTTCCTTCATTTTTGTATATGTCAGTCTGGTAATAAATAAATGTACATTCAAACATAGGCATACATTTATTAAAAGTCAGCATAAATATACAACATATACCTCTATAAGCTTCTTTCAGTGTAAATAAATAAAATAACTGTAAATAAATAAAGCAATTAGTGATAAAATCTCATACATACAGTGTTTAAATTTTATACGATCATGCAAAACATTCAATACAATTAAAGCACGAATTATAGATTAGTGATTATATTCAGGAATGAAAGAAATAATTACTGCTCAGCTATCCATTAATCTTAAAATTCAAATTAATGAAATATATTTCATAGTTTTAGATTTTCTTTATTTGCGGTTAAAATGACTTTTAAATGTAGTTAAAGAAACTTTAGAAGTTTTGAAATGACTTTTACTGAGAAATATTTCACTGTTTTTAGAAATTTGTTATTCAGAACTATTTTACTGTTTTATTAAAGTTCTTTTAGTTTATACCTGTAAAACGGATTGAATATCAATGTAACTTTCATTAACCTTCTGACTGCTTATAATTTTAAGAAAAATGTTCTTCTTACGCTATCTACGGGCATTCGTTTGTCCCCTGTGTGTAATGTTAGAACAAGAAGTTTATGCCCAGGTTTCTACATGGTTTTAAATAATTGGTGACGAGTTCTTAATCAATTGCTTTGGTTTGCTAGTTCAATTTAAGATTGTAACAAGTATAGAGTGTGAAGTAGGTTACAGCTCCCTCTATAGGGTATACCAAGAAATAACTGAGTTCGAGGTTTGCTGTTGACCGAAATGGTCATATACTGTCTTTTCCCGTCCCATTGTTTATATTTCTGTTTTGTGTGTAAATGTTGATGTTTCGTGCAAGTAAATTTTTGCTAAATTAACCCTGGCATCTTTATTTATCACAAAATAACTTATAAAAAAGTTCTATATTTGGCAGTTTATAGATGTACTACGTAAACTAAAATATGCATTTTTGAAAATTATAATCATATTCCCTTTTTATGATGGTTTTTATAAAAATTTGAAAAGTACAAATTAGGCCAGTTTTAAAGCTGCAAGACTCTATGATTTTATAGTTAGCATACGCAATCTTAGTGATAACTACGAAGCTAGCGTGCAAATTGTACTTTAATTTGTATACATTTAATGATAAAACATTTCTCATGATGTTTTAAACAAACTTATTATCAGTTATATTACTGATTGTTAAATTGCATTTGCACATGAATATGAGTTTACGACATTCAAGGAATGATGTTAGTAAGCCTAGTTTTTTTTCAAAGTGATATACAATGAATCTTCATGTTTTTGCTTTATATAATTGGATACCTCTTTCATGTACAAACATTGCACATTTAATTATATCTAAAATTGATTTTTTGGATAATATTTTCTTACCTAAAGCATTATTAAAACAAATATATGTTATAAACATACGTTACTTAATTAAACTCCCAAATATATGTACACTTCTCATATGTAATAAAGAAAAAACGCAATTTTTGTTGTGATTTTGTTAATTAAATGTATGCAGTCAGAGTGTTATAAAACATTCTTTACGTTAGATTGGAATTTGCGTTAAATGCATTTTTTAACCTGTAGTTTTGATAATTTTAAAACACGATTATTAAATAATGTAAAGTTATGCGTTAAGACATAAAAAATAATTCAGTTCAGAATCATTTTAGGAAATACCAAATTGCTTTTAAATATGTTCATATAATTGGAGTAGATTTTTGTTTCCATTAAAATATTTCGTTTATTTATCCATCTACATTATATCTTTTTAAGAATTTGTATTCCAAACTATCAATTTAATAAAATATCTTCTAAATATTTAAAGGGCTTTTATCTGTGGTTGAAATTATTTTTTACTAAAGAGAATTCAGAAGTATTGAAGTAAAATTTACAAGAACTATTAACTGGATTAATGCCTCTGTACCAGTTTTATGCGATTTCATCACAATTTTCATAGTATTTTTTATAAGCAATTTATCGATTCTGAATTGCAATCAATATTTTTCAAATACTTTCATTTTTTCACTAAGTTCTTTATTTGCAGATATACTCTCATCCGAATTTAGAAAATTAATCTTCATCAATTTATGTACTGAAATAAAATATAGTAAATTATATTTTTTAAATAATTTATTTTAATGAAGAACAAAATATATTCATTGACATATTGACATAAATAGTTCTTTTTTATCTCAAACTGTTTAACAACACTTGTTCTTAGATGCATGTTCTTCAGAATGTAGTCTTAGAACCAATGTATTCTATTTAATGACATCTGTTCATGATATTATACTATCATTAAAATTATTTTCAATTGTACTTGTATTGTCTAATCTATAATTGTAACTCAGTAATATTATGTAGCATTATAATGTACATATTGATATACATGAAAATGCTACAATTACTATTTTGTCCGGTATGATAACAGATTAAAACAGAACAAATCCTCAAATTTTAGCAGCGTCACTTCATATTTTATGTAAGCATACTACTGCAAGTAAACCTTAAAAATCTTTTTCAAAAGAAAAAAATATTCCCTGGGTTTTATATAATTCATTAATGACAACACATTTTTCTTACACAGATTAATTGCTGAATTATATAAGAAAAATTTAGTAATATAATCATGTGCGATAACATTACATGCACCACATTAGGATCAAGTCCATTAAAATAATTATATACAAGACTTTAGTTAAAACTCTTCTACATACATTTTACGTGCACACTTTGTTTATACATTATAAAACATTATGTTATCTTAAACGCATATGAACGTATTTTACAGTATAAATAGTCATCAGATACAAACATAACAAATCACATTTTAAAATTATAACATCACGTAAGCTCGTAAGGTATTTATACAAATTACGATAAAAATAAAAACGAAAACTGCACAATACACCATCTACATACACAGTCTTTAAATCACATTCTTTACTATACAAATATGTAAAGATATTTTGTTTCACACATAACTGTTTTCATATTCAGTATACATCTGTTATAGATAAATAATACGAAAGTGGTATTAAACCTACCTAAAAAGCATACAAGTGTGCTAAAATAAACATTTAGTCTCATTGGACACAATGTTTCAAAATTTTTCTTTTGAATATGACATGAAATAATATGACACAAAATCGATTCTTTTCATAAAAAGCTTTATGTCACATTACATAATTTTTTTACAGCCTTACATTACATAAATTTTTACGACTCATAAATTATTACGGATATTTTTCACACACAAATTTAAGTTTAGACAATGTTTCGAAATTATTTGAAAAAAAATATTATGTTATTACTGTTTTTTAATGAAAGTAATTGTGTTTGATGCATATTTCAGTTCAATATGCAATATATAAATACTCTGTACACTAGAAATATATTAAAAATTATGAATAACTTTAATAATAAATATATTTTATACAATGCATTCAGGCTGTAAAAAATAAAAGCAGAATGCTTAATGTAAAATAATAGCAAAACGGAGAACATGTGAAACATCAAATTGAAGTCTGCTCTCTTTGATAAATTAATATATTATCACCATCTACAGAACAAAAATAGAATGAAATTCATAAAAAGATTGAAAATGTATATATATATTATATATATATATATGAAAAGCATACAAGATATATATACATATATATATATATATATATATATATATATATATATATATGAAAAACATACAAGATATATATACATATATATATATATATATATATATATATATATATATATATATATATATAAATAATTCAAAAAATAGCCTTAATAATACAGTAAAATTTTGATATAAATTAAAGACTACATAAACTGCTAAAAAAAAAGAAAAAAAAACCCATCTAAGATTGAAGATAAAAAAGTAGAAGTAAAATGAAGTCCATCATAAATACAATGCTAAAATTACTCCCATATAGAGAATAAAACCAAAATTAAATTGATAAAATAAATGAAAATTCTTTTATAGTAGAAATAGTATGAGGAAGTTTAATTGATTGAAATAAAAATCACTGTGCAGTATGAGGTTAAACAAATTCTCTTTTAAATAACATCAGAAAGTGACAAATTTCTTCATTTATTGTTGTTGATATAATTCTTGAAGAAACTTGCATATTCAAAAGTTTGCTTAATAACATAAACTACTTTTTTTACATGGCTGTAATAAAATTATTCGAGTAATGTTTTGTTTAATTAAATATTCGAATAGTTTTAGGAATGTTGTTTTTTGTATTGAATATTCTTGCGTAAATAAATTAAGAGAATTCTATTTTAATATAAAATGTATTGTTAAAAATTATATTACGATTATAATATTCATTTATTAGTATTATTTATTTTGGTGATGTTGGTGTTGAGGAATTTTAAAAAGCTGAAGAAAAGTTTAACATTCAATGATTAAATGTTTATGCATAAATTTACTGAAAATATACGATTACCTTAAACATATTAGCCAAATAAATTTAGCAACAAATGCAGTGTGAATGATGACTATATACAAAATGATAAAAACTGTATACATGTAATGAACTTTTGATGTGTTGAAGTTGTGTGATGGAAATAGTATATATTTTTTAAATTATCTTTTTATTTTTAGTTTATTTGCCTTATGACATAATATTTAAAAAAATATTTATGGAAGAAATAATAAATTTTTTATAAAAATTAATTTATTTAGGGTTATTCTAAAATACTACACACAGTTAAATCTATGATAGTTATATTATTTTTCTTTGGTGTAACCTATTCTATATACAGGGTCTCCCAGTAAGACCGGATAAACTCTATACAGCCAGATTCGTTGTTTGAAATACGTAATAAATTGTCAAAGAATTGTATCTCTAAGTTTGACAGTTTTCGAGAAAATGTGAAATAATATGTATGGCTTCACATACGATTTGCGAAAGAACCTTTATTCGAAACATACCCACATAGCACAAAAGCTCCACAGAATGTCATATGGACGTCTCTTTTGGGCAGGCCAAATGTAAACAGGATGTCGCGACTTTGCCTTCCGACGTCTTCCCCGATGTCGCGGGGAATCAAAAAGTTCCCTCGATTTTGGGTCGTTCGAGAGTCGTCACGATGTGTGACATGATATCGCACGGATGTCGTATGAGTGTCGTAAATGCGAAATCGATTTGGGGACTGCTAAGGGCTTTCCTCTGGACTTTTATCCGCTTCCAAAGTATGTCGAAAGGACGTCTTTAATTGGACGTCCATTTATTGAGGTCGTGAGGACATTATATTTTATATTACATGAATGTCTGAGATGCATATCTGACGTCCATTATAGGTCGCCTTCTGGATATCCAGATGCCTTATGGATATCCAGAGGATGCTTCGAATAATACCCTAACCCTTTCGCTCCTAGCGAAATCACGTTCGATGTATATTTTTCTTCTCTTATGCCCAAAATATTGTGTTAATAAATAGAAAGTTATACCCTAAACACTCAGACATAATATGCATTCCTGGTCTTGACACATTATGTTGGACAAAAGAGAAAAAAATACATCAAATGTCATGAGCTAGGAGCTAAAGAATTAAGGTCAAATTATTTCTTTGTTTTTATTGTAATTTTTGTTGTAAGAAATAAAAATTAGCACAAAAAATATTATTTCCAAAGAGCCTTTTACCCTGATGATACTAAGCATCGTTACTAGAGAAGGGGTCCTCTTTTATAGCTACCGTGATCTCCAGATCTGGCTCCTTTAGACTTCTCATTGTTGAGACATCTGAAAGAATTGATTTGTCGAAGCCCAATTCGATCCCAATAATTTCAGAAACACACTGATTTGCTCGTCTCCACTGTACGTGCATTTTAGAGGACACTACAAGAAAGGAACATCTGTAGTCAACTGTCTAAGACGCAATCATGTCAGTGGCGAGGGGGGGAGCATTTCGATCATTTTATGCACTGATATTCCTATTTTCAAAAAAAAAAATTTCGTAAACTTCATACAAACTTTGGGGCATAGAGGTACTGTTCTTTTGGTATATTTCGTGTACTCCAAACAGCGAATCTGATTTTGTAGAATTTATATGGTATTGCTGGTACACCTGTTATAAGGCTAATAATTTATGTTGTAATTATTCCTAGTGTTTTCTATTGATAAACAAACATTTATAGTAATGTGAATTCAGCTTTGACGTTTATTTTGTTTCTTTTTTACAGTCATGTGTGTTTGTTTAACTTTATTAAGTTATTAGATATTTATTTTGTGATATGTATTAAACTGTTAGAGAGGAAAAGTCTCCTGTGTTAGCATGAGGTAATTTACTGCATTTATACACGACTCCTCGGATAAGCATTATTAAGCACCTCGTTTAGGAACACTTGTGACATGGAAAAAGCTGAAGAGGCTCGTGTTCTAAAATATTGCCTAGTGATAAAACATTTTAACACTGAACAAGGTTCGAAATATAAATATTTACACCTCTTAGCCTAAAAAAGTTCTTAGGATTATTCAGTTTTTGATCAGAAACAGTGTGTGCAAGATGAAATACCAATTCCAGTTTCTTCTTTATGACTCATAATGTTGGGCTTCGTGGAATTGTGAATAGAACGTGATTTTAAAATAAATAATAACTGTACATACATTTGTGTTTGGACGAACAATACATTAGTTCCATTTAAGCTCATACATTAATAATCATACTGTCTACAGTTAAGTACGAAAATAAATATGTATGGATATTCAGGTGGAATTAAAATTATTTAAATATTGTCAGTTTCGAGGTATTAACTGTTCGACAAAATGTACGAAAAAGTTTAAATCGTATGAAATAAATTTGAAAACTGTATCACTGTCTTGAGAAAGAAATGTAGGAAAAGTTTAGGATAAAGCTCTGTTGTTGAAACTGAATAACAAATTCTTAAAACTTAACGCATTGTGTGTGGGTACATTTCGCAGCGGAATTGTACCGGAAGCGGACATTCTGCTCGTAAACTTAGTTATTTAGTTAAATCTGAATAGATCGAAAATTATTTAATTTTTAAATCAACATTTCGTGTTTTATATTGAAATATATAAACAAATATACAAATAGAAATATATAAATAACAACCATAAAAATTTTGGAAACAACAAATATATTTTAGTGGATAAATTTAAAATAGTATCGTAAATATTTAAACTCAAATAGAAATAGTAGTATATCGTTTTATTTTTTTTTTATGTATTTTATGTTTTTATGTATTATTATGTTTTTGAATTAAGTTATATATTACCATTTTTACATTATAAAAACATGAAAAAATCAATCATAAAACTAATGATGTAAAAACTAGTTTTTATTTGTCTAAATTTTTCCAGAATCTATGTAGTAAACAAGAACATTCGGCTTCATTTTCCTGTATATACCGTTATTTTTGTACCCACAAACAAACCATGTTGTTACACTAACCTGTACTAGTACATGACCCGCGCTCAATTATCAATCCTCAGAAAACGTACTAGTACGTGTCCCGCATACAATATGTTAAGATCTTGAGTACTAAAAAATTTGGGCAGTAAATCCCTATAATATCTTTAGTTAATTCACAAGAATATAATTTAACTTAATTCTGGGAGATACTTAATTATGTTATTGGAAATATAAATATAAAAACATATGCAGTGGAAATAGTAAACAAGATACTTTCTAAAAAAAGCAGAGGGACTATTAGGGGTGATATATGTTTTTACCACTGTTTAAAAAATAAACTGTGTGGTTTTTCAGTATAGTGAAATAATAGTAGGAAATTATTTTACACATACAATTCTCTAAACTTTGTAGAAAATGTGCTTTAAAATTCAATGGTTACATACCTGAAAATATGTCTTGATTTGAAAGTTATACTCTCTGGTGCTCTAATAATACTTAAAAATATATTTTTTAAAAAGGTAACACTTAAAATAAAACAAGGTTGAATGACATAATGAAAAGAGAAAACAAACACTTTTCTGAAAAAGCTTTTAGATCATTATTAATCTCTATTCTACATAACGCTAATTTAATTTGTACTGTATAAATTTCTCTAATACTTCATTTGGGAAAGCATTGGAACTAATGCTTTAAGACATGATATTCTTAACGTAGATACCATGCATCACAGTCAAGCAGAGTGTCCAGAATATTTTATTATATACACGCTCAACACCTTTAACGTGAGGGTTTTTGAAGATTAAAATCATGACAGAGGAGTAAAACCCGATTGCTTATGACAAGTAAATGAAGCAGCTTTGTGAAAATTAGTGATATGAAAAGTGTTCGGATAAAGGGAAGGACATTTCCAGGTAAGTGAATCATTTTCCCCGATATTGGTTTTGCTTCAACAACGACTTGTCGCTTCTTAGTCTCTGACTGCTATTTTAGAACTTTGTTGCATTGAAGGCCAAGTTCTTTCTCTGATAGGTCTACGGAGTAAACTCTCTTCGGCAGGTCTCAGAGGCCGTAAAGCGACATTCGACGTTTTATTCGACGAAGATCCCGTCATGAAAGTAGAAGTTCGAGGGTCAAGCCGAACTCTTCTCCTTTTACCACAGGACATCAGCTGTCGTAAATCCGTCTAAAACATAATAACGTCTTTAAGTCGTTTATTGTATATACAACTATTGACTTTAAAAAAGTAATTTATTTTTCTAAAAACAATTTAACCCTCTGGCTGATCATCTTGTGATTTCCACGGGCAACTCAAATTTAGCAAAATTTACTCATCCCGCTATTTTTTGGGGCATGTGCTTTTCATCCTTTTTTCAGGAGCACATCCCACTTTTTTACCATTCAACTAGTGAAATAAATTATACACAGCATTAGACGTTTAATTATGTAATAAATAGAATTACATTAGAAACTATAATTATATTATATAAAACTATAGTTATATTGGTTAATATAATTATAATATGTAATAAATAGAAATTAACTGCAATTCAATAGAATCAATTATAATATGTAATAAATAAAAATTAACTGTAATTCAATAGAAATAATTATAATATGTAATAAATAAAAATTAACTATAATTCAATATAAATAATTATAATATGTAATACATAGAAATTAACTGTAGTTCAATAGAAAGAATTATAACATGTAATAAATAGAATTTAACTGCAATTCAATAGAATCAATTATAATATGTAATAAATAAAAATTAACTGTAATTCAATAGAAATAATTATAATATGTAATAAATAAAAATTAACTATAATTCAATATAAATAATTATAATATGTAATAAATAGAAATTAACGGTAATTCAATAGAAATAATTATAATATGTAATAAATAGAAATTAACTGTAATTCAATAGAAATAATTATAATATGTAATAAATAGAAATTAACTGTAATTCAATAGAAATAATTATAATATGTAATAAATAGATATTAACTGTAATTCAATAGAAATATATTTATAAAATTTTTTTCTGCTCATAACATCTGAAATTGGTTTTTCTGACATTTTAGTTTCTCACAATAAAAATCTATATAAAAAATCTTTTGTAGAGAGGAAAAGTGCATATTTTAATTCTTAAATATATATATATTTAAAATATACTAAAAAAGGCACAATTTTTTAATCTATTTCGGTCTACAAATTGAGAAGTCAGAAGGTTAACTCAAAATAGATAAATGATTTAAATGATGGAGAATGTGAGAGTTGCACATTTATCAAGGCTAGTGAATTTTAGGGCAGATCTCACTAAAGACATTAAACTGCTAACCTCGATTAACCCATGGTGCTATCCAATAGTACGTCTCAATTCTCTGTTTAAACAGTTATTAATCAGTGTTAGCAGTTAAACGACTTTGGTGAGACCAACCTAAGATATTTAATGACATCAGAGACAGTAGGTACAGGAAGAGGTGTTATCAGAGTTCGTCATTACAATTGCTTACTAAGACTGATTAATGCTTGATAAGTTTTATCTTTGTAAGTAGAAGATTATTTTCTAAAATTATAAGAATTTCACTATGAAATTAAGGCTTACTGCTGCATATAGTAGGTTTGTTAAGTTTTATTATGTTATTGGAAATATAAATTTTAAAAAATATGCAGTGAAAATTGTAAACAGTAGTACAAGTTTTGTAGTCAAAGACTTACTTTGAAATAATTATTAATTACAAAACATTAAAATTATTGTGATTTTAAATTGAGATTACAAACACTTTTGCATAAAAATATTATTAATAAAATTTAAAATTTTAAGCTGATTTGCTAAAATACAAAGTTAACAAATGTTCCTCTTTCGTTAAAATTAAAAACACAAATACTATAATGTTTGTGCAAGGTAATATTTCTGCACTAACAACATAAGTACCATGCGTGAACATATAAATTTAAAATATGTAATTTTTTTATGTTAAGTTAACCATGTATATAATTACATTTTTCTACTTTGACTGCATCTTAAACCAATTTAAAAGACATGTATGTAATTTTTATTTGACTTAACTTGTAATTATACATATGTGAATTTCTTATTTTTGAAAGTTGAAAATCATCCTTTTAAAATAGAATCTACCACCAAAATTCAAAGAAAATTAGTATTTTTGTCCATACCACTATTTGGTTATTTGGTTTTTTTCCTTTATAACTATTTAATGGAATTTTTTAAAATGAATCTATTTTGTTTTCGAAAAATCTGTTTGGTATTTTAATATGTGTTTGCCAATACAGTTTTGTAATTTTTTCAGAATCTGAAGTTAAAATATTAATAAATTGAAAAATTATTAAGAACTAAATATTTAAATAGAAGCTTAAATGAAAATGTTCCATTCTTATTCTTTTACCTACAAGAGATCCGTTTCTATTCCTAGAATACATTTTAAGGTTTAGAAATATTTTAGCTGATATAGTAAACATTCACTATAAACATATATAAAAATTTAATGTAAGTTAATATATTAATTTGTTCCATAAAATAAACACAAAATAATTATTTTAATTTCATAAAGATGATTTTTTGTTGCTTGCTTAATATTAAGAAAATAATAAGAGTAATACGTATACAGTATAAATTACATTTCATACTCTACACGTATGTCAATAACTTTTGAAATTATATGATGGAGAGAACCGAACCTTGCTGTTGGAATATTTAAAAAATTCGAAAATATTTTATTTCAAAACTTGTTATGTATTAATTAGTAGTCACAAAATCGTTTGTTGTGGCAATAAATATATTAGAAATAAGGAAGTGGACATTAATAAACTGTCTACCAATAAGTATTTGGACACCTGTGTTAGAAAAGAAAAACTAACTTTATTCAAAATCAATAGCTGGTAGAGCCTCTAAGGGAGACAATTACAGCGTGAACCCTCCGGGGTATATTTTCCACAAGTCCAGACCTTGCCAACTGAACGGTAAAGGGTGAACCTTGATTCGTCGCTCCAAAGAACCCGTTTCTACTGATCTATTGTTCAATTTCGATGTGCTTTGCACCACATTAACCGAGCAGCGCGGTTGGACATGGTGATCAAAGGCTTATGGGCAGTAGCACGATCAAGAAAATCAAGCAGATGTGCTTTCTTACGGATGGTATTCATTGAAACAATACTCCCGGATGCCTGATGAAACTCCTCGTGGATGAGGGTCATCGGTTGGGTGAGGTTCTTCCGAATTTCTCTGGACAACACTCGTCGGTCTCTGTCTCCCAGTTTCGTTGGTCTGCCCACTCGGGGCACATTCCTACAATCACCGCTCACCTTCCACTTCTTAATCACATACACCACTGTCGATTTTGGGTACTTCAGATCACTAGATATGTGCATCTTGCATGCGACTAATGCCGATGTTGTTTCCTACACAATGTATACCCGCGGAGGCTGTGACGTACCTCAGGACCGCAGATATCGTCATTTGCATAGGTGTCCAGATACTTATTGGTAGACAGTGTATATTCCTTTCATTCTTATTCCTAGTTATATTTTATAATTCAAAGAGATGGAATTATAGATGTTTCCAGTAAATTTTTTCTGTATGTACTTCCACTTTTTCTAAGGCACTGCAGCCCTTTACAATCGAAGACCCCCTAAAAGCCTCCGTCGAATTGTTCTATTCAGTCTGCATTACGTAAAATTTTTAAGTCGCTTTTAGCACAGCCAAGCCATCTAATTGGTAGTCATCAACGATTTCTATTCTGTAGAGGTGAAGACCTACTGAGCGTCTAGACCAGGCGTGGAGTACTCGTATAAGTGGAGTACAAGTGCGAAAATGCAAAATTGATAAAAAATCTAATTCCTCCTGCTGAATTTTGTTTATTTTGAATAAAAATAAAGGTGTAAACAGAAAATAAAATTGCCCATTAGGCCATCATGCCAAAGGGACCATACTCGATCGAAGAAGTGGGCAACATGGAGTCTTGGTCATATAAAGAAAATCGTATTAGAACTCCGCAGAAGATTTTGAGCTCCACACTCCTTCTTCCTTGCTCTCTCTCTGGGGTGTCCCGCAGGTGTCTCTAAAAAGCTAGCTGGACAGCGTTGTCTGGTCCGAAGATGACTACTCCGCGGGTATCAACCCCTCAAATTGAGTGGAAGGAGGGTCACTTACTTCATTTTCGCCTCTAAGCAGTTTCGCGGTGGTGTTGTTGAATTGTAACTCTGTTACATATTTAATATAGGCTTAGTAGATGTGAGCTTTTATACCGAGTTGCTATTATTAGCTCTAAATAAATGTCTTAATCACCAGACAATGTAATTCTTTACTATCTTAAAGACTCCTAATTGTCTTATTTTCGGCAATTTTCGAAGATAAAAATTGATATCCAAACACAGTTTTCAGAAACTGTGCAAAAATTTTTAATCTTTCACTTTAGACTTAAATCATAATTAAATTGTTTATTACTAAAATGTTGACGGAGCCTGATTTTAAATAATATTATATTTTTAAATTACCAAAAAATGCCATAAAAATTCGTCTGTGCAAAATGTAATTGTCAATTGTGTTTATGTATATTGCTGATTTCCCATGATTTTGTTTTATGGGAGAGACAAAATTGTAGAATAATCATAGACTTACTCGAAAATTGTCGCTCATGAAGCAATATACAACAGGGTTCACAAAGCTGTTTGCCATGGCCAGCCAATGGCAGCAGAGAAACAGCGCGACAAACCCCGGGAAGTCGTCATCTTCAAGTGGAAAGAAAATTTCAGGTTTAAGATGAACAAGCAAACCAAATATCTGAATTGGAAGCCAGCATACAACGAAAAATATAACCACGATAGCCATCATCTTCACAACCTAAAAGTATGCAATGCATTAGCTAGTAAGTATTTTTAAATAAAAATTAAATGTTAAATATATTTTCATAACTCATATCTTGATTGTCAGAGTCTCATTTTGGAAAAAAGAAACATTACTCTAAAGCTGTACAATTTTCTATTAAATAAGATATGAGGTATTTGTATTTATCGAATTTTTTTATTATCTCGATCATTCTGTTTTCTTAATAAAATATTAGAATTTTTATGTATTTGCTGTTTACTTCAAAATCAAAATTAATTGAGTTTGTTTGTGCTTTTGACTTCATTTTCACTTTAAAAATTGTTCAATTTTTATACATTTACTGTTTACTAAAATATCCAAAACTAATTGAGTTAGTTTGTGTTTCTGACTTGATTTTCTCTTAAAAAATGTAATAGAAATTATTAAAAATGAAACAAATTATTTATTATTTGTATTTTTTAATCAAACTATCTTTAGTTGGTTTGAAAATTACCAATGCATGTACTTAAGAGAGAGTGAACTAAAACTTTTATTAATCACGGATATTTTTTTCTAATTTGGAAGACGAAAAGTTTAGGAATGTACTCAAGCAGCCAATGACCTGGAAATAACCTTAATTTTCTCCAAAATACCCATTTTTTTTATATTAGCTATATTTTATAAGAAATGGTAGTATTAATGAGAATAAAGGAAATTCATGCAAATGAATTTAAAATTTCTGTAATGTACTTCTACCGAATTAATGTGCAACTACCGAAAACGACAACGTAACTTCTGTGCTACCAGTGTCACTAATTCCGACATCATTGCATCTGTCTGTAACTTATATGTGCTTTTTTACACAAAACAATGAAAATCTAAATCTATAAAAATTGTCTTCACGTGCATATTATATTCTGCATTAAACCTAAATTGTTATTGTTGTTTTTATTTTAAAAATGTTTGTTGAAAATGTTGATTTATCCCTTAAATATCTTATTATAAATGGTATAAGATTTAATGACTATGATAGTAATTTTTATCAATGTCATTAATAGAAAACTAGTGGAGTAGAGCCAGCGTACACCAATAGCCTTCAATATAAATCTTTATTTCATAAATAATAAGGTAATTTCATATAGATTATGTATATAATATCTAATTATGTTAAATAACTAGCGATTATATTCTTTAAGCTAATGTCAGAACTTTTGGGTTTTGTAGCAACCGGTTTAAAATTCTTTACCCTTTACAGATGATTACCAGATTATATTATTACAAAACTGTATCTGTAACGTATGACCAATTATAAATTTCTTACTTTATATATTTTCAAATTTTAAGGCGTTCATTTAAAAGTTAATATGTTTTCCTTTCATCGACAAGTTAAGCAGAATTGTAATTTTAAACTTTCCTTCACTGAACAGTCCTTTATGGAATATTTCAACCTACATGTTTTATTTTGCAAAACGTGCACTAGATAAACTAGTAGGAAACATTAAAATCATTCGTCTTATCATTTCTTTCTCAATTCACATACTTAACACTAGATTTACGGACCAAGCCAATTTGATTCATTAGAAATTTGATCACTATATATATATAAAACTTTAATATCACATTTCAAAAACATACGTTGGTTTATTTAATCCATTAAGTAATAAAATATATGTATATTTTCATTCCTCTTCTCCGCAGACCCCTTCATTTCCCATTATCAAATGTGGTATACCTATTTTCACGGTTGTGAGTCAATTTAACTCATAGAATACTTTAACAGTTAATCGCATAACACGAAACTTATTGGTCCTATCAGGCCTGGGCAACAGTCAAGTTCGACTATTTTTCAATTGGCTGAAGAGCAAAGAAGTAAATGTAGAGAAGAAGTTGAGAACTCTTCCATTCCAATGACAGAAATTCATGCTACTGACGAACGGAAGAATTGTCAAGTTCAATAATCATGCAAAACAAAACAGATTTTGAAACCATTGTGCTAAATGTAATAGAAATGTTTGCAGAAAATGTGTTTAAAAAACATATTTCATATGTAAAAAACTTTTTCCATGATTTTTTTTGTAATAAACATTTTATTTAAATTAATTTGGAAAAACTATTTGTTTGCAAAAAACTTCAATTTTCTTGTATGAGTTAAATTGGCTCACTTCAGTAAAAATAGGTATATGATCAACATCCGTAAATCTAGTGATAAAGATGCATGAAAATGAAAAAGTTTGAAGTGGTAAGATTATTTTTAGGGGTTTTAATTTTACAAATCATTTATAAAAATCTATGGATATTTAATTATAATTTTTAAAACTACGAAATAATTAATAACCTCATCTTTATACACATCTAATTTATTATTCTATGAATTTTTACATCTGTCCAGACATCTGTCCAGAAACTTTAGTTTAAAATAAACAATCGAAGGCTATTTTTCTGCACAGAAGATCGAAAAAGTTTTCTTAAAATTTTCAGTTATCAGAGCAAATGAAATATATGAAAATCTATTTAAAGAATCTAAAAAAGATATTCCCGCATATGTAATAAGATGTATAAAAGTTTCGATCAAGAAAAACCTTTAAAATAACTGAGTTTAGTTATTAAGAACGAAGTTGAGTTTTCATAAAAGTGGAATTTCTAAAAAGATTTGATCCATTGTTTGTTGGTTTTATTTTAAACTAACTAAAACTTCTATATTATGGAAAAAGTTAAACCATTTCATTAAATTCAATTGAATTACAAATATTAAGTTTCGTTGAGGGAAAGTATTTAAAATAATAAAATTGTCTATAATATATATTTTTTTAATACTTCATAGATCCATGCATAAGTAGCAAGGTATGTGTAGTAATTGGGTAATGGTTATTTATATATTTCTTTATATATTATATGTATGTTATTTTCCTTTGTTATCCCAAATGGAAAATCTATTGAAATATTAATACACGGGATCATTTTTTTCGTATTTATCCAAACCATATTCCTATAAATTGATTAACTATAAAAACAGATATTCAGAATTTTATTTTTTTTCTACTTTACATAGTAAAAAAATATTAAGAGTTACACAGATTATATAAATGCATTGTTAAAATTACTATAAGTATATTCAGTTCTTAGTTGTTTTATAAATATAAAAAACACAATATTTGTTACATAGGAATATCAAAACGAAGGTATTATTTTTTATAATATAAATAAATCGATCCTTTAATTAATTTAATAAAATATTTTACATTTTATTCATAATGTCAGTTGATTTGTAATTAAGTGATTTAGTTGAAACATAAAAAGATACACATTAAACTGTAGTTAATTTTTAATTTTCATTTCTAATAAAACAAATAATTGTTTTAAACAAAACATCAATGGTTTTATTTAGTCTAATTTTAATAAAATCGAGCAAAAAATTTGTTAAAGGCAAACAATGCTCGTTAACTTTGGTTTTCACTATCCTTATACTTTCACCTAAAAATTAGCTGTGGTTTGCGTGAAAAAATTGTTTTCTAGGATTGAAGTTAATTTTTCCCTTAGTAAAATTTTGTATTTGCTCATTATCAATGCTGATTTTCTTGTTTATTTTGTAAAAGATTCTAGTTTATTAGCGTCTTCGTATTTGAAAATTCTTATTGTCCTTACAGTCTTCTCCGTTTTATTTATTTATTCTACACTTCTAATTTATGATACAAGTATATATTAAGATTATTATTTATATTCAAGCCTGTTCATTTTCCAATTTCCTTGTAGGTTTGATTTTTATTTAAAGAACATAGATAAAAACAGAATATGTCGTGAACGTCTAGTAGAGGAACTTTATACCTCAAAGATTTAAATAATCCCTAAAAATACTCGGACTTAGTTCACTTCGATGAGTACGACATCTCGAGTCACACTCGGGATTAAACCTCAAAGTACTAACATATTGCATACTACAGTGTCTGAGAATTCACAGTGAAGTAAACCAGATCCTATACGATATGTTAATAAAATAACCTTGTGAAACACACCAATACCATTGAATCCTCAATGAGAAGTTAAATCAATTTGAAAATGCCTAGCTGAAATAAAAGTTAAATGACAGTTGATTTCTAATTAAGCGATTTAGTTGAAACATAAAAGATACACATTCAATTTTAGTTAATTTTTAATTTTAATTTCTAATAAAACAAATAATTGTTTTAAACAAAACATCAATGGTTTTATTTAGTCTAATTTTAATGAAATCGGAAAAAAATATTAAAGGTAAACAATACACTCTAACTTTGAGTTTGACTATCCTTATACTTTCACCTAAAAATTAGCTGCGGTTTGCGTGAAAAAAAATTGTTTTCTAGGTCTCAAGTTACTTTTATCATTAATAAAGTTTTGTATTTGCTCATTATCAATGCTGATTTTCTTGTTTATTTTGTAAGGAATTCTCGTTTATTATGTATCTTCGAATTCGAAGATTCTTATTTTTCTTACACTTTTCTCCTGTTTCGTTTATTTATTCTACATTGCCAATTTACGATACAAGTTTATATTATAAGGATTATTTACATTGACTGTCTTTTTAAGATTTCTGTCTTTCATTGGCTGCTGCAAACCTTGTGATTTTCCAATTTCCTTGTTGGTTTGTTTTTTATTTAAAGATCATAGATAAAAACATAATATGTCATGAACGTCTAGTAGAGGAACTTTATAGCTCAAAGATTTAACTGATCCCCAGAAACACTCCGACCCGAGTCCCGACATTCCGAGTCACACTTGGGATTAAACTTTAAAGTGCTAACTTATATTGCATACGACAGTGTCTGAGAATTCCCAGTGAAGTAAACCAGATCCAATACGATATGTAAATAAAACAACCTTGTGTTTAGCACACCAATACTGTTGAATCCTCAAAGAGAAGTTAAATCATTTCGAATATGCCATGTTAAAATAAAAGTTATAATGCAGAAAAATATTTTTACATTTAAACCAATTGTACTTGCCTTCATTTTCGCTGCTAGTTGTTGCCTGTCCCTTGATGCATCAGCATTCCCAGGGAGTTTCCTTGCCCACATTTTAAAGCCTATGCTACCATAAGTATAGCTTAAAACAATCATTGGAATGAGGAAGGTCACAAAAAATACCAATAAGGTGTATACCTATAAATACATTTATATCATAAAAGCATTAATGTTTTTATAAATCATAATGGAGGGTTTAATAGTCAAAGATAACAGTTTGAAATATTGTAGAGACCTTAAGACCTAAAGTACCTGCATCAAAATTAAGTTCTAACATCTGTACAATTGAGTACATATGAAATAACAAGTTATTGAACCTTGTAACACATTTTATTTTCTAAAACAGAACTAAAAGACGATTTGTTTCACTCTGGTTGTGAACCCCTCAAATGAATGTCTGAAAATGTTAACTTATTCGTATTTGTATCTCATACAATGATCGACTTCTTTATAAGGTATAATTCTTACAAAATATAGTTTTGAAAAATATGAGTTACATTTCAATTAAAGTATTTAAATATTTGAGGTAATGACACTTTGCTAAATTTAAGCACAAATTATGATTATTCGGTTAAATGTATGCAATTTATTTACACATAATCTTTATTTTATAACTGACAATACTTAATAATTAATAATTATCAACGACAGTTAGATTGTCTGATATTTAGTTTTATCTTTAGATGGATATCAGCAAAATATTAGGGAAATATTTCTTTTAGAACCGTATTTTTAATGTTTCTACTGCACTGCATTAAGGAATCAAATATTTCAAGATTATTAATTTCCCCTTATTCTTTATTACTCATAACATGAGATGTTTATGTCGAACATTATCATTTATTACTCATTAATAAAAGGTTGAATGTAATTCAATACTTCAAGCATCTCGCAGAATTTTCGCTTACATTTATTTTGTGACACATCAATAAATTTACCCCACTTCTTTTAAAAGTCAGTATATCTTGTAAATGCAATCTCTAAGGATCCTTCATAAGAGAAATAGGAAAATATCAAAGTTATTAGATAGAACGTTGAGTGGTTAAATCATTTGAGTAACTTCATTCACTTTATTTCGTATTATGTCATGTATACAACAAGATAATCAAATTCTCTTTCTTATGTTATTAAAAAATAATGTTATTTTACTAAAATATATACACATTTTAATTTTCTTCTAATTAATAGATGAAGCTGACTATAAAATTCAAAATTCGTTGTCTAACATCTTAAGATTTAATTGCATTGAAGAATGATTTTAGATACCATAAAATTCTAGTGTGAGTGCGGAAAATTTTCAAAATATTATATATGTATATATATATATATATATATATATATATATATATATATATATATATATATATATATATATATATATATATATATATATATATATATATATATATATATATACATATGTCTGTGTGTGTATCATATATATATGTGTGTGTGTATGTATGCATATATTTAGTGGTCATTTTACTGCTAGTATTTATTTAGGCTGAAATTATAGTGCTTTTTTAAAATTCAACAAAAGTATAAATATAATTTGGCATCGATATATATTTATTTATTCAAAATATTTGGATTTATTTTATTTTTGAATAAAAGAAGATTGCTTAGGGAAATAATTATTTTTTTAAAAAGGTTTTCTTTCAAATAATAATGCAAGTCAGAATTTTAGATGTACATAATTTCTAAAATTTTGTTTATATTTAATAGAGAGTAATTCTCCTTTTATAAATCTGTAAACACGAAATCTTTATATAACAAATTATATTACTCAAATATGACCAGAAATTGTTCTATCAAATCTTTTTCCTGGCTCTATTACCTAAACATGTATATATTTATTGAACACACTATTAGCGGATTATAAAAAAACCTCAGAATATAGACTGTAATTTGAACTCTAAGTATTTCATTTGTGTGTCTAAATACAATTTAGTTAATACAGTTTAGTTAAGATATTGTACAGTTGTATGTAGTTTCAAAATTTTACTTAGTAATTATAAAATTATCTTACTTTTCCTTCAAATTCATCCCAAATTTCATTGCAGTCATAGAATTCTTGTCCACCGATTTCAAATTTTTCTGCTTTACCATGAACTAACTGCAGACTTGATATGCTCAGTGAAAATATCCAGATGACAAACACAACAAGTCGACCACGTTTTTTTGTCCATCTTCCACTCAAAGGATACATAATGGCATAATATCTGAAAAAAAGTTATATGTGAATAACATTTCTTCTTTCTGTTGTTCAAATGAAATTATTTTAAATAAAACATTTAAATTTAAGAAACTTAAGTCGTAAAAAATTAACATATTCAGAAATTTTTTATCTTACTCCAAACATTCCAGAAATATTTTATAATTAACGAAAATAGAACATAAATAAAAAATTGCACTTTTAGATAGTTTCATCAGGTACTCTCGGTCGTAAAAAATTAACATATTCAATAGATACTTTATCTTACTCCAAACATTCCAGAAATATTTTATAATTAACGAAAATAGAACATAAATAAAAAATTGCACTTTTAGATGACTATGATTATTTAAATATGTTGAAAAAAAAAAGAACAAAAAATATATATTTTTTTGTGGTGTGTTGTATATGACATATTTTTTTTAAAAATTTATAAAAATATATATATTATATTTTTTTTATATATATATATGTTTGTTATATTTTTTTATATATATATATATATATATATATATATATATATATATATATATATATATATATATATATATATATATATGTCAGGTCTGAAAAAGGAATAGTTGCAAATTACGTGATTTATAAACGATTTTAAAAAGGGAACTCTGTTATAAAAATAAAATAAATAATAAATTGCTTTTAGTATCATCCGGTCAAGTGGAAACATTTTGTAAGAATTTGATGAGCTTGCAAACAGATAACTTTCAATCAGAGAGTGGACATGGAGCTGTCAGCAACACTCAACGCGTGTCTTCGAAGGAAAAGTGAAAATGGCTCAAGTGTTTCTTTAACGATGGTTTAATAAACTTATAACTATCAAGAAGACTGTTGTCCATTCGACCTAACTCTGCACCCCGACGTCACTATATATATATATATATTTGTGTGTATGTGTGTCAAACGCTTATTTTATACACAATATACTATCTATAAATATTTTTTTCAAAAATATTATTTTTTACCATAAATAGTAAAACTAAAAAGATATCATAAAAGAAAAACAATAATACACTTTTCATCTAATTTTCATCAATAATTGAGGATTATACTTATAATTATACGCCCCCCCCCCCTCAGTTCTCAGTTCTCGAGAAAATCTCTTTTAAAAATATTTTGTAAAAAATAAATTAGCACATTAGAAACTAGTTATCGGGTTAAAATTCTTCCTATGTATGTATCCTTCCTTTCTATGTATGTTTCAATTACCCAATCTGAAACATACATATAAACTATTCTCTTTTACACAACGAACTTTAAAATATTTTTGTTGATGATTCCAAGCTTTTAAACTGAATTATCATTTTCCGTATTCAGAAATATATAATTTAACTGTCATATCAATTTTTTATTAAACCTTAGATAAATTGTACATAAAAGTACTTAAATAAATTTTTAATTTTGATCTTAAGAATATCTTACTAAGATTCTTCAGGTATAAATTTGTAGGTAAAAGAAATTTTGTGAAAAGTAATTTACAGTTTTTAAAAATATTGGTATTATTTTGTATGTAATTAATACACTATATTACCAACCATATTTTATTTTGTGTATTTTAAATTACTTTACTTATATCTCATGTATTATACATAATATATTCTAATATTTTAGGAGACATTTTATGACTTGTAGATGTTGAGATACAATGGATTAAAATTATATATTAAATTTTGATATGAAACAATTTTAAAATCATGCATATTTAATTTAAAATTTAATCCATTAATCCATATTTAAAAAAATGTATTATATAATATTTAAATGTATTATATAATTTTAAATGTATTATATTTAAAATATAAAATTTTCAGTGTCCCTGAAAATTTTATATTTTAAATAGATATTAATTTTGATTGTCTGGCATATCTTTGAAAGTTATGTTTAATATCTCGCATTTTAAATACAGTGTAAACAAAAATTGCCTTAAGCTCTTAACTTTTTATTATCAAAGCATTTCGTTAAAAAATTATTCGAACTTGTTATCAACAGACTGTAATCGTCTAGCATGCAATTATCATATTCTAATACATAATTATTTCTCCCAAAGTAAAGTACAAAAATCAAAACAGAAAAAACAATGGTGGAAAAATATTGCTTTAAAATAATACGCAGTGAACGATTCGTGCAATGCTTTGTAACACTTTTATGTTTGAAAGAGATGATATATTGGTATGATATACATTATGATATACATATACATACAGAGATGATATACATTATAATGGTAGATAATGGAGACACCTTTTCCTTTTTATTGTGGATTTATGAAGAAAAGCCTTGAGATTTATGTATGGTGAAATATGGTGCTTATGTTTAAGTTATATGCTAAGTCGACTCAAAACTCTGACTACCAGTAGTAACGATTTAATCCCCTGTGATGCTGGAAGCGAACTAGACTGACATAAACGCGGAAATAAAGTCAGCATAACAAGAACCTTTTCAAAGCCAACGGTGCTATCATGGATGAACAATTTCATATGAAAAAGGTCATAAAGGTAATTTGCGTCATTCGATCGGGCCTCCCAAGTTACGGAAATACTTTAACTAATCGAACGTCCGAAAAATTTAGTATCTAACGCAATGTAGTATGTAAACGTATGTAATGTAGTGGCTATCCTTCTATTTGGAACCCCACGCTTTCTTTACTTTCTTTAATTAAAAAATACAATCATTATGGTAATATCTCTTCGAAATAACTGAGATATGCTCGGTCATCGAAATAACCATCCCATTGTAGAAGATACTAGATCTCATGGAAGAAGAAAAATAATCTAACCCAAACATTTATGCCTATATTTCGCTAAAATGAATAAGAAAAATATATTGATAATAAACAAAAGTATGTCAGTTACTGGAATAAACAATTAAAAGCAGCTGACACAAGTACATAAAATGACAGAACAAGTTAATTTATAAAAGAATACTACAGCGAACTAAATTTCATCTTTAGTTAAAACACAGTCACAACTTTATTTAAATTAAAGTTCTATCTAACGGTCGACTAATTTCATTGTAACCATACATTGAATGACAAAAACTGTTTGTTATTATATATGCATATATATATATATATATATATATATATATATATATATATATATATATATATATATATATATATATATATATATATATATAGAATTAAAATCATATTTGTCTTAAGAATCATAAAACCCATATTAATTTCGAATTCTAGGAAAGAATGAAACAAAATGAAAACTCACTTAAAAATTAATGTATCCAATTAGGAACGAAATATCTTTTGTTCACAGTTTGACACAAATAATCGTTTCAATACTTAATTATGGATTGCCATCACTACAGTAATATTTCAACAATGACCGGCATTTAGTGTCATCATATATAGTTTAAAGATTTTTTATGCCTTAAATATGTTATAGATTTTCTTTTGACTAAAGTGTTAAAGTGACACTTAAAATTCGAATGCTTAGCATTGAATTGTACATAAATACTGGATATCGGAAATATATATGACAAACCTAAAAAAGACTCAATGAAATTCTAAGTTTAGATGTGTTTGATAATTCATAAATTTTAATACATGCATAATACTTTAAGAAAGATAATTGTTTCTATTCTTAAAGATAATATTTTTGTACTTTCTCTTGTATTTTATTTCATAATTTGAGTACATAAAATAAGAATATTTGATGTTCTCTGTTCTACAAGAATTATTTTCTGGGGACTTAAAAATCGCAAAATTTTCTTGAAAGTTTAGTCATTACGACAAATGAACACAGAATGAATAAAAAAGCTAAATTTAGAAATGGTCGTAAGACATGCTCGTTGTTACTAAGTGAATTATATTTTTTTAAAAAAATTATTTTCTTCCACTCTCTACTGCATCTTGTCTAAAGGGTATCAAATGAGAATATTTAATGGATTATGTTATGCACAATTTTTTTCTCTGTTCAGTAAAATGCTTCTGATAGATTTTAGAAGCTGAAGAAAATGCATCAAAATTATTATGAATATTATACATTTTAATATCACTTATTTTTGTGAAATAGCTTTTACTAAAATATTAGTGCTGTTAGAATGTTACTGGAACACGTAGAACTAGAAGTTGGCCTAATGACCTTCGAGGTCAGGATAAACCTGGTGTATTTTGTTGCTAGGTGGATCCGTATTAGGGTGCGAATGTCTGTAGTAATCCAATTAAGACTGGATTGCCCGACCACTACCTATTTGACTGCTCCCTCACTAGGGATTGGCATTTCAAGCGTCCCAGACCAGGTCCTCGTTGGTGCAGCCAATTAAGACTGGATTGTATTACTAGTTTACATGGGGCTTCCATGGGGGTCACCGGTGACCGGCACTCAACTTGGCTGCAGCTTCGGAGGGATCACCGGTGACAGGCGACGCAGCAAATAACAAAAGTACATAATTATAATAAACTTGGGTACTGATAAATTTTTCAATAATAGCATTGTTATTATAATGGTTTGAATAAATTAAGGTATCCGTCTACGTTGAAAACGTCATTTTTTGCCAAAAATCAAAATTGTTTTTATTTCTCTATTGTAAAATTTCAACTTTTAGGCTTCTAAATATGTTTTTATTTTGTCTCTCTACGGCATTTTAAAGAAAAATTACAGCTGTTTTTACATCATCACTGATGTTTACATCAGTGACATATCTCAAAACAAAACAGAAGTATCGACTTCGGAACCGGAAGCTGTGAATTTAAACCGTTTTAAAGAGCAGTTTTTGAACAAAACTTTTTAAATTTTCATGAAGATTAGTTTATACATATTTCTAGTATTTTTAATAATTGGCAACTTTGTAATTAGAAAGTGTTGAATCAAGAAAGTAGTGGGGAATTTTAAACATGTATTTTAATTTTTTAATAGTTAAAATTGCTTTCATAAACTTCAAATGCGTTTTTCTCAGAACGGTAATTTTAATAAATGTTGAAATTTGAAATGCGATTTCTCAAAAAGTTCTTAAAATATTTTGTTGAAAATTATTATGAATGCTTTTGATAGAATGTACTAGTAAATGACCTAAAAGCTTTAACTTTGGATAATTTTTATTGATATTACACTCTTAGTTACATATAAAGGTAATGAAAATTCGTTGAAAATTCAATGTGTATGATTTTGAAGGACCAAAACTTTTTACCAAATGTAAACTAAGCAAAGACTTTAGGTGATTTACTAATATAGTGTATAAGAAATGCGTTGCATCAAAAAATATTGAAATAATTTAATTTATTAAAAAATTATACCTTTTGAAAAATCCCATTTTTTTTACTAAAATTTATTTATTAGGAATTTTATAAAAACTTTTCAAGGAATAAAGTGAAAATTTAACGTTTTTAACGTTTTAAGGTTTTAAGTGAAATTATCTATGATATTATCCAAAATAAATGTAAAAATGTAAAAACATGAACTAGTTTCTACGTTTAAAGAAAAAAGTTCTATAAAAGTAGACGGATACCTTAATGCAATATAGAACATACAAAAATAATTTTATTAGTACATGAAGAATATACATTTTATCAGTGCATATTGAAATGACTCAGATTGAAACATTCAAGGCAAAGAAAATTCGAATCAACGCAATCGAAACAATATGTCACCACTTTTTTAATCAAATTGTTTCCTATAGTTCTTCCTAGTTGTTTTGAATGCTAAATAATGAGAGTGATAACTTAGCAATCGAATCACGATTGTTTGAAAAAAAAAAGGACAATCGTAACAATTGCCTACCGCACTTGTGGGAGTCACCGGTGATCCATACTACGAAAACTGCTTGAAGCATAATTTTAGAGCTCATTTTATCTGCTGCAAATAAAATTTCAGCATATGCATTGCATAATGAAAAGTTCATGACGGCGCCTTGGGAAAACCATCGAAAATGTGTCTGGCAGTCAACGTGTTAAGGACATATTTTACTGTTTTTTTTGTGTAGAGGGTATATGGGTGTTTCTTTTAATGGGCATGTTTAATTGTAAGTACTCAGTGTGTTCCACGTTACAAATATATCTTTGTAATTTAGATAAACTAAAAAGCTAAAGGGTGACTGTGAATTTCATAACACAATGTAATTCTAATGTTTAATTAAGTAGTGAGTGGATAGTTTCTATATATAATTTTTCTAGTTAAATATGTTTATCTTGGGTTTTCCATAGTGATGACGTAATTTTAAGGTAATCTAACTTAGATTAGGAAATTTCTATTTCTCCTGCAGTACCACGTTTATCTCATACTAGCATATAGCCTGTCATATGACGACGGGATCAGTAAAATTTTTAATTTTCCAGAATTGTAAAGAACTCTATGAGGCAGGTAAAAAAATATTTTCTTTTGGCTGAGAATTACCTTTTAACAAAAATAATCGATTAAAATTATCACATATGTACTTAATCTATTATTTAAGTCAAATAAAAAAGAAAATTATTTATGTAATATCTAAGTTTAGTGGTAAAACGTATAGGAATAATGCAGAAAACATTTAAATAATTTAAAATAAGAAATGATTAAAGGAGATGGTTAAAGGAATGAAGTCATAATGTTAGAAAAAAAATTGTTATTTTTACCAACTTATTATGTGATAAATTGATAAATTTAATAGCTTGCTCTACGGGGGCTTAAAAAATTAAAATGGGGCTTGATATAAGGGCATTAAATGCTCGAGAAGGAGACTGGGTGGATTTCGAACGTTTTAGAGAGGACAGTATTTTTCGCTGTGATACGAAGCTTATTCATACCAATTTACTTCAGAATCGGATCTATAGTTTAGGAAAAGATAAACTTTACTTGCTTTGAATTTTGCAAACCCTAACTCATCAAAAATCCAATATGGATGCTCTATCCATTCCAGGTCCAACAGCTTCATAACTTCGAGGACAGACGGGCAGATAACTTAGGCTATTATTGCATTACGAGAAGAAAGTTTAAGGATACACAACATGAAATGTTTATGTGGCCAGGGACATCCGTAAAGCAATACGTGAATTTAATAAAATAAAAATTATAAAAATTATAAAAAGTTGAAAAAATAGTAAAAATTTATTTTAAAAATAATAAAACAACTTTCGGAATAAGAATTTAAAAGAAAAAGCAGAAAATATTAAATTTATTAAACATTAAAAAAAATTGGCTGCGTAGGGGATAGAACCGTCAACCCGAGAAGTACGACGATGAAGTAGGCGGGCATTTTACCAGACGTACAACACCTGCACGCTGTGAGAGAACTAATTAGAGTATATAAAGTCAGGTAGTCAAGTAGAAACAGTTCATAGATTTAAATATTACTCTCCGCCTTTGAAATCCTATCAAGAATGAATTTCGTATAGAATAAGAGGGAGGATAAGGCTTGAAATAATAGCATTAAACGCTCGAAAACGGGGGATGGGGTGGATTTCGAATTCGCTTTCAATTTTGCTAACCCTAACTCATGAAAAATCCAATATGGATGTCTGTATCCCTTCCAGGTACAACTTTTCAGAAATTTTCAGCGGACAGACAACTAAGGCTATTATTATATAGGGGATAATGTGTTCTTTTTGCGTGCTAGCGCTTTGAGTGGGAATGCTAGTTCGTTTAAACTAGAAAATGCATTTTAATTTGCTATAGTACTGTTGTAAATGAAAAAAAACCTATAACTTGTTTGCAATTAATTTTGTTGCAGACCACTTTTATGTACTTGTGTCAGCAGCTTTTAGCAATTTATTTTAGCAATTTATAAAATTTCAATATTTATTCCAATGATATATCGGCGTTTGCATTGTAAATGTTTGGACTACATTCTTAAATGATTATTTGAGTGGGCTATATTTTCTGCCAGTTCGACTGGCTCAATATATAGTCGAGATAAAAATATGGTTTCAAGTATATTTTATCACATAACAATTTAAAAATATTTTTAATTTTATAATTTAATACGTTGTATTGATTCGCAAAATTTAAAATATTCTTCAACTTATTTATTTACTGGCAATGAAATACACACTTGTAGGTTGAAGATTTTTCCAGACTTATTCAAAAGACAACTGTAGAGGAAGTGGAGTTTCTATGGGATGTACGCGCAAAACATAAAATGGTCGTATCTGATAAAGAAACCCACAGAAAAGGCAATAAAAAATATATTTGATCAGGTGGGAAGTATAGTGCAAATACGCGTTATGGCCTAAACCTGATAGTTTTATATGTTTAAATTAAATTTGACTTTTCGCCAACTTGAGTTTAAATATTAAAGTAGAAAAGAAACACAATAAACATTAAAAAAAGAAAGGAGAATTTACTGAATTAATGGATTTTATTGATATTAAAATGAAATTTAAAGAATTAATAGAAACCAATTGATTGAGTTTTTTTTAATGATAAAAATTAAAAAAGTGAAAGGAGATAAAAAATATGGAGGACGGAGCTCCGAGTTCCTCTTCTTTTCACGAGATCCAGGTCTCTCTATCTGTCCACCATCCTGTCGAGGATGAGAACCTCAAGTCTGGCAAGTTCATCAAAATTCCAATGGCCTGGCTGCACGATGGAAAACCACCAAGCACAGAGCTAAAAAACACGCCAATGTGTGGCGTGGGGATATGTCATATAAAAAAAGGGCGAATTTATAAAACTATTGTAACGCAGCTCTCGCCAAGGACAACGCCAAGTGACGCTCCTGATATGCGTGATGTCATCTAATTGATTATCCAGAGCGGCTTATACGATTAAAAAAATTAGGTTTTCGACTCACCAACATGATAATTGGGAGCTTGGCAGGGAAGTTACAAACAGGGTATTTGTTTAAGGGAAGCTTATAAAATTAAAATAAACTAAATGGAACGGAATTAAAAGTAAGTAAATGGAACGTTATGACAACAACCAATATGCTGAACCCTGATTTTCTGCTTTACTATAGCAATTTTCAAATTGATTATACTATTAAATAACCACTGAAAATTTAAATAAAAACTGATAATTTTTTTTGAAAATGAGATTCCCAAGAACTTGGATTGCAAAGCACCTGGATTTTTAGAGTTGGTTTTAAGTAATTGGTCACCTTTGTGACTTTCTGATAACCGCATCGAAAAAGATCCCCTCAGATGTAAACTGACATGGATGCAAATTTACCTCGAGGCTGCGCGAGCGAGCATGTTGCAATATATAAGGTAAGCGGCACAATTCAGTCGAGAGGGGAATTACTCTCGGCTTTGGAATCATCGGGCTTGAGTAAAACAACTTTTCGCCTGTTAGTCACTTGCAAGCCGCAAGTGTTATCAACGCACTGATATCTTATACTCTACCTTTTTTACTCTTTATTTACCTATTAGTCTTTTAATAAAATCGTTTTCATCAAATACTCATGTTGACGCTCAGTTCCGCTTCAATTTCCTCTATACTTTTTTACCGGTAACGAACAGTGCATTTATATAATTGACAGCAATGGAATTGATGTATGTGACTGGGTGCAGTATAAAAGTATGATAAGTCCAAAAGGCTGTGTTGAAAACATCTATTCAATATTTAAAACAAGACATAGTTATGTTACTTACAAATTAAAGTAAACCACTGCTACTATCACACTTGCTACAGCTAACCAAAACGAACCATCACCGTCATTACATTCGATCAGCTCCGCTTAAACACACTACACGGGCTTTTTATAAGGCAGTGAAACTTCGCAGCGAATTAAAAATTTGAATTGAAATGAATTTGCATGAACAGTATTTCATTTTACTGCGTTTCAAATAAAATACAGCTGCATGCACATTTGGATGGAAAGAATAAAAATAAAAATAGGGCCTGGCACTTCATATTCCTAACATAATTAAAAAGTAGAATATTTTTTCAATTATTGTAAAGGTTTTGTCTTAATGGAATTTGTACTTTACATAAATAACTATAGTACAGAATATTGACGATGAAGCATCTTTAATACTAAATATAAATCGAAGAATAAGTTTTATATTAAGACAAATTATATAGTTAAACAATGTAAAAATATGAAATATTTAAAAAGATCGCATCATATACAATGCATAAAAGAAACATTAGATATTTTAATTTGAAGAAAAGTGTATTTAACCCCTTAAGTACAGTCTTTTTGTAAAAGACCGGCCAAAAAAGTTAATTTTTTTAATGTAAAAACCACAATTTAATTGAATTTTATATAAATAAATTTAGAATATATATATATATATATATATATATATATATATATATATATATATATATATATATATATATATATATATATATATATATATATATATATATATATATATATATATATATATATATATATATATATATATATATATATATATATATATTATACTTGAATAATAAGTGTTATAGCTTACAAACCCAAGTAAGTGATAAATATCAATAAAACGATTGTTTTTTTTCTTTCACAATGTTATTTTCAATTCTCGATTGCATTCAAGTGTGAAAAGTTATAGCAACATACGCCGCTCGAATTATGTCGAGTGTGCAGAGTTTGGCTAGTTAAGCGCACTCGAGTTAACTCGAGCTTGCACGTTAAGTGGTTTAAATTAATAAATAAAAGATACGTTTCAGAGAATGGCATTTTAGGACTAAAATATTAAAATAATAATAAAATTATGGAAATATTGATGACTTCATTTGCAATCTCAAATATACGTTGGATCACTATTTTATTTTTCTGTTACTATTTTACTGTTTTATATTATTTATTCACTTTCTATATTATTTATTCATTATTTTATTTTTCTTCATTAATTCTACGAAACTGATTGTGAATATACTATTTGAAGTAAAAAAAAATGCAGTCGTGTCGTTATTGAAGAGTTACAAATGATGCCAGACTGTGCAAGGAACTTAAAATATCTTACTTCTGTTTAACTTCATACTAAAACTCAAGTAAAATACAAATTTTTGACAATTCGTCAATCTGTTACAATATATGTGACTGACATTTTTTCTTATTCCATAACAAATTCTTGGAAAAAAACCCAAATGCTTTCAAGAAAAAAAGTTCTAAAAGCAATTCTTTTCAATATTATTTTTGGAATTTAATTAAGGTATTAAAATAAGAATTATTTTACGATAAATATAAAAATGATTTTTTTCACGGAATATTTCTACAAACCAAATAGTCTTCTTTGAAAGATATTACACAATGAGATTAAACTTTATTTATATTTATACTTATTCGGTAGTAACTTCTAAGAAACAACCCCAGTCGGATTCATGAAATAAAGTTCTTCAAATAATTTTTAATAATATTTCTGAAATTTAATTAAGATAGTGAATTGTTGTTCGACAAATATAAGAATGATGTTTATATATAATAACTTATACTTATTTGATACTAACTTCTAAGAAACAGCACATATCGCATCCAAGAAAATAAAGCTCTAAAAATAAATATTTTTGGAAATTTACTAAGATATATAAATATGAACTATTTTTCGATAAATATGAGAATGAAGTTTTTTGTTACTCCAAGCCAAATTTTCTTTTTGAAAGATAACACAAAATGATTTTAGGTTTTGGTTTGGTTTGGAGCACTACAGTCTACTTTTTTCAACAAGAGGGCTGATGAGACCGAGACCTACATCATAAAGCCGATTCCGAACGGCTACGAACATCCATGCTACAGTGGGAATCGAACCCACGAACTCCGGTACCAAATGCCAGCACCCTAACCAATTGGCCATCATTCGGCCACAATGATTTTAGTGTTTCTTCTGTACCACTACAAGCATATTAATAACTATAAATATATATTGATAAATATAAATTTTAATAATAAAAGATAAAAATAAATAGTTTGTTTTTTATTTCCAATATATAAAATCTAGATTTTGAATTGCATAAATAGTTTAGCTTGATTTGGAACACTACGATCAACATTTTTGCAACACAAGGGCTAATGATACTGGGACGTACTTTTTAAAGACGATTCCGAATGGCTACGAACATCCATGTCAAAGTAGAATTCGAGTCCACAACTCTGGAAACGAAGATCAGCTGGCTAACCATTCGGCCATCGTTCGTTATTACATAAATGTTACTGGTCTTATTTTTTTATAATTTTAAAAATAAGTTCACAAAATTTCATAGATATTTAAAATTACATATATTAAAATTATAAGAAATAAAAAAATGGTGAAAGCTTTATAAGGAACAATAAAAGAAAACTAATTTGTAAGGTCAAACTTAATCTACACCAGCAACTACAAAATCTTATCATATATAAAACGATATTGTTATCACTAATTTTTATTTAAGCTAATCTGGAAATGTTTTAGTAATAAATAAATATTTTCTAGCTTAGCAAAATGATATCACTTTTTTATAATATTACATTTTGTGTACAAGTTTAGAGAAATATTTGTGTGGAAAGAATACAACTAAAAAGGAATGTAGTAGAAAAACAAAATTAATATTCCTACGAGAGTTTAAGTATTTCCCAATCTCTATAAAAATTGAAATTACCAAAAACTTGTAAAGCAATAAAATGAATAAAATAGAATTAAAGAAGAGTGAAACTTTAATAATTTGAGTGAAACACTTTTGAATTAAAATAATTTAATGTATAGCAATCAATGAAAAACACTGATCTTTAATTCACTAAGGCAAGACGAGGTACACCCACATCTCTGTATGCACTAAAGTCTGTTAACAAAATGACAAAAGGAGATTAATTTATCCTTATATATAGATCCGCAGATATTTTGAGATATCTTCAGGGCTTCTAAGGTTTCTGATCATGCCAGATTCATTGCCGAACGGTTGCTATGTTTCAAAATATATCCCTAAAAATGTCACCATGTCACCAAATATTGTGTCAAACATATTGTTGCTTAAAGCCTCTTTAACAAGTCAATATAAGCTATATTCATAAAAATGCCATTAGCATGAAGGTAATACTATGTTAAAGGTTATGCAAACTGCAAAACTTCGAAATACTATAGCCAACAATTATCTGAGACATTAGAAATCCCCCAATATAATCCACCATAGACATCCAAGAAATTTTGTATTTATTAATTTTAAAAATCAATATACAGTGAATTTTGAAAATCAAATATTTTTCTTTTTAACCAAACTGATTGAAAATTTAATATCTTATTAGGACTATATTTATATGAAAATGTGTAAATTGTTCAGCAAAATATTAGTTTAAAAATTATTAATTAATTCTTCTTTGAAAGGAACGTCATTAAAAATGTTCCAAGCGCATCACTTTAGCGTATAATAAGGTAATTTGTATTCGCATGATAGTGTATAGGCTTTTGAATAAAATTAAGGTTTGAGAGCATTTGCTGATAATTTAGTGAGAAAAATAATAATCATTAATATATACATTTTCCCATATAGAATATTATAACTTTAATTTTAAAATGATAATTTTTTGTTATTGGACTTACATTTATTGAACTAATATAAAACTCAGTACCGTACAAAGAAAATTGTCGATAAACTTTGGATGTATACATTGTCCACCAATAAGTATTTGGACACCTGTGACAGAAAAGAAAAACTAACTTTATTCAAACTCAATAGTTGGTAAAGCCTCCACAAGAGGCAAATACAGCGTGAAACCTCCAGGCCATACTTTCCACAAGTCTTTGTATTACAGCTAGTGGTAGTGTCTTCCACTCGGCTTCACATACATGTTCCTTCCCCGATTTTAGACGGGTAGTGCACCCCTTAATTCGGCGATCCAACTCTTCCTAGAGGTTTTCGGCAGGTTTCAGGTCTGGGCTCTGGGCAGGCCAGTCCATTCGATGAACTACATTGGCACCATATTAAGCCTTGTTAACCTCGAAACTGGCACTGTCGTCCTGAAAGTAACAGGGGTCCAACCCTTAAAACTGCCACAACGTAGGAAGCACATTGTCATTCAAAATAGTGTAGTAGGTATTTGTGTTAAGTTTACCATGAATGGATACCAAGGATCTCAGTCCATACGAGGAGAAACACCCCCAGACCATAATTCCACCTCCGCCAAACATGAATGTAGCACAATTCATTCTGGCAGGAGACGTTCTCCAGGTAGACGCCAGACCCAGACCCTGCCATCCGAACTGTAAAGGGTGAACCTTGATTCGTCGCTCCAAAGAAGCCGTTTCCACTGATCTAAGTCCAAGTTCGTTGTGCTTTGCATCACATTAACTGAGCAGCGCAGTTGGACTTTGTGATCAAAGGCTTATGTGCAGCACCACGACCATGAAACCCAAGGAGATGTGCTTCCTTATGGATGGTATTCATTGAAACAATACTCCCGGATACCTCTAATCGGTCTCTATCTATCAGTTTTGTTGATCTGTCGACTCGGGGAACATTCCGACAATCACCGCTCACCTTCCACTTTTTAATCACATAGGCCACTATCGATTTGGGGTACTTCAGATCGCTAGATATGTCCCTTAAGGATCGGCCACATTTGTGATACATGACAATTATACCTTTCTTTAAATCAGAGAGCTCCGAACTGTGCGGCATCTTGCATGCGACTAATGCCGATGCTAATTCCTACACGATGTATACCGGCGGATGCCGTGACGTACCTCAGGACCGCAGATATCGTCATTTGCATAGGTGTCCAAATACTTAATGGTAGACAGTGTATGGCAGGTGGAAGGGCAGTTGAAATGTATAAAAGTCTTTTAAATTTTGGAAAAGTTACATTTAAACACCTATTATATAGATATTAGAACACCTATTTGTTTTCTTGTTCTGAAATAAAATCAATACAAATATCTATAAAAATGCCATATTTTGATGCACATTTTGTAAAGATAAATGGTAAGAGGTTAAACACATAAATCATCTAAAGAATTAAGAATAAAGGTAGGTAATCTATCATGCTTTTATGGATAGTAAAATTAAGCATCACTCATTACTACGTGAGATTAAACTTGGTCGTTTCCTTTTACCATAGTAAAAGTATGGATTTTTACAAAACAAAATTATGTAAAATTCCACTTTTTGCAATATAGATTACTTCCAGGAGGCAGAAATTGTTACTTTTTATGAATAATAATAAATAAGAACCAAATTGCTGATCAGGAGATGAAGGAAAAAGATACAACCTAAATGACAGTACGTCCCTGTTTACATTTTGAAATAATGAAGTAAATTTTAAGATTAAAGAAAGAAATAATATACGATAAAATTTTTATCCTATATAATTTATGCATAAAATGTCTTTTAAAATTCATTAGCCTTATAGAAGAATTTAAGTATATTTTGAAGCAAAATATTTTGATTTTTTTTCTATTATAAATTTAACAGGTGGTCCTTGTTAAGTAATAACTTTTTTTTCACAAAGGATAATTGAAACATATTTCATGAATAATGCACAGCATTTTTTACTTTTCTTTTAAAATTAAGTTATTTATAGACATTGACAAAATAAAAGTATACAGCAAAATATTCCAGGAAGTATTTTTATCAAAATGAGCAAATTCTGGCCATTGCTTTTTAATTTACTTCTCAAATTCTAGAGTAAAATTTAAAATAATAATTTTGTGTATTATTTTATAAAGTGAAAAGAAAAGATTGCAGCAAAATTATTGTTAAAGAAATTTGATAATATCAGAAAACTAGTTGGCTACTAATTGAAATTTAACATTTTGTAGGATATTTAATATGACAAAATTTAAATTAATTTAAATGAAATAGAAGAAAAATATTTATTTTATTGATTCAGCTGATGATATAGATATAATGTTTTGAACTTCAAAGGTGGGTTCGGGGATTGAATGGACTTTAAGTAAGACAGCACAAAAACAATAATTTATTTGAAATCATTTGGAAAATACAATGTCAGAAAGGTATCAAAGTTGATGTACTGCACACTAGTACCAAGCTTACAAAATCATCGCGAATTAGCTCGAACAGAATGCCGTGGGTTTCAGTACCTTTTTCCGCATAAAACAAAACGGAAGCACTGGTAAAACACAACACACCTTGCTTACTCTTTACAGTGAGAAATCTACTTAATGACTCTTTTTGTTTGGGACTCAGCCTGCCTTATATAGGCCCAAAAAAACTGCTGGAATATTCCAGAAACCGGAACCAGAAGTTGTCACACTTGTCAACATTTGGCGACACTTGGCGATATTTGGCTACGAACTTGGTGACAAAATAAGTTGCCAAAACTGTCTCCAAAGATCCGGTATCTTGCCATAGCCACAGAGTCCTATGTTAAATTTAAGGTTCACTAACAAATCCGTAACATTATCTTTCGGCCAAATATGACTCAGAAGCTTTTACTCATTTAGTATCACCAGGGAGGACGTTTAGCTTAAGGGATACAACGGACGCAAGTAATATTGACCCGGCTGAATCCTCATAATTTAGAAGCAGGGACCAATCAAAAGACCCCCAGGCCTGGCCCACAACCTTCAAAGGTACCGTTTGATAACTTGAAGTATATTGGGACCATGAACATATTTTGCCTGTCCCAGTCAAAAGCCTCAGTAAATGGACATGGAGAATCTTAGGCCAGCTCGAATCCCAAGAAAAAATATTTCTTACATCTTGACTTAACCAATTTCAAGAGAATTTTTTAAATCCCTAGTTGCTTATTAGGTATATATTGAAAATCATGTTTTTACGAATTAGAAATAACAATATATGTTTACAAGACTTTTTCAAAAGTGAGATAATTTGTTATCATAGAAATAAATATATATTTGCTAAATAAATTTTTTCATAACTTCAAAGGATATTGTAATGAAGATTTTTCATGTCCCTTCATTACATATTTCCCTTGTGGGTATATATTTTTTAACCTACATTTTGAGCATTTTTTCCACATATTGCCCCTTGCAGGTTCAGCTCTTGCTGTTTTCTCACGGGTGCAGCCTGTCTTTTCAAACAGAGCCGCTCCCGATCTGGAATTAAGTTTCGGACCGAGCGTCCAATTCTGGCCACCTGCATCCGCAGCACTTAAACCTTTCGACCATAATTTGCACCCATCGGCTCATGTTCTGGCGGTTTCTGAAGTCATAAGTTTTGCTTTGAGTTGACAACCGTGCCTTTGAAAGGTGGCGCGTTGTGGTGTGTTGCCAAGCTCCGCTTCGCATCGTTTTTGGCGATTTTTCACCACCGGAGTTGCACCTCACTGCGATTGGGTTTTTGTTCTCCGGTCGCCTTGTCTGGACGTTTCATTGTTCTAAGACGCGACACGTCTGGACCTTTCCTTGGAGAGCGCGGGGTTTTCTTGGCGCCTGGCAACCCTCTTGCTGGCGGTGTTTCGGAGCTTTTGGCGTGAGATCATCCTAGAAATATTGATAATTTTGCGAGACAGAGAGAGATTTTTTTAAGACCTTTGCGGGCATTTTTTGGTCCGGCCACCTTTTCCGTTGGACCCCACCTTTTGGTAACGATCCTGTAGTTACTTTTATCATCTCCACATTAATCGTCGTAATATTTTTTAAAAAACAACGCCACAGAATAAACCTCTAATAACCACAATAGGATCAGGGCAGAAGTAGACTATAATATTTGAAATTTGGAATAATAAAAAATAAATGCCTGAAACTCAAGTCAGAGTCTGTTTTATCTGCCTTCACTCTTCTTGACTTAAACCTTTACTACTGGTCCTGACATTCTACGTACTGCTCCCTACCTATGCTCCAACTCTTCAGTATAGATATAAATTGTTGGACTTTCCAGTCCTCATATAACTTTATTTTAAGCAACAGATATTTACTATTTAATATACTCTTTATTATACTTATTCCAATATATTATCATTGACGTTGAAATGAACCCATAGTACTTGTAAAGTAATAGATAATTAGTAGATAAATATTTCAAGTGAGTCGTTTAATACCAAATTGCAATTATAAATTATAAATAGTTATATTATTTAAAGGAATAAAAGAATCTACAAAAATAAGTGAATAAATAAGTGATATAAAATAAGTGAATATAAAGAGCTTTTAATAATCAAGAATAATTTTATTTATCTCAGCATTGCTTCTATAGCTTAGATGTGCGTCTAAAAATACCCACAAAAATGTAAAAAAAAAAATGCATTCTTCTCAAAAGGGCTTTGAAATGAATTTTCAGAATAGCTAAATTCGAGGAATTCAAAGAAAAATATCAGACAAAGATATAAAAAACAATATTTTTTCCTTTTTCGAAGAATCTATTAATATAAAGAATTCTCCTTTAAAAAAGACCTAAAATCTTGTTACTGTCAAAAGCATACGTCAAAACAGAAAATTAAGGGTGAGACTTTACAATCCAGCAATTCAATAACAGAATTTTGAAAGAAGAAAAAAATAAATGCTTGTCATTCCTTTTTTTACCCCATATACACTAAAAAGATATTTCATATTCTGTAGGTATACGCATTTCTGAAAATAATTCAATATATTCCTTCTGTTGATCCTAGTACTAAAAAATATAAGGGTATTTGCAGAATTATTGATGTCATTTTATTCATCACTTGTTCTAAGGAATTTTTTGTAAGTATAGTACTTGTAAAACTATCTCCTGAACTGCTTTACATTTTTAGAGGGATAAAATACGTATATATTTTTATATACTTCGTAAATTTTTTTGTATACTGTTTAAGTTTGCTATTAAGTACACATCATTTTTTACCGTATACCTCCCGACAATGTAACTACACCCATTCAGTTATTTATTTTATTTTCAACATTTTTCCTTTGTAGTATTTTTTACACATCAATGTCAGAGTGTATTCAGAATAATTATGAATTACTCTATAAAATATACTTGTATATATACATATGTATCTTAAACTGGATTTATGACGGAGGATTGTACTAATGACCGGTTGATACAGCAAGAGACTCGTTTAGTGACGAAGTATCTTTAAAGACACATTATCTATCGGATAGGTCCCCACTTCATTCTCTTCATTTTGCGAAAATTTGTGTGTTAATGCTAAAAAAATAGATAAAACTGAAAAAATAAAATCACAAAGATGGACTAAAAACAACCAGTGATATGATGCTTGGAAATGACTAGGAGGGGTTAGACCCCCTAATCTGGTTAAAACTGGTTTTTATGCTTCAGCAACACTCCCAGACGTCGGAAACATCCTACAACCACAATAAAATTACAGAACATTTAAAATGAGTGCAAAAATTAAGTAATTACTGAAAGAGAAAGCAAAGCGAGAAACAGCAGTCGAAACTTTACTACACTTCGTTAAATAATACTTAGCAGTTCAGAAGAAATCTATTTCGTCATTCGGTTACAGTTAAAATTAAATTGTTGTTTAGAATGTTTATTAAAAAACGAGTAGGAAATCCACTATTAAGTGCCTGTTTTGTAAATTGTATTATATGCTTAACCATTGAACCATTACTTCAACGTCACTGTTAAGTATATATATATATATATATATATATATATATATATATATATATATATATATATATATATATATATATATATATATATATATGTGTGTGTGTGTGTGTGTGTGTGTGTGTGTGTGTGTGTGTAACATATTCAGGAGTTCATCACCGATCACAATAATAAAATTATAATCACAATCACATAGTTAATAACTTTTATTTCCATATCGAAATACGTAGGCCTTACTCCACACACCACATTCCGTCATCTAATTTATTACTTCTCTCGCCCTCTCACGTGACCATAAAAACCGGAAAATCTCATAATTTAGACCAACCAACTTCAATTTTTACTGTGATATATACATATACATACATATATATATATACACACACACACACACACACACACATATATA
>CM063504.1:7006850-7024350 GCA_032207245.1 Pardosa pseudoannulata
AGTTCCCCGTTTTAGGAAGAATATCTTTCTAGATATTCTTCCTTGCGTTTTAAAATGTTGCTCACAGTTGTCTTACTCACACCACATTTTTCTACTGCCTTTCTTTAGCTGCTGCTTTCCAGAAAATTAAGAAGATCCACTTTCTCCTTTAGTTTAAGTTATCTTAGAGCTTCTTTTATTTTTGAGCCATTTGTAATAAGAATTCGCAAATAAACGACTGGTACCGCCCCGACACGATGTCTAGAAAAAAGGAACAGAACGTGTTTCACATGTGAGCGATACACGTTGTTTTCCAATTCTGCGTAGTTCATTCAATGCCATACAGCTATACACATACCCCACTCTCCTGACCTTTTTCGATAGATTTCAGCAATTACAGCCAATCCAAGAAATGAAATCATGCAAAGGGCTAGAATATCATTTTTCCTTAACAAAAGGCTGGGTAAGATCTGGTATTTCCCTCCCATAGTACCATACTGGAAGTGAACAAGGAATGGAGCACCAAAGAGGGGGGATCGCGAGTGTTGCTCAGATAATCCGATTGACTGATAAAGAAATTCCTGGAAACTAGGTGGAGAACAACGGGAGGAAAAATCTAATTCAAGAAAACATCAGTGGTCAAGTTAAAAAGAGTAAAACCTACTAAAAATTGGTTAACATACAGCTTATGGAGGTGGTCAACATAGAGAGGTAAATCGCCATTGAAAATTCGTTTTAACCATTCAAACTAATAAATTTCGGTCAACATAGAGAGGTGGTCAACGTACAGAGGTGTTCAACTTTAGAGGTTTTACTGATGAAAAAAATTTTTGAGGGTGATTTTAGCCATGTTAAATATTTGGAATATTGGCCTAGTACATGATTATTTTTAGCATATTTTTAAAGCCTCTTGAAAATAGTTAATTTAAACTCTAATAATTATAACATCTTTTTAATATAAACTTTTTGTTTATTTATCTTTAAATAATGAGCAATTGATAAATATTATGACGCTATTGAGTTTATGCAATATTGGTACCGGATTATCCAATTCCGTTTGATTATCAAATTTCACTTTTCTTTTTCCATTTTACTACAGTATTTTCAGTTTTTGGTTTCTTCTTTGCCCTTGGACCCGGTTTTTGAAATTTATATCTTTTTTTAAAATGACGTTGACCATTTCGCACACATCGAATTGCGTAACAGCATCTACATTATTTTTATCAAAATCTTCTTCATTGGTTATATCATCCTGTTCATAGGGCTGTACCTGGAAAATCTGTACATCTCCCAAATCAGACTTCTAAAGATTTTCTAGAAAGACCAGAGCGTCTTCTATTGTAAAACATCTTTCAGACATTGTGTTACATTTAGGAAAAACTTTATAAATGAAACACATAGAAAGCATTCATGCACCCTTTTCACTGTCATCCAGCATACTAATAAGAAAAACTCTATCTCAAAGTAAACCTATAACTATTTCAGCAACTTATGAAGTAAGACACCTTTTATGCGAAATTGCACTTATCTCCAAAGGCAAAGTTGAAAGACCCCATACACACACACATGTTAAGCCACCTTATCAAAAGGTATATCTTTCTATTTTTATGATTTTACCAAAGTGATCATCAATGTCTAGAGCCAATATTATAATCCTTTCAAAGTATTGTAGCTTTTATTTGCACCATTATCTATTTATTTTCTTTAGAAAAGTTGATATACTTATCTGAAAGGAAAAGAAAATAATATTTGCAATATCATACAAATCTTTGTACATAAATGAAAAGCGAACTCTTGAAACGCCAATGTTCCAATAATGGAACAGAAACATAAAAACTTAATATTTAACTTTAAAATTTAAAAATAAAATATTACTTTTGTTTTATTCCGGTAGGATATGTTGCCTGATGATATATTTTAAAGTATCGTGTTTAAACTGGAATTTTGATAAATTTAATTGTAAGGAAGAGTAAAATTGACAAAATATAGTAAAATTAAAAAAATGTAAAAGTATAAACATTTATCTAAACAAAATAAAATGTATAGTAAAGAATACTTTACAATGTTTTGTTTAATTGTATGTTAAAGCAATATTGATAAGATTTTCTTTGCATGTAAATTTTTTATTTTAAAAATCATGTTCCATTATTGGAACATTGCAGGTAAGCGGTTAAGGTTAAACTCACAAGAAAATAAGAAACATGAGGATGTTATCCAACATGTGACTCTCTCAGAAAATCTGTGGTACAATACTTACATAATAAGCAACCCGAAAATTTAAATAGCCGTTGTGGACCAAAATTCATTTGTGATAAACCAAAAATATTTTCTTCTGTAGAGTATGGAAAATTTAATAAAGTGGCAGTGAAATGTGCTATATCATGACTTTATAAAATAGTGTCAGTGTTAAAATATTGGTGTCTGAGCTGTTATCTATTGCAACGATCTATGTTTTTAAACATGGCTGTTTTGTTTATACCTAAACGAAAACTAAACACAGGAATAAGTGGGAAGAGAGCAGGATGTATTACAATACTTCCTTGAATACAAACTTTCATACACTTTGTGATAGTCAAAACAAAATCATCCATCCCATTGATACTTTTTTTATCAATGAATCATGTGTATTACTTCTTTAATAGATTTTAGCTTTCACGTGACGTTTTCAAAACATTATTTACATTATTATAGTGCTTTATATTGCTTAGTTATTATATTTTTATCTAATCAGTGAAAAAATTTTTGACACTTTATTTTCTACTTAATAAATATTTATTCAGAGGTTCCGCTGTTATATATGTGGTTAGAAATGTATTCCGTGGGATTAACAGTTCGAGAAAAACTGCTAGAAAGGGACAATTTAATGTTTTTAATTATATTTTAATAAATCTATTTCAATAAAATTTCTAACATCTTCTTTGACCATTATTCCTTTTAATTAGACAGTCTCTATTGAAATGATTTTCTCAGAAACCGTACAATATGAAAGATATTAGTAAGCGTAACTGCTCGTGCTGGGTAAGATAAAACCAATTAATTATTATAAAAGCAATAAAATATCTAAACGGTAAAAATATACAAATGACCTGATAAATCGATCAATATATGAATCGAAAATGTAAAAATGACCTGTAATCGATCAATAGGCAAATATTCAAGTCAGTTAGAAGAAACTCCCTGGTGCAACTCTAAAGGGTGATGTGTTTGTGTTATACAAGAAACAAAAGTGGATTTCGACTATAGCACGATTACTTCCTTTACTGCATTTATGTAATAAATATATAATAAAATTTATTTTCCAATGTTAGATCAAAGGGAAAAATACAACATCTTTTTAAATCAAATGAAAATTATTCATTTTTTGGATACATTTCATCCTGAACCACTATAAACTGCATCGTTTAGGTATTACTACATTTATGTAATAAATATATAATAAAATTTATATTCCAATGTTAAATCAAAGGGAAAAATACAACATATGTTTAAATCAAATGAAAATTATTCATTTTTTTTTATACATTTGATCCTGAACCACTATAAAAAGCATCGTTTAGGTAAATTTCCATATGTTACTTCATTATTAAATCAATTTTAAATTACAGAAGAAATTAATGACATTTTCAAAATCCGAGACAAGGAATTAAGTCATCACAATGCATTTTAAAGAAATATTTCAAATTTTCTAGCAATAAAACTATTTTATCTACGACACGAAAACTTTAATTTCTTTATTAATTAATGAAACCTTAAAAATAATAAAATATATTCTTTGATTTAAACTAACATATACATCCTGAGGAGGAGAAATTATATTAATGATCTGTGAAAGAAAAATTATTTAAATAATAATTAAAACATTCCCATTAATTTATGTTTAATTAATTGACTTTGGATAAAACAATGTAATGCGATTTCAGAATTATGGAAATCTTTTCTGAAGAACTATAATAGTTTTTAAATCTTACAGAGACGCAATTATAATCTAAACAAAGTTAACAAATGAGTATTATTCTTATTAAAAAATTTTTCGATTTTTCGATTTTAAAATTTTTGACTGTCAATATGTAATTAAAATGACTGATTTTACGGGAAAATAAATTTTACATTAATTTTTAAAAGTAAAATAAGTGTTTAGTTCTTCATAGATTTTAAAACCATAACTAATTTTAAAACAATTTCCGTCCTTATAATTTACTTTTATGTATTTCTTTTACTATCAAATGTATTACTATGTTTATATGTTATTATATTTTATTATATATTATTATAATGTTTTAATATCAAATATCACTACAAAAAAAATTTCTTTTACTATTAAATCACACAAGTTGATAGATTAAGTGTTAATTTGAGTGTTAATTGTTACAGTATAGTCGTAATATAAAAGGACATAAATGCTAGCTGGAGTACAAGAAAACAAGATATATTCAATTTAATTTTTTTAATTATTAGTTTTTAGCTATATTTTTATTATGAGAATATATAATGCTATTAGAAGAAACACATGACAAAAAATATCTATTAGGAAATATATTTTGATTGAAATACTAAACTATTTGATTATAAGACACTGTTTCATACTCCTTACAAACGTTTGTAACTTACAGCATACAACCACAGTTTTTCCTTTTTTTTATTTTATCTTTATAAGTTATGTATAAGCAATATTGGATATTGATTCTTACTTACTTTAACTATTTTCCATATAAAACAATTTTGAATATTATGTAACTGTTAGTAACCATTTTTGCCTTTTACAGCCTTAAATCCTCTGTAATTTGAGAAAATATTTTGTGATTTTGAAAGGCAAATCTATTAACAGAGAATCTCCAAAATTTGGAATACAAAATACATAAGGTTTACAAACCCGGTAGTTTTTGAAACCACTTATTCGATACAAAATCGTCAACCTGATATATATATATATATATATATATATATATATATATATATATATATATATATATATATATATATATATATATATATATATGTATATATATATATATATATATATATATATATATGTAATATATCAAAATTATTTAACTTTAATATTTCTTCAAAAACCTCCTCTCTCCTATTTTAATTCATCTAGATATTTTTTATCAGCCTCTAAATGGTTTGGTCAATGAAGTATTTTCCACTTAACATTCCTTTCTGTCATAAAACTGTAAACTTTCTGTCTATGCAGCAGTTTCGCAGGTGTGGCGGAACACGTGTTCGTGTTTTGCTGGTATTTTGTTGTCAGTGCTCTTGAGTACTTGTGTCTGAACAGAGTGAACTCTGTGGCTTTTGATTATGTATCGTCCAGAAGGGCAGATGTGTCGTGTTGCCGCTCTGAAATAAAGTTTTAAATTAGACTTCTGAGTTCTCTTGAATATGAAGCCCGACTGCATTCTCATTACTTATAGCTGTTGAGCTTTTTCCTTGTGAAGGAGTGTTTTAAAAAATGGATTACATATATATATATATATATATATATATATATCTGTATATATATATATATGTATATATACATATATACATATATATACATATATGTATATATATATATATATATATATCTATATGTATATATATATATATATATGTATATGTATATATATATATATATATATATATATATGTATATATATATGTATATATATATCTATATGTATATATATATATATATGTGTGTATATATATATATATATATATATATATATATATATGTATATATATATATATATATATATATATATATATATATATATATATATAAATATATATATATATATATATATATATATATATATATATATATATATATATATATATATATATATATATATATATATGTATATATGTATATATATATGTATATATATATATATGTATATATATATATATATATATATATATATATATATGTATATATATATATATATATATATATATATATATATATATATATATATATATATATATATATATATATATATATATATATATATATATATATATATATATATATATATATATTATATATATATATATATATATATATATATATATATATATATATATATATATATATAAACAGACAGTGATAGAAATTCAAAGGTTATTGCAATAGGCTTGGGACAATAGTAAATTTTTGAGGCAGGCAGACCTTAAAATTAGTTACAATATTCCGCAAAAGATGGCGCTGAAGTCTGGAAAAATATAAACTAAGATATTTGTCTGGTGGGACTCTTAAAAGACCAGGCATACAGCCACTATCCAGAAACAATTGAATAACTGGAACAGTACATCGGTTCTGCATGTGAAGCCATCCCACCTAAGACGTTTACACGGGTTTCTGATAATTTCGTTCTGAGAAAACGCCATATTATTCCTGCCCATGTTGGATATCTGGAAAATATCGTAGTTTAGATTTTTTCCAGTTAGCAGCGCCATCTGTTGTGGAGCATTGTAACTAATTTTGAAAGTTTGTCTACATAAAAACTTAATATTGTCCCAAGCATATTGCAATAATTGACTTTTCAAATATACCGGTCATTTTTTAAACACCCTGTATATACATACATATATGTATATATATACATATGTACATACATACATACATGTATATAAATATATTAATGTAAAACGTCCACATAATTTAAAAATGCTGTAGTCATTACTGTAAAGCTATTGTTAAATATAGCAGCTGAGTAGATTGATACAGACTCTCACTTACAAAAACATCTTTTATTTCGCACATAAGTTACACTAAACACACAAAAAGAATATTTTGATATATAACACACAGAAATATTTTAAATATATTGTTTTCATCGTGATCATAAAGGAAAAAGCCAAAAAATGTGTGTGCCAGTCTTTTTATTAGCCCTTGGAAGGGGTGTTGCTCCAGGAATGATGTTATTTCGGTAACCAATCACAATGTTTTAATTACTTCAAGTGTATTCTATAAGCTATAGTATATATACAATGCGTGGGAAAATGAATCAACGGGGCTGCGATTCTAAATTAAAGGTGGCAGGAAATGAGTGTTCGCTGCCAAGGAATTTAGGAAAAATGTTCTTTAGAATTTGTCAATAAGGAATCTATATTTTCAAAGGAAAATATAAAACATTTAAGTTAGGATTGAAATAAATTTCAATGCATCAAAAGATTTAAAATAATCGCAAAGACGACTTCTTTACTTGGAAGGCAGAAATGTTTCAATAATTGTCTCTGCAACTTCTTTTTAACCGTTTTTGGAGGCGAAATTTGATAAATTATTTATTGCTACATAAAAAAAAAGTTATAGCAGAAATACTCATTTGGTATTTCCCATTTCTATATTTTTGTCTCTAATTAAATAGAGTGGTCAGTCATTAAGTGAATAGAGAGTAGTATGTAGCAGCATACTTTGAAAGATATTTATACATTCCATTTTGATGTGTAATTTTTTTGTAAACAAAATAGATCATAGAAGATTACGGTTATTTTGGATTACTTAAATTAAGTATTTAACGTTATTAATGCTTTTATCCATCATAAGGATTGCAGTTTTCAGTAATATGTATTCTGCAATAAATGCAACTGATAAACATATACAAGAGGTAACGTTTGCATTTGAAATGATTAGCAATTGTGATTTTTTTGCATGTTAATCTCTTATATTTATCTAATGGTCCACCTAAGTTTTCAAGTTTCAATGTATTATCCCAACCTATTAGATATTATAAGTAACAACCCTCTGGCAGTTTCTAAAAGTTTCATAGCACATTTACATTAAAGATTATTATTTGAGATTCTCCATAAAATATTAAAAAGTTTCAAACACCCGTAAGCGGAATTTTATCTACAGTCGTTACCAAAATCCCTATAAAATAGAACTCTTTCGAAATCGAAAGCTATTATTTTCCTCTGACTAGTTAAATCAAAATGATATAAGAATATCGACACTTGAAATACTTCTTATGCACGAGAATTAACCCAAAGGCAGATCGAAAACTATGTTACTGTTAAATATCTAAATAATAATCCATTATCTAGCCCATGACATGCATAAAGTATAATATTCTTTGTAAACTCTTTACAATATTATTTTAAACAAATTTTAAGTATAATATTTTCAACACTCGTTACGATATATATGTGTTACATTCTTGCTGATGAGATGTGATTTGTTTTATTTATTCAATAAAATCCTAGTTTGTTACTTTTGAACGTGAACTAGTTGTAGATAGCATTATTATATATTTTGTTAGAATGTCTTTTATCTGTGAAATTTTTTCGAAACTCTTAACGTTTTATTAAATGGAAATATGTAAAGATACGCTACAAATAAAAAAAAAAATTCCAGTTCCTCATGAAAGTATGGAAAAGTTTTGGGATTAATATTCTAACTAAATCTATCAAGAAAGGAAAAATATTCACCTTTTTTATGGAATAGGAAAAAACTATTTGCCGAATTTTTCAAAAACATTTATTTAAGTGTTAAATATCTCAAATAGTAAAAATTCTAATATTTCAAATAGTTAAAACATCTCAGATTAGTTAATTACGTTAATTTCAATAATTAAACTCAAATAATATTTTGATTTTGTCTTTATTTATTAATTGCTTAAGACCGTTTTGAGCAATTTTTAACGTTTCATTTCTTCCAGACATTGATATAAAATAAGTTTTTTGTGTAAGCAAAATATTTCAGTTGTTTAAAGAGATGAAATATGTAGAGACTATATGATTTATCCATAAATGTGTTTATACATCTGGGTATTTTTTACGAGTATTTTTGCTTAAAACAGTCAATAATGAACTTTTGACATGTTTTTAAAGTTAATTGTATTGTACCTTAAAGAAAAATTTATAATGGAGAAATTACTCAACAAAAAATTGGTAATTATCATTTCTTATCTTATTTATTAATAGTCTAATAATATTTTGCCTAAATTTGCATTGTAAGATATTTCAATAACTATTGTAAAGTATGCAATTTTATATCATATTTAGTTTATTTATTTCAGGATTTATACGTTTGTGATAATTTTGTGTATAAGTTTTGGTAAATTGACTATTAAGGGAAGTCCACTACTTTAAAAGAACAAATTATAATGCAAACTGGAGATATCACCATAGCTAACCGTCATATTTTCTAAGGAAGAAAAAGAGAATGAAGAATAGGTGTGAAAATAAGGATTTTCATATGTAAAAATTTATGAATTAGTTACATTCAATCCTTTAGTGTTAACCTAATTTTTATTTTATATTTAAACCATTTTAAAACTTTATTGATAAGAACATAATTTTGTACTTTTTTGTTACAATATTAGATATAGATAAATTTTGCATAAAAATAAATAAACAATTAAGTAGAAACCTTCAAATTCGCCATTCCTTAACTTCTGTCTTGCACAATTTCATATATTTATTAGAGTATTTTTTTAATATTTTATTGTGTTGGGGTATGGTTCTAATTAAAGATTACTAAAAATGTCTAATGAAATTGTTTAAATTAAATTAAGACCGAATTAGTCTAGTTTGATGTGCTGTGAATACATAAATAAAGTAATTTTTTTCTATTTCACTGTAATCTCTTTAGAATTTGAATTTTAGAATAGGTATTTTTGGAGCTTATGCACGTAAGGTTAGATATAGCTAAACTGATGTTCATCAATGCCCATTATCTATTACTGGTAATCCGAATTAGTTATTGTATATTTCATGTCGCAAGTAATCAATGATTATTTCATATAAATAATGGTTATAATTCACGGTCTTAATGTATTTTTCCGATTTTAGGGAAAGTGCAGCTTGTTTTAAATTTTTTTCTGTAATCTACAGATTTTAAATACACTACTATATTAACACAGCAACGTAGTTGCTGATTTTTTTCCAATTATTGATTCAATTAAAATTATAACGTTAATAATGAGTAACCACCAAAGTTTAGTATAATGAGTTGTTGAACTGTGCGAAGTCTAGAAGCAGATCAGATCTTAAATCCGGATGTTCAGATGACCAGCGTTATATTTAACTTGGGAAAACAGTTCCAGGATACCGGATCCATCCAGAAAAAACCTGATCAAAGTAGTCCAAGAACTTCGACGGCCATTGAAGATCACCAATTTATCCATTATAGTGAGGCGAATTGATGGTCCTATAGCTTTTCAACTCTCTAGTAACTAGCATAAAGACCCATGAACCCAAGTCTCAAAGGTTAATGTTTCCAGAAAACTTCGTGAAAAAGTATTGTTTACAAGAAGACCTGATATTTGCTTCCCGCTCACTTCCACGAGCAGTATAATCCGTTTAGCATGGTGAAAAGAGCATATCAATTGAATTATGCCTTTATGGGATAACATTCTTTTGATGAGTCCCTGCACAGCTTAACCACCTATTCTCCCCTTAGGTTCCGATGAAGAACATCCCGGGATACTCTGTCAGCCTTCAATCTCTGTGAATTGACCATTACAACGCTGGATATTTAATGGTCTAGACAGGTATGCATTATTCTGGATTCCTTCACACGCTTCCATGTCTTTTAAAGACACTGTGACAGCTGTGAGGTATAGGAATGTGACCAGTATGATTGCCTTTTCAAAGGTGCAATTGGCCTTGATATCATTTTTTTGGACGAAAATGGGTAAAAAAATTAATTAATTTTTATAAAATATTTATAGGCAAACTCTGATTTAATATTATAAAACTATATAACTTAATAATATAAACAATGTACTTTTGAATTGTTACACCATACATGCTTCTTGAATGTTAAATATGTAGAATTAGTTATTCTCTCTACTTAAAATGCGCTAAAAGGAAAGGAAACATTACTAAATAGCTTAAGTCAAGCAGAACAAAAAGCCATAAAAGTTTAGTAAAGTTCATTAATTATTCGCCATCAATATACATTATAATTTATTTATTATTCAATTTATTAAATATGAAACACTTTTACTGGAAACTGAATCTAATTGAGATGGAAGCAGATAACTGAATAGAGTAAAATTATCGTGGCAGAAGGTTTTAAAATAGGTGAAAATCTTTCATTTATTTTTCATGCCACAAAAATTTCGAATGTATTACACGCCTTGTAATTCGTGTAAAATTATCTTTTCCGCCATTTATAATGCAGATTTTAGGGAAGGAACCTTTTATCTACTTACTTTTAGATTGCGTTATATATTAAGCTGAATTTTATTGGCATAAGCATAAGCTGTAATAGTTTTTAAGAAAAAAATATATAATCTCTTTCATTTACTTTTACAGGCTACTATCGATTCCGCACCTTCTCGTAAATATCGAAAAATCGATAAAAACAGGCAGTTGCCACTTAATAAAATATATTCTAAACATAAAACGCATTTGTTTTCGTATGCTATTGTTCACGTTATATAAGATCGTACCGGGGATATTTTTAAATCATATTTGTTTGAAAATTAATTAAAAAAGTCAGATAGTTTTTTGTGCTCTTAATTAATGACGAAATAATTTTAGCTTTTTAATTTATATCCATTTTAAGACTGTTCAATAATGAACTTTTAAAATCAAAAAATCATAATAGTTTACTTTTTTATCCATTTTTGCCATTGATTTCCAAATAAAACAAGAAATGAGTTTATAAAATGGCTGCACATTTTTTATTTAGTCTATACAAATAAAATAATAGAAACTTTTGAGATTATGTACGCCTATCGGATAAGCTACTACAAGAAATTGTTAGCTTATTTAAAGCTATAATAGAATAATAGTTGAAGTAGAAACATTTCGCCCTATCAATTCTGAACAGTATTAAGACAAACGTTAACATCACTTAAAAACAGATTTATTAAACTTAAAAGAAAGATAAAAAAAAATAAACATCGGCTAACTGCCGTACACACATAGCCATACAACTAATGAAGGCGTACTACTACTACTGACACATAGCTTCCCTCCAGTATTTATCGGTAGGGAAAGAAACAATCTTCAGACGTATGCAATACGTCACTGCTCAAAAGAAAATGCATACATATGTTAATGTCGTCAGTGGTTCTGAGAGGGGTAGTAAAATAAAATATTTAAATTACTTATTATAAAAATAAAGTAACTGATTTTCTAACAGAAACTACATGCCGGTTTATTTAATTACTTAATATTTCTAGAATGAACTTAGTCTCTTCAATCTTTCGTATCCCTTTGAATTATTTTTTTTATTGTTTATTTAAATTTTCAGGTTAGTATCCTTGATGCTTCATATTCTCAATGAGAGGTACTATGGTGTCTACATAAAATTAACATTGGAAATTTACTTGTGTGTGTGCACTCAAGCTATAAGTATTTACAAAGGAATATAAAATTTTCTAATTAATTCTTGAGACAAAGCCAGATATTTAAACCTTTTAAAGACTTTCTAAACTTCATCACTTACCAAAAATTATAATAAAAATAAAGAATACAATTTTATAAAATTTATAACAAAATATATGTTTAGTTTCTTCTAAATTAAATCTCCTACTGGGTAGTCGGAAAAAAGAGGGGGTCAAGACAAAAGAAAAAAAATGACGAAAAGCCCTGAGTTGCAAAATCGTAGGATACAGTAACCACCCGTCACCACCACAACTAGTTACATGAGTAACCACCAATAGTTCGTTTCTTTTTAACTGATTCTCATTTGTGTGTCTTTACATGGAATTATTGTTATTAACTCTAACTTTAATTCATGATTTTCGTATATACTTTTTATCATTACCGAACATTTTTTTTAAAGTTTGTTTCGATTTTGAATATAAGCTAATTTTTGTTTATAAAAAATTTATACTTTTGGCACAAAGATATAAGTTTTTAGATCCAGATTGAGAAATTAATATTGAGACAAAGCCAGATATTTAAACCTTTTAAAGACTTTCTAAACTTCAGAATTACTTATAATAAAAATAAAGAGCACCAAATTTATAAATTAAATATATTTCATCTTTGCACCTTCCTTAAAAACATATTTACATATCTAAAAAAAAAGGCAGATACTAATTAAATAAGCAATAATTATGAATGCGATGGGATATTCTCAACACTTTTTTTCCCCAACTCTAGATGATATAAATGGTCTTTTTAAAGTAAAGTAACCACCATAGGTCCTGTCCTTTTTCATTTCAATGTTGACACTGTATGTGATTTACATTGAATTATTGACTAATTAACATCCCCTTCTAGCAACTTTAATGGATGGTTTTTTTTGTTTTATACTTTTTTTATCATTACTGTAAATAATAGCGATTTCCAGAGTTTGTTCTCGATTTTTATTTAATTTATTTTTCTGAATTTACTTTGTTTGAATTGAAAAAGTAGAAATGTTTGTTTAAATTATAAAGTTAGATGTTATTTAAAAAAAATTGAGAAGTTTTATGACACTATGCGGAGATTTGCAACACAAATTGAGATTTTGAAATTTTAATACTTTTCCTTTTTTATAAACATTAACTATTACGTAGGATTCTTCCAATTAAAATGCTTAAATAATGTGGTACCAGACGATTGAATTTAAAAAAAATTAAAATATTTTTAGCGATTTTGAACAATGCAGTAGATAGAGTTTTTTCGTAGGTTTGATGTATTAACTGGGAAAATTTGAAATCAATATGTAGGTGATACTCTTTTTTTACTTAGTGCAAGTTGGTGTTCAGTGGAAACAATGAAAGCACTTAAATCACCAAGTTTGTAAATTGTGTTTGATCGTCAGGATTTACCAGTTCTGGATTCCTATCATCTTCGAGCCGCGAAAGGACAATGGAAACACAGATAATTTAATAAAGTGAAAATAAAAAAAGGTTTTATTGAAGGAAAAGAAGTGTATCTTAAATAAATTTTTTCAGTGTGCATGAGTATCGTTTTTTTATTTTTTTAAAAATTTAAATATTTTTATATATTTTGTTTATATTGTAGGCCTTATTCATTATCTGCAATGAAATTTGGATAGAGATTTTATGAAAGATATAAACACTCTCAAAAGCTGTAAGAATATTATTATTTACCATTGCCAATGAGTTCATTTAAGCATAAAGTTATACAAAGAGCGAATAAAATATTAAATGTTTGTATAAAGTATATGCAAATAAAATTATTTCAAAACTAAATTTATTTATTCATTGTAAGAGTCAAAGAAAATATCAAAACATAAAATATCCCTCTTAATAGGCCAGTTCATGATATTTAGTTGATTATGGTCTAAATATCAAGTGGGAAAACAAAACAAAGAATACAAACTTGGCATCCTACACAAGTAGAGGCATCTTCCTTTAAACTATCTGTTTATCTCTAAAATCCTTAGAGTTAGAGTTTCTATGATGGTTTCAGTTTGCTATTCAACTAATTTAATTATACATACAGCCAAAAAAATAATTAGGATAAAATTGCAAAAAATGGGTTTTATTACTATTGAAATAATGTATCAGCTTAAATAAAATTAAGGGAAATGAGTAAATTGTTTGTATAGAAAGTATAAATGAATAAATTATTTCAATATTAAATGTAGTTATTTTGAATAATGGTCAAAAGACGACCTTGGCTCGTAGGCACTTATCAAATCCCAGTGAAAATGTATAAGATTATTATGATTTAACTGTAACCAGTAGATCTAAATACTCCTCGAATTGAAAAAAAATGATAAGAAACTGGACGTACTACACATGTGAAACCATCTTTAATTAAATTATCTATATATCTTTAAAATCCTTACATTTAGAGTTCCTACGATTACTTCAGTTTTTTTCTATTATTCTAATTTACCTCCCTCGAAAAGCTGGAATAAAGGCAAGCAATAAAGGCAAAATAATTAAAAAATCATTTAAATGTATGTCTTCTTTTTATTAGCTGATTGTAAAATCCCATAACTCCAACTTGGCATTCAAGTAGGTTTTCAAAACTATATCCTTTTTCTCTAATATCTCGTATAATACTAAGGAACACCTTAAAATGTATATATAAGAAAAGAAATCCCTTCCACTAAAGTGACACCATTCGCTTTAATTGCAAAGATAGGAGGAACTAACAATAATTCCCAAATACTGATATTTCTTTAGTACTAATTCTAAATTCGATGATGAAAGAAATAGAAAATCAATGGAGCGTAATCATGGAACGTGTGAATGAATGTAAAAAGAAAGACTAAAAAGAGCATGAATCAATGTATTGCGTTTCTCTGAAGTTGTGTGATAAATGTTCACCGTATTATCGGACCGATGAATCAATATTTTCCGTAAGTTATTATCACTGGCAATAATATTAAACATGTACTATCTAGTTCTCTCTTGTTTACTGTATAGAGAGTATTAGAAATGAAGTGATAAGTAAAGTTTTAATTTTTTCAATAGAAATGTTAGTTCAAGAGAGTATAAGAAACAAAATTTAATACAACTCTTGACACATCTGATTATGAATTTTTAAAAATCATGATTTTCTTCTACTTTTCTTACTACAACTCTTCAACTGCAATGACTTTATTATGAATAATTTTTAGATCTAAAATATTTAATTGTGTAGCTATAATTTATTTTTATTATTAAATATCTAAATTTTAAACTGTAAAATTATTAGACATGTTTACTTATTGTTCTAAATTTATTTTCCAAAACAATAAAAATAAATTATTTTACATTTTAATATATCTTTTAATACTAAGGAACACAATACTTTGGTGTGGCTTTATCATATACTAAGATATTTCCTTTAGACACTTTATATTAGCCATGGAGATTGACACTAAATAAAATTTGAAATGATTCTTAGGACTACATTTATCTTTGTTTAATATCGTGAGTTTTTGCGCACTTATGGTTTGTACTTTATTTTTTGAGCTAAGTTTTATGAAAAATTAAATATTTTTAACATGCAACAAAAAAGAATTATATAAATAGAAGAGTTTGTTTTAAAATATTGTTTGTTTTGAAATATTGTTTTTATATATTTTTTATGTATGAAAAAATACAAATTACACAAAAAAAGTTTTTTCCTTTTCATATTAGGGTCACTCTGAAATTTTTGAGATACAACTAGGTTTTTAAAGTTATACTTACAACATTTTTTGTTCAAAAATCTAACAAAAACTTTTGTAGACGAATTTTTCACAATTAAATGCCTCAAAATTCTTATAGATGAAAAAATTCATTTATAGCCAAATCAATCTTTTCTGAATGAAAACGACGTACGTAATTCTTTTTTAGATTAAGAATAAAAAAGACACATAGATAATCAATGAATACAGCATGTTCATCACTTTAATGTTTTTGTAAGAAACTCAATGTGAATGCGGCTGTATTTAGATGTATTGTCATGGTAATATTTTAACATTATCTTGTAGAATTTAAACATTTAGTGTATACCAGTTTCTGTTTTTTTCTGTTTTACGTATAGGAGAAATGATACTTCTAAAAAAAAGTTTTAATTTTTTCAAGAGATATGTTAGTTTAAGAGAGTATAAGAAACAAAATTTAATAATTGCTTGCTTTTTTGACTTGTTAAATTATCATTAAAATTTTAGAAATATCTAAATTAATCATTTGCAATTTAATTTTTTTTTCTTTAGATTCTAAATTTTTTTTATTATTAAATATTAAAAAAAAATATTTTATATTTAATTCTTCTTTAATAATTTTTATGTATTTTATAAATATTTTCTTATAATTGATAGGTTTATCATATTAACATTTTTTATGGCAGACACATTATATCTGAATTCCTGTATTTCTTCATTAAGAAAATTGGATTACTATTTTTAAAAATTGATACAGTAGCACGTGCTTAGATTCATCACCTGCCAATCAACGTGAGCATTCCTCTTGATTTATTCTGTATTTATCATAGTGCGAAAATGTTGGGTAACTATATTTTTTTTTGTTTAAAATTTATTTACTAAATAAATTGAATAATTCAGGTAAAAAATTCTGCTTGCTAAATACTTTTTTTAAAATTAAAGGTTTTTTATGAATTCGCAATATTTGGTATCAAGTGTTCATACTTGTAATAGACTTGTCACATGTTAACTGTACATGTTGAAAAAGAGACACATTTCCTTTACGATACTCTTTCCGGATGAATGTGTAAATATTTCATGTTATAGCAGCACATTTTAATCTGATTGATGTCCTTTTCCCAAGTAAATCTTAACTAAATGAAATTCCTTAAAAATATTTCGCTAGCATATTAAAAAATACCAAGCATTATTCATAAAGAAAAGGAATCGAATATTCAATCAGTTTCTTTATTAACACCTCCAGGTTAACATATGATCAGGAAAATTTCATATTTGTAGTATAATTCTTTACCCCTTAATTATTTTTCAGGATTAGTGTTTGATTGAACACATTGCCACTAAGATAAACTTAGGATAGATAGAAAATTCAAATATCAGGTATGAAAATGTATTTATTTACTGCATAAAACTCGTGCGAAAATACAAAGACCAGATAGGAAATGATTTTAACTGCATTTTTGGTTTAAAAATAGTAGCTTAATATTTTCATCACTAACCATTTTTTTTCAGGTATGGTGATCGTCATAACAT
>CM063504.1:7026850-7046850 GCA_032207245.1 Pardosa pseudoannulata
TCAGAATACTTATTTTAAATTCAAAGAGGATTTTTAACAGAGTTTAAAATAGATTTTAAATTCTAATATTCGTAGATTTTGTTTACTTGTATCACAGTTTTTAAAAAGAAATTGAAACTGGTAGTTTTACAAATAATTATTTGATATGTTTCATTCAGTTAGTTGTAGAACATACGAACATGAAAGAGTATTTTGAAAGTAATATTTGTTAGGTTTATTTCTGCTGTTTAGCCAATGGAATAATGTAAATATTATCTATCTTAAATCATAAATACTTTCATTAGTACAGACTTATTACTAAATATATACAAAACAAATATGTGGGACTATCAAGTTTTGCTATGTTTGCTGTAAGAATCTCTTAATCAATTCTTGAGAAAAAAGTGTGGGCTATTCAAACAGTTTTACAGTTTATTATATTTTACTTAAAATTACATAGTCGATTACATCTTTCAGTATAATACAAGGCAAGTATGGCACACGGAAAAATGTATTATATATTAAAATATTTTTAATATTATTGTAATATTTATTTTAGTTTCCATTTGAAATGGATAATGTTACCAGTGTAATTATGTTTCTAAATTTTATTATAGTTTTAAGTTTTTAACGATATTTAGGCATTTGGAAACTAAGCCAAGAACCTCTTTATAGCTTCCTAGTGAACTAACATAACAAAATTAAAAAGAGTTGAAAAATGCAACAAAATTATGATCATATTTAGTACTATATAGCTATATTACTATAAAGCAATTTCAATCTATTGAGTTTTTAATGTTGCACATTTAGTAAAAGGCTCAACAGGAAGACACAAGCAAGTTAGAAGGAGCTATCTTTATGTGAAAGATGTTGATAATTTTTGGTCTGGATATATTGTACTTCTTTAGTTTTACAGGTAAATATATGAAATTAGTAAACTATAGTCTTGTAATATCAAAAAATATATATTATTGTTACACATGGCCGAAAAAGTAACTTAATCCATTAGAATAGGTTACTCGCTTAAGCATCAGAAAATAATTACCATTTAAAATACAAAAATATTTAAGAATGCCAAAAGAATTAAAAACGTAAATTACGAGGACTCTTTAAAAATATTAAAAATATACAACATTTAAATTAATTTTAAAATCCCATTAAATCTTTATATCCAAAGTTTAAAGACTATATCATACCGTTTGTCCAGGGCATACAATCCCTAACAATCCAATATCGCAGGAATACATTGCCTGTACATTGTAATGTAATGCAAGATCAACGTCCAGACAAATGGGTAAGTGTTCTTTATTTATATTGTATGTCTTAAAAATGAGGTTAAAACTATCCTTGCATATACCTGTCTTTTTCTGGTGTTTGGCTAAGTAATTATGTTCAGTTCTCAGTCTAATATTAGCTACAGTCTCGTCATGTGTTCTGCGACTAAAATCTTCCCAGCCATTTTTAAGTTTCTACTAGAATTTATATTTCGGTTTACTAACAACCTTTATGTTATAGTTCAGCATAATACTACCACATATATGTTTTTTAAGGGAATCCAAATGAATAGTGCCCTCTATTCAGTATGTGAATTTGTACCTCATTTAGTTAATAGACTTGCTGTTTCGTTACCAAATATGTCATCATGAGATGGTATTCAATTAAATTTATTTTAAGTGCCTTTATATGTCGTTTTATTTTAGTCACGAGGGGAGATTCTCAGAGATGTTGGATCACAATAGTCTATGTGGTTGATCTCAAATCGACAAGAATTATAGCCTTTTTGAATTCTTGATTTCTGATTGTATACAGCCAAAAGAATCTCGTAGAGCTCATAGAAATAATGTTAGGGATGTGTTCACAAACTGTCACATTCTGTTTAAGTAACCAACTGTACAGGCTTGCAGACACAGCCCCGTTCATCTTAGTTCCATAAGTAAAGAATCAGATATATTTTTTCTCAGCATAATTATTGTCTAGAAGGGACAAGGTATCTAGTTACAAAGCGACATGTATCTTTTCTTAATTTTTATATAGTTTTAAATTGTAAAGAATTTTCAAAAAATCCAACGGGTTAACTACTGTATTAAAACTTTCAACATGAACATTTGAATTTAGGTCATCTTTTATCATCTAATAAACCTCAACTGGAGAGGTTTGAGTTTCGAGGAGGAAGACAATTGGTCTTCCTTTTCGAAGGAAGGAAGGTTCGAGAAGGAATTACGATTGCCTGTTTTTCTCTAATTCACTCTCTGGCATGATTTTAGTTAATGGAAGTTTATTAACCACTTGTTTCTTAAAATAGCTTGAATACTAACAATAATTCCTTGTAAGTTGCCAGTCCTTCTTTCTTTCAGGTAAGCTTTAAGAAATAAATAAATATAATTATCTTTGCATACCTGATAAACAAGTTTACTAATCATTTAAAATTACCTTCCCGTGTTGCTATACCTAACTACAGTCAAACATTTATCTTAAATAACAAATAAACTACACACATAATTGAAAACATAAAATAAAATGTACGAAACTCACAGCAATTTTTTACATTAACTATCTGCAATTATCTTATAAGCTAAAACTAAAAATTAAGAATAACAATTAGTAGTAAGCGGATAATAGCAACACAGCCTTAACTACAGATTGTCATTAAAATACATAAAACCTTTCTTAATGAAAGCTTCGAATTTCGAGTATTCATTGATAAAATTTTTTATTGACTACTAATATTAAAGTAATACATTTTTGAGCTACATTTTTAATTCTAGCAGGGTTATATTTCTACAAACGTACAAGAAAATAATAGTAATAGTATTAATTATCAACTATACAAAATATATTTTCCATTAATTGGAATTTTACTTAAAAAATGCTTATTTCTTGAAACGAAAAAATATATTCTAAAATTATATAGTAACTATACAATATTATAATTCATTATTTTCTCTGATATTACAAAAATGATGTTAAATTAATTGATATATTTGTCACTTTTTAATAATTAACTTCCTAAAAAAGTATATAAAATTTGCATATTAATTTTAACTAATATATTGAGCCATACTCTTACACAAATAAAATCGCAATTTATGCGAAAAATTGCTATTTATTAACACGAATGCCTTCAGATATTCGATATGCAAAATATATTTCTTTGAATAGAACAGCAGTTATTTTATTTACTCTTAGATTATGAGAAATGTAATGTCAATTTTTAAGAAATAACTTACACCATAAACTCAAAATTTTTACAAATGTTTAATTATTAATAATTGGCGATTTTATTATATGAATAAAGAAACTACTACAATGATAAGCATTATTATCAAGAGAAAACATTCATTAATTCATTTAACTGAAAAACTTTAATATTTAAGATTATTATTTCTATTAATAGAAGTGTTAATATTTTTAATATAAGAAAAAAAATATTACATGTATTTATAGAAATTACTTTAAATTCCATGATACGTTAAGGCATTAAAATGAAAGTGTAAAAACGAATTAAATTATTTAAATATACACTTATATTTTTAGAAAGATGATATAAATTTGTAAATCAATACACAGGGAAACAATGATTTTGTAAAAGTTCAATTAATTCAAGCCAAAATTTTATTAAAAGAACTTTACTTCTATTGTCGAAAAATGAATCTATTGTTAAGTTAAGAGGAATTAAACCGTTGGAAAGGTTATTAACGCCCTATGAAAAACTTGATATTAGCCAGTAACTTAATTGCTCCGGAGTTACGCCAATATATTTAAATTTATTTTAAGGGTAGCTGTCATTCTACTGAAAAAGTACTTAAGTATTTTCTATAAAATGAAATTGATATAAAATATGGTTAAACAAAACTATTTTTCAGAAAGGAAATATAAGTTTATTTGAATGATTTAATTTATTCATTTTACTCACTTTTTTTAAAATTCTACAATATCGTTAAGAATTTGTTAATGAACCCTGTATTTAACATGACACTCTATGGGCATCTCGCCAAATTTGTGAGATATCGGCTTTTTGGCGGCAGTTTTAGCAACTTATTTTTGTCGCCAAGTTCATCGGCAAATATATTCAATTGTCCCCACATGTTGCCAAAATGGGGAAATATTTGACAAATTCCGATTCTGGATTCTGGTCTAATCCGAAATGTTTAAGCAGTTTATTCGGATCTATATAAGTTAGGCCGATCCTGTAAAACGATTTGGTTTGCTTTGGAGTGCTACGGTCTACTTTTCGCAACACGAGGGCTGATGAGATCGGGACACAGCTTAAAGCCGATTTCGAACGGCTACGAACATCTATACCACTGTGGAACTCGAACCCACGAACTCCGGTACCGAATGCCAGCACCCTAACCAATCGGCCATCGTTCGGCCCTGTGAAACGGAGTCGAGTCCTTAAGTAGATTTCGCAGTGTGCAGAGTAAGCACGGTGTGCTGTGTTTTACCAGTGATTCCGTTTTATTTTATACTAAAAGAGGCACATGAGCTTACCGCATTCTGCTCGTGTTGTTTACCGATGGTTATGTAAACTTGGTACGAGTGCCCAGTACAGTAACGTTGATGCCTTTCTGGTATTTTTATCTGTAATTTTTATCTGACTGTCAATAAATAATCGTTTTTGTGCTGTCTTACTTAAGATATGAACTGTAACAGTCCATTCAATACCTGAACTCAGCAGTAAAGTTCGTAACAAAATATATTTTTCAGTCCTGTAAATACTTTTGTAACAGAAATAATTGATCACTGATAAATTTTGTGATAAGACAGTAAATTCCAGTGAAAATAAATTCACTTGTAGAAAAAAAAAAAGGGCTGAGAGCTTAAAACCTTAATACATTGAAACGGGCAGTTTACCCTGAATGGCGAAAGACCATCAAGACGACACGGTATCGTTTGGAACGTTACGGTCTACGATTATTATAATACAGAGCGAAGAAGACTAGGATATTTTTCTTAAAAACCATTTCACCGGCTACGAATATCAGTGCTAAAAGTTGGATTTGAACCCATTAAAACTCCTATGAATTCTGATCATACTTACAGGAGATATATCTCTCCTGCATCCCTTTCTCCATTTCTCAGTCTCCGTTTGAGTGAACTTCCATACTAATCGATTTATCCTGAAAGTTCTCAGATGTACCTAGACAATTTACGTGCGCTAGTTTTGGATTCACCTCGGGATTCTACTCCCTAAAGTTAATCACAAGGCCCTAACAGGGAAAAATCAAATTGTTATAATTTATCTATGAAAATATTGCTAATTACTTTATTGTAAAATCCTTATTTATTCAAAAAGAGTGAATTGTCTCTAAAAGTGAAAATGGTAGCAATCCGATTTACAGCAATATGTAAGTTGTGTTGATAGTAGTTTATTGGTTTTATGGTGTTGCAAATGGAACGTAGAATCGTTTAAACTGAATTTGATTTTTTGTAACATTCGGTTTTTGCTTAACATTCGGTTATTGAACAATTGTTACCATATCATCCAGACCAATCAGTGTTGGCCAAATTCTCTATTCCCTAACTCAAAAATGATTTAAAATGACAATCATTTATAACCATTAAAGTTGCTATGACATGACATTTGAGAACTGTGTCAATTGAAGAGTTTTCACAATAAGCATAAATTGTCTGAGCAGCATGGTGTTTGGCAAGAACTATTGTTGAAGATTCTCAAACAGTTTATATAATAAGGTTAACACTAGATTTAAGGACCGAGTCAATTTGGCTCATTAAAAATTTGATCACTATAAATATTTAAAATTTAATATCACTTTTCAACAACATACGTTGGTTTTTAGTTAAGTAATAAAATATAAGTAATCTTTCATTCCTCTTCCTCGCAGTGGACTTCATTTCATATCATCAAATGTGGTATATCTATTTTCAAGTTATGAGCCAATTTGACTCATAGAATGGTTTAACAGTTAATCGCATAACTTGAAATTTTTGGTCCTATCAGGCCTGGAATATTTTCCAATTGGCTGAAGAGCTAAGAAGTAAATATAGAGGAGAAGTCGATAACACTTCCATTCCAATGACAGAAATTTATGCTACTAACACACGGAAGAATTGTCAAGTTCAACAATCATGCAAAAGAAACACATGTGGAAACCATTGTGCTAAATGCAATGGAATAGATTTGTGGAAAATGAGTTTTAAAAAGAGATTTTATATGTAAAAAATATTTTTCATAAATTTTTTTAAAATAAACATTTTATTTAAATTAATTTGGAACTATTTTCTTTGCAAAAAACTTCAATTTCCTTGTATGTCCAATTGGCCCACTGCAGTAGAAGTAGATATATGATCAACATCCGTAAATATAGTGTTAAACAATGTAAAAATAATCCTTTATCCAAATTCATCATGATATCATGTAAAATAAGTTATAAATTTTATTCTATGAGCTATAAGGATTTATAGATCACAGATTGTATAGTAGTTATCGTACTGTGTTTTCACTCGAGGGGTTTGGATTCAATTTCCGAGTAATACTTCGATGTATTTGTGTGTTGTCCACTTATAGGTAGTGATGCTGCCATATGCTGCAGCCATAAAAAAGGCAAAAAATCAGAGGATTGCATGGTAATGTTCTAATAAAGAGAAATGCCATGCATTAGAAAAATAAAAAGAAAAGAAAAACATGAATACTGTATTTTTAAACCAAAATAAAATAGAAGCATAAAAAGTATGTATTATAAAAGCCTTCATCATTCATAAAAGTTCATTTGTAAAATAATATTTCTAGGTATATAATTTACAAGATAAAAAAATTTGAACAAATTCGGAATATTAATGTATCTCAACTAAAATACTATTTTAGTTTTTATATTTTGTATATTTTATAATTTGGGATAATTGCTTAAATCATCATTCCATACTCGACATGCATATAACTTTTAAACAAACTTCTATTCCTAACCATTCTATTTTGATAAAAGCTTTAATGGCTATTATAATTGAAACATATTAGTAATGGTTTCCACCATTCGTAAATTTCCTTTAAACCCTTCCCTTGAGTAATTATTCCAAGAAACTGCTATTTTTACGGTGGTGAATATATAATTTACCAGAATATCGCGGATTACTGGATCTGAAATAAGGTAAATACAATTTTAGCTTTATAAATTTATCTTACTCTAAAAAATAATAAAATTTTTGTATGTAAGTTTTAATTGTATTGTCAAATTTTAACATAAAACAATACGAATATTCAACATAAAAATACTAAATTTTCAACCAAAACCACAAATTTTATTAGTTATTTTTGTACTTTGAATATGATAATAGGTAATGCATTATGAATAATCTTCATTCTATCACAACATAAATAGATTAAAATATTGTATTTTCCTTTGAAAATGTTATAATAATTCTCTATATGAACTTCTCTCATGAATGGTTTTAGACATGATATGACCTAACTAAAGAGGGTTTAAATATTTTATGCTTGATAATAATATATAAAACTGCAAGAGAAATACACCATTTAGTATAAAACAGTATGAGAAGAAAAGGGAATGGCACAAAATTCTCAAAATATAAATTATTTGCACGCAACAGTGTCATATGTTTGTTAATATCCCTAACATAAATATTTAAAACTATGATCAAGGTGTTCAACCAAGCTTGCAAAATTTTAACAGCATTATACAGTGATGTACCTTTCATCCGTTTGATCATTTATGCGTCTCTTACAACTGTTTGACATTTTCTCACTCTCCAGATGGATGTGTAACCATTGTAATATCTTAATTATAAAATGGCATAACATTTTTAATCTTTTTATCAAAAAACTTCCCTTGTTTTCACATTACTTATTAGATGTGCTTTCCTATAGTCTTTAAATCTCTTTTTATGAATATGTTCATCATGTTATGATGACATGATATTTTATTATTTTATTATTTTAATTGATTTTATTATTGTAATTTATTTTATTATATTAACCCTCCGATTGGAACACATCGAGGAAAACATCTCCAAAAAATACGCTAAAGGTTTACTGTGTCAGTGGCCAAAGCGTTCTATGATTTTTCCTTCACCCTTTGTGGACTAGAATGGAATACGGGAAACCACCCTCGTTATTGTTATAGATTAAATAATATTATAGATAAAATAAAATAATTTTTAAATACACAAAGCTCGTCAAAAGATAAAAAAAATAAATAAAAGATAAAAAAAAATAATTTAGAGATAAGAATAAGAAATAAGTTCAATTAGATGCATCTGTACCGCAAACAAAATACTTCGAAATAGAGATTTAAAAGCCATGAAAAGCTATCATCGTCGTGCATCCCCAGAGGGGGCATCCTCTCAGTTAAAGAGGGTGCAGTTCCTAAACAATCGAGACCCTCAAAAAAAAAAACTGCAAAATCTAAAAATTTTTTTTTACATCCGTTTTGTAGTAAGTTTAAAATTGTAATTTTGAATCATCATAAGTGGAAGTCTGGAATATTTTGATCAAAAATAAATTCTAAAAGTACAAATAAAAAATACTTTGTGAATAGTATATCTAACTTTTACAGTGAACCAAGATATTTAAGTGGTGCAATTAAGAGCACTTTAAAACAAAATACTTATAGAATTTGAAAAGTGATATCGTCTTTTGCATAGCGATTTTTAAAATTAAAATTGTCCATCCACTAAAATATAATGATTCTCTGTTAACTATACTTAGAAAATAAATGTACAGACATATAATTTATCACTTTAATTAAAGTGAAAATGATCAAATCAGAATCAGATAAATATATGTAACTCTTAAAGGAACTTTACTTTAAGATAGATTTCGACCTACATTATCACAGGAATTTTGTTGTATATAATAAAGTTGAAAAATGCTTCTCGATAGTAATGAAAAGTATAGCCTAACTTCCATTACAGTGAATCCTAATTACCATTTATAGTGAAAGATTTGAACAAAGAGCACTTTTTAAATCATTCATTTAAACCTTTCTCTGGTCTAGAAAGATACTCTGCGAAAAATTAAAATTTATTAAATCATTTCGATAAATACTTGGAAAATAAATAGAATAAATAATCACTTTAATGGTAATGGATAAATGGAATCAGATTTATGTAACTTTACTTTACTTTTTTTCCTTTATATTTTTTTGCCTTTAAAAAGTCTTCTCAAGAAGAAAAAAATAATTCCATTCAGTGAAATAATACAAAGTAAGATTATTTTAAATCATTTTTTAAAAATTTTTCACAAAGAAATTAATCTTTTTCATTGATATATTCACAATAACAATGAATAATTAATTCAGGCTGATTAAAAAATAGATGGGAATTTATTTTTAATAATTTTTTTTCCTTTATATTCTAAAATCAGTATCAAGAAAAAAAGAAATTTAAGTAAACAAATAAATTAAATTTCTTATTGATTATTTTTTAAAAAATTATTTAAAAAAATTAAATTTTCATTGATATTCACAATAACAATGAAATAATATTTTTGCTTAAAACATTGAAAGAATGGAGTAAATATATATTATAATTATATTCTAAAACTCAGTATTCAAAATTATAATTTAAGATTTTAAGAAATTACAGTTAAAAAATAAATTAAATTATCTTTTAAATAGATTTTTACAAAAAATGGATTAAATTAAAAAATATTTTCTTTAAAATTAAAGGTCTATATATTTTAACTGCACAACAAATCTAAATAACAATTGTTTGACATTTAAGATTTGTTTAATATGTCAGTAAACTATAAAATAAATCTCTTATACATTTAGAATGAAACATACAAAACAATTACTTCAGGAGATTTAAAAACAAATGTATAATTGATGTTTTGGTACACAAGATAAGTTAATTTATAATATAGGTATTAACCAACAACTTAATATTCAGTGATCAGAGATATGCATGCTATATAACAAATTGTAAATTCTAAACCGTTTTCGAATAAAATGAATCTTTTAAATTGTTTGAAATACCTCTTTTAATCTAAAACAATGAATCGGCATCTAAATGGTATTAATTTAATTATATATATATATATATATATATATATATATATATATATATATATATATATATATATATATATATATATATATATATATATATATATACATATAAATTTAAAGGGAATCGTACTTTAAAAAGAATCTTGATAAAGGTTAAAAGCATATGCGTTTCCATAGAATATAACTAAACGCGTAAAAAAATATATGTAAATATTTGAGTAATGTTTAAAATCCTTTACAAATCTTATAAATCCATAAAACATATATATATATACTTATTATCCATTTATCTAGATACATTAAAAAACTGTTTATTTGTCTTTATAAGAACTTTTTAATCTGTATATTATACAAGGCAAAATTATTTAGTAAAAATTGATTTTAACATAAAACGAAAAACTGATTTTAGGAATTACTTTGCAGAAAGAGCTATTTAAAAAAAACTATCAGATAAATACAGTGTAATGAAGGCTATAATTCAAGTAGTTAACAGACATATTAGTACTTTTAAATTTCGTTAATACTTATTACAAGCAACAAAGCTGGTGAATCTAGAAAGTAAATTGAATGTCCTTTAAGTGCCTCTCAAGAGCGAAATAAAGAAGTATCCATATTAATTTTTAAATAAGCAAGATGCTAGAAAGTATGATTAAAATATTTCAGAAGTATAATTTATTCATTTGCCTTAAGTATTAACTCAGTTTCATTAAAAGTTTAATAAAGTGTAACGAATATTGATTTAAAAAAGTAAGGTGCAATAATTTTTAATTGTAGTGGTTATTAAAAGTATTTTAAGAAACAAATCTGCAATTTAGACAAATTATAATAATTGAAATGTAGTAAATAGTCTAATCATGTCTTTGCAGTATTTATAGTTTTATGTAAAAGTATACTTTGGGTAAAATAAAGACACTATAGATTGGTAATGGTAGTAAAAATAATGAATTACATTAGCAATGCAGGTAACTTTTAACTGAAATATTGAATAATTAATACTGCATTATTTTCAATTAAAGTTATTTAGAATAATTCAAAAAGTTCTTTAGTTTTAATTCTTTAATTTATAGTAAAAGAAAAATAAAGGAATGAATACGATTTAAACAAATTCAAAGTTAAATAAATAGGTGGAATTCCTTTTAGTACTGAATTTGAAATTCTTACACAAAACTTAAAAGAAAAAGATTAGAATACTAAATAGATTATTCAAAGGCAGTCGAAAGAGGTAGTGAAATAAAAAAATAGGACATTAACGATTTTTGGAACATTATGTAATACAGATAATGCTTAGTCAGTATCTTAGACAAAAAGAGTTTCATAAACTATAATAACAAATAAAATAATATTCGTATCAATTCAAAAAATAAAATTTAAAATAGAAGGACATTTTATATTTAGTCTTTAAATAATATTTGCCTCTATACAAAGAAATTTTCAGAGAAATTTTAAACAGAAAAAAAAAATGTGTGATAGAAAAGTCTGAGATATTCTTCAACACACTAACAGATTTTTACTTATTAAGAAAAGTTAAAAATTTTGAATCATTTTAAAAATGTTAAATATTTTTAAATCATCACACATACAAACATAAGTGAAGTATGAAAAAAATGCATAATCATAAAAAAAAATTCAATTGATCTATGTTCCCTCGTTGGGTAAAAACCAACGGTGTGTATTCAATCCTGATCATAATAAATGATGGGTTTTATGTTTAATCCTCTTGTTTTCACGACATTGCACTATTTTTCGAAAATTATTCCTCTAGCAATTTTAGCAATTATGGTGTAAAAAATGTATGACAGTCATCTATTGCCTTAAATTTAAAGTAGTTTAGCATCGTTGTGTAAAGTTAATAATCATAATATACCAATGAATGCTTTCAGCAAACTTAATTAAAATTAAGTAGACAAATCACCTTTAAGAATCTTTAAATTGAATATTCTTTTTATTTTAAGTACAATCCTATTTTTTTAATTATTATTGCAAATACAGGGATTTTATGCATTTTACTATTTTTTAATTAGATTTTCTGAATTTATTTTGTTTTTAAAAAGCAAAAACTTAATATATAAAAGTAAAAATTAGATCTTGTTTTAAATTAAAAAAAAATCAGCTACACTGTGTACGGATTTACAACTCAAAGTGTTTTTCATTAATGCATTTTTACTTTCAAATAAACAAATAACTATGAAGTATAATTATCTACTTATTTAATAAATTATAAAAATATATTTTGAAATTTATAATTAATGGGGAATCCCCCTTTAATAAATTTTTTGAAAAATATCAAAAAATTATATCAGAGGATTGAATTTTCTAGAAAGCTAAAATAATATGTTAAAATCCCATTTCAACTATTATAAGTTCTAAATCAAACGACCAAAAACGAAAACATAGGTTCAGTTTCGAAGTAAGTTTATACTGTTTTAAGTAAAAAATTCTGAAAAGAATGTGTATGATAGTTTATTTTTTTATTTACAGTGCTTGCGAGTTAAAAAAATACCATTTTAAGTAAAGTGCATTTAGAGTTCTTATAACATCCTTAAAAGCTATGATATTAGATGCATAGTTTGTAAAGTGTTACAAGATTTATTTAAAATATTTCGATGGAATTTATTTTAAAAGAAATCAGAAATATCTAAAGATTTTTGAGTGAAATTAAAAATAATTATTAATGAAAGACAAAATTAAAAATAATTAATAATAATAATAATTTTAATTAAAATATTATAATGTTATAAAGTACCACAATATTAAAAATATGAATTACAAAAAAAATTAAAGGAGATGATATAAGGATTTCAAATTATTTTTTAATAATCTTAGAAGGAAACTGAGTTTAGAAATACACTAACGTTAAAAAAATACCTTACGTTGGTTTTGTAATGATTGTATTTAAAATTAACGATGTAGTACTTTTTTATTGATCTCTGTTATTGTATTTTACATGCATTTGATTGTAAAGTTAAATAATGATTTTGTTCATCAATATCTATTTTTATGTGGAAAACAATATTTGTTTTGTTTAAATAACCGATAATTCATATTAAATTTAAACTATGATATTTAATTTATTTTTAACACATAAATGTAAAATCTTCTCTACATGTCTTTTGTATAAAACAAAGTATTTTGCGATTAATATCAACTCATTGTGGTAACATTCCAGAATATGTTAGTTACTTTAGGAGAACTGACATAAAATAAAGAAATGTTAATGGTGTTCGTGAATATAAAGTTACTAAATTAATTATTCTAGCGTTAAAGTAAACACATCGGAATATTGATTCGTTTGTAGTGCTCTGCTTACTTATGAAATAAGTTGAATGTGAGATATTAAATGTCATCTATTTTATTATTTTTTAAATCATTTTGAAATGCTATATTAAACTACCAACAGTTTTCAATCTAGGAAAAATGGATTATTTTTCTAACCGTTATGAATTGATTAAAAAGTATTTATATTCATCAAAAAAGGTCTGAATTGAAACGTGGTAAGCGTTGTTCCAACAAAATATAAATAATATTTAGCCAGCACACGCGTAATTCGCGAGACAACTTCTAGGAATCTAATTAAGAAGATCTAGGTCAAATCCAACACTCAAATGTTTGCACCTGCTGGACATTTGTCACAGAAGCAATTAAGTTCTACTTCGTCACTTTTACAGCTTGTATATTTCACTTTAGTTTAAGCCATGGAATAAAGGAAAATCAAAGGTTAAAAGGACAATCAAACAATAAAGGTATTTTTATTGTATGCTGATATTGCATACTCAATGTATTCTCTTTAGTTTTGTTATATGTCCTTTTTTTTCTTGATGTCTTAGATTTGAAATATTTACACCTTTTGTGTTCATTTAGGTATCTTATTATTCATTCAGTTACTGCAAGATGCAGAAGTCACTTTAAGAAATTTCCCACCACATATTTAATAAATTATTTTTTGTGATTCATTAGTATTTGTTTACATGGAATTTGTAAACAAAAATTTATTTTTCTAAAAAAATGAAGAACAGAAAAGTTTAAGAATATCACATTTTTTTAAAATTTGTAACTTAAGATTCACAAATTATGAATATTTTAGGTAAGATAAATCGTAACTTTATACACATAATAATAAAAATTACTTCAAAAACACATATACGTAAACATTAATATTTTGGAGAAAAAGATTTAGATAAGTAACAGAACGATATAGTTTAGTATCCATTGCTTCTAAAAATTGTGGTACAATGTTTAAAATCATAAAAGGAGAATAAATAAAATGATTTACTTTGCTTTATGCAAATGTTAGATACTAAATTCATGTTTATGTAATAAAATATTGTAGCTTATTACAAATTACAATAATATATTTTTGTAAAACAAATCGAGGGATATAAACGTTTAAGGATATCACATGTTTACTTTAATTTGTAAAGTAAGCTTTGCAAAGTATGAATATTTTAGGTATGATAAATCGCAACTTTATACACATAAAATTAAACATTACATTAAAAACATTTATGCATAAAACTTAATATTTTGGAGAAAAAGATCTAGATAAGTAACATAGTGATAAAGTTTAGTTTGTATTACTTCACAAAAGTCTGGTACATGATTTAAAATCTTAAAAAGAGAACACATTAAAAGATTTATATTATTTTACTCAAATAGTAGATTTTAAATGCCTGTTTATGTAATAAATTATTTGTAGATTGTAATAATATCAAGACTCTTTTAAAATTCCGTAAAAATAAGCATAATTATAAACAACTCAATTGGAAATCCATTGTTTTGTAATTTATTATTAATTGATCGGAACTTTTATTACTCTCAAAAGAATTGGTTAATTTGATTTTTTATAAATAGAAAATATAGCTTAAAGTGACTTATATTTGTTAATGTCTTATCTGAAAATAACAAAATGCATTTAGAGTATACTTGTTGTCATATAAATTCAATTATATTATTTCGTAAAGTAATCCAAACACGAACGATTTTAGTCATATAATAAATGACTCATTTTAACTTGTAAAGGTGATTCACAATGTAAAAATTTGTATTTGATTCAATGACGTTTTATTGTTCTGAGATAGTCGCACTAATTTTAGAGGTGTAATAATATATAAATATGAATGATAATTTATAAAACGTAAAATTACTTGACTAAGAGATTTACATATAGATTTAAGCATAGATTTCCATATATATTTATGTAATTTAAATTCAGTTGCATTTTATCAGTTTATAAAATATCGTAAATACTTCATCTCTTTTAAAGAAAATATCATTTAATATTAAAACTTTAGGATGACTTTATTGAAATACAGCTGAATATTAAATTAAATGTATATCTGTATATTAAAACTAAAGTATTTTAATTCTATGTAGCTGCTTCATATATGATACATCAAAATATTTAATTGTACAATTCATCATGTAATTGCTTTTTCTGTAAGATATTTTATTTGCAATCATGCACGTAATCATTAATTAATACTAGAATTTGTAATTAATGTTTAAAGAGTGTGAAATTATGAGTAGTCTTCTTTATAACATTGAAATATTTTAGCATCCAAATAATAATTTTTCGCATCTTTCGTACACCAGAATTTATAGCAGTGTGATATTAATCGATATTGCATTATTCTTGAATTAAACAGTAACATACATTTTTATAGTTATATTAGGTTATTTTACCTTACATTATTTCAAAATGGGGATGAATGATCTGTTTAATATGTCTTTGAAAAGTATTATCAGAAGTTAAATTTCTCATAATTTTTCTTCTCTTATGTCTTTTTTATTTGTTAATTAAATCCACGAAATATTTTAAATTGAAATTTCTGTGTCTAATAGATATACGTCTGAAAAAAATTAAATTCGAAATGTATATTTATGACTTCACATTGTTCACAATACAGCTAAGACATATTAGTTGCTGATGGTGTTTGCTGTATGTAAGTCTCAGTTACACAGCTATTTTTATTACAATTAACAGAAGTTTTCCGAAGGGGATTAAATTTAATTAAATAATTTGATTTAATCATAATTAATTTCATTTCTATACTGTTTAAATATAAGAGTCATTTTTTTAAAATTTTATATAGCATATTACATAAGTGAATTACATAAGCTACATAATTGAATATATAACATGTAGCTTAATATTTAAAATCATAATTTTAAAATATCCGATTACCATCTTAATAAAAAATTTTTCTCTTTATTAATTTTGTTTCTTTTAATCACATCGAAATAATAAATATGGGGTAAAATTTGTAAATCAAATACTATACATCTCTTAGCCGCACAAAACATTGTCCAAAGCTACACCGCATGAAAATTGAACTTTCCAGCATATTGGCGTATTTTACGACTCACATTTCAGCAATATATCAGATTGCAATTCTCTATCCTTTAGCTGGAATCAAAGGTAAAAACCATAGTTATTAAGTGGATTTTAGGCCAATATGTACAAACTGTGAATGATCAAGCTGATTCGGTAGCGGGTTTGACGTGTTTGACATCAGAACAGGTAACCTATACCAACTTGAAGATAATATCTGTCAACGTTTTTCTTTTGATCTCTTCGGGTTCGAAGAATCCATGGGTATGTAGTGATTTGTAATATTTTCGTATCTGGCTCTTCTTGAGCCACCGTTTTGTTTACATATTATTTAAGCCTAATTCTTGTAAGTTATTAATTTTGTAAAAGTATATTGATTGGCTTCTGTGAACAAAGACGATTTTTCCAAGAAATCAAACCAAGAAATCAAATAGTTTGCAGTTCTTTTCTTCAATGTTATTATCCTTTCATTACATCGTTCCATCATGCAGTATTAACATCTTCCCTATGGATAGTTCTTTGGTTAATTGAGTTATTGAGTTTATAAGCTGTTTAGAGAATAATTGCCAATAGATAACAACTCTGGTTTGTGAGTTCGTAAAGTTTCGATTACTTAAAAAATATTGACACGCTCTACTCCAAAAGCAGAAAATACCAAGGGGTAAATTATGATGGAAATTGTGTTCAACATTCTAAAGATTGTTTACAAAAATTTCACTCTTTCTTTATTTCTGTTCATTGCTTCGCAATCAAAAAGAAAAGGGAAATTATTTTATTTAACTGTTCTGTAATTACACCAAATTTGCCAAGGGGAGCACTGTTCTGAAATAACAATGACGGCGTTTTACAACTTTCATATGAATCCGTTTATTACAATATAATGATTTACCAAATATCTTATATCTTCCAGACACAACGAATAATTGAAGACTGAATCTGTTTTTAAGAATCGGGAGTGGCTTGGAAAAAACTACTAATCCTATCTATCCCTGACTGGAAGCAGTTGCAGTTGTTAGGCTCTGCACACTGCCAGGTGAACTAATTTAAAACTGGTCTCTCTCAAAATTGGTCTTTTGTACCCTTTGAGGGGATCCTTTTATTTCCACATTCTGTATTGAAGAACCTTCCTTGGTTAGATGGTATTGGGAGTCGACAGGCCAAATAAAAAATGACATTTTTCTTTCTTTTTTTTTGTGTTTTCCCTCCTTGTATTTAATTTCCCATTGTGTATCATAAATAAATTTTTCTATACCATTATAAATTTTAAAAAATATAAGTTGTAATTCTAAGTTGAGACTCAAGTAGTATAATATAGAATCTTACCAGAAACATACTTAAAGAATAAAATAATATTAAAAAATAGCTTTCGTTCGTTTTATGATTGTATTTCCCGTATGGCGTTTGCTGGGTCTGGTGATAAATTAGCTTATAATGATTGTATTTAAAAATAACGAAGTACATTTTTATTGATCTGTGATAATGTATTTTTCATGTCTTTCATTATAAAGTGAAAAATGATTTTGTCTACAAATATCTTTTACTAAATGGAACACAATATTTTTTTCTTTAAATAACCAATATTTCATATTACTATGATATTTAATTTATGATTTAAACTATGATATTTAATTTTTTTATTACTCATAAATGTAAAAGTGTTCCTATCTGTCTTTTATATAAAATAAAGTATTTTTCGAATAATGTCAATTCTTTTAGGTAACATTCCAGCATATGTTAATTATTTATGGAGAACTAACATTAAAATAAAAATAATTAATGATTTTCATGAAGATAATGTCATTGAATTAAATATTTTAGCGTTAAAATAAATACATCGGAATAATGATCCCTTTCTTAATGCTCTCGAACCATAATGAAATAAATCGAGTGTGAGATATTAAATATCATCTCATTTTATCCATCGTAGAATTGAAACTAAAAATTCTGTAGCTTGTAATTTATCTTCAAAATGAAATTTTCTTACATACGACTAAATCAATTGAGCAATATCTCTGGCTTGTGAAGAGTTATTGTTTTACCTGAGTTTTCCCTTTCAAAAATGAATATGTTCTGATATTGATCAATCTCTTTGAAATTTTAATATGTTATTAACAATATATTAATATGAAAATGCTTGAATTTCAGAGTGAAATATTAATAGTTTATAAAAATTGACAACTATTAGTTATTTAAAAAGGAGAGTTATTGCAAATAATCCCTGATTTTACTTTTTAGGAAAAATGGTCATTTTTACTTCTTACTTATTACTCACATTATTTCAGTACAGACTTAACCCCTTAACCCTGTGCTCGCTCGAGGTAACTCAAGTTCGCTAAACTGGCCAAACTGGGGACACTCGAGATAATTTGAGCGGCGTTGTACTTAAAGATGGTAATGTTATATCCTAACCAAAAGTGGTAATAGATTATAATGAAACGATGGGATGTGTTGATCGTCTAGATCAGCATTTATATGTCTATTCTATTACCAGAAAAAGGGAGAGGGAAATATTTTAAAAGTGTTCTTTTACTTGTTAGAATGTGCATTTGGAACGTATCTGTTTTGTATGTAAAAAATAGACGTGAAAAAAATTAGAATTCAGAAAGTAGAAAAACTTTCACAAAACTATCATAGTAACAGAAATATAAAAAAAAAAACGAGTAGACCAAGATCTTCTGAAATTTTGCGACTAACGGAACGTCATTTTCCAAGTTTTGTTCCACCAACACACACACAAAAAAAGGAATCGCTCACAAAGTATTGAGTTGTGTGTTGTGCTAAAAGAAATAGGAAAATAAAAATAAAAAAAAGAGTTGTTATATGTATAATAGTTGCAATTTCGGCTATGTACTACACCTTATTTCGAAATATATCACACAAATGAAAATTTTGATTAATTTTATAAATACTAGTATTGTTATTATATATGTTTTAAAAGTAGAAATAAGTATTTTTACTAATAATAATGTTTATTCTTAAATGGGAATTAGAAAAGAAAGATAAAAAAGTCGATGTGCTTTGATATTACAATATTCGAATATTTTTTGCAATGTTATCAAAATCCAAAATTGCAATAAAAATTTTGATTATATTAGTATTTTTGTAATTTTCTTAGCAAAACAACGTTCTAAATTGTGTTTTTTCACATTAAAATAAATTGATTTCTTTTGGCCGGCCTTTAAAAAAACAATAAGTGGTTAAGAATAAAACTTGTTGGATGCACATGAAATAGTTTTAAAAAAATGATAATAGTTCAGAGATCAGTTTATATGTTCAATTTTCTATTAGGCAATACACTAACTCTTTAATTTAAAATTAATTTTTTTTTTCATTTCAAAGTACATTAGTTTTATTCGACTAATATTTTATACTAATCAAGATGTAATTTGAAGCGTTATAATCTTTCTTTTGCTGTTTTTTAGGAATAATGCTATTGGGGTTACTGCATAATGTCATTTCTGAATGAGTAAGGACATCTATCCCAGAAGCGGCATTCATTATCTCGAAATAAAGGATGAAAGAATCGGCATACCATTCGGGCAGGATTTGGCATTCTATACTGGTAATTGGTCGATGAATAAATTTTGAATGTATATAGAAATCATAAATTAAATTGGTGTGATATGTTAAGAATTAGTGGAATGTATAATTAAATATATAAACTAAAATAAGTACTTTGTGATTGAGACATGACCAAAGGGAAGGGA
>CM063504.1:7051850-7081850 GCA_032207245.1 Pardosa pseudoannulata
TACATATATATATATATATATATATATATATATATATATATTTATATATATTATTTATATTATATTATATTTATATTATATTTTATATATATATATATATATATTATATATATATATATATATATATATATATATATATATATATATATATATATATATATATATATATTATATATATATATATATATATATATATATATATATATATATATATATATATGTATATATATATAACAAGAAGCTGAAATGCTTCGAATCTAAATCTGACCACATCAAACCCTTTTGTAAAGAAGATAGAACCTATAAAATTTGTTCGTCTTGTGCGGGATTCTGATATTAGACCTAGATTAGAATCGTGTCTATGTACCTGACATTACGTAAGAATTTAACTTTGTGGAATTATTTATGAGTCGATAAGTTAACAATTTGAAAGTTTTGGAGCGCTCGGGACTGCCCAGTTTGAACGGGAAAGGTTTTCCCCATGTTTGTGGTTTGAAGACGGGAAAAAGACAACCAAATAAAAAGTATAGCTCTGCTGATTCTTGTGATGGGAGAAAGGAAAGATGAGTGATGAAACTTATATAAAAGATAAAAAGATAAAATATAAAAAAAGGATGAGAAGAGGTGGCAGTAGAGTTATGAGGGCCTAGTAGAGAATCATCCATCCGACAGAAACACAGTAAAAATACCTATTGGAAAACCTGACAGCCACAAGAGTGTTCCCGTATCACAGAATTACGGCAACACCCCAAATTACGCACCGAATATCAGACCAGAAGGGATACGGGTGTGTGCATTTCAATCCCACAAGTCTATGGTCCACCGCTATGTGTTACTTATGCACAGCTCTTGCAAATATACACACGTACTTGATATTAAAACTTGAATTCAGAAGTAGATCCTCTCTTAAGTGTATATTATATGTCAGGTTTAAAAATGGGGGTTAAGAATTAAGCTAGTTATAATTTAAAATAGTTAGAACTCATTAACAACAACGTAATAGGAGAAAGACATACCCTCGAGTGGAACTATACAGAGTGAAGAAGCCGACGCGGAAGTAGACATAGGAATTTTGCTTAGGTAGCAACGCCAATAGAGACAGTTCTGAGAAGGAACTCGGGCTGATAGTATCCTCTACGCTTGTCGTGGAAAATTATGAGAACAAAAGATATCTAAATGGCATAGCCATGGACAGAAGGATTACAATAAAGACGTTTTTATATATGAAATTAAATGTGTCTTCCATGCCTTAATCATTCGTCCATATCATATATGTATAGGTAAAATGGTCGATGATAACTGATTATAATGTTCCAATATATATAAAAGGATATGAGAAACAATATTCTAAGTTTAATAATTTTTGTAAATATATTTATATCTTGCAATAATAAATGTTTTCTTTCTTATTTAAAACCAGTGAATTTTGCTTCATAATTTTATTGAGTATATCTTTTTTTATAAGGAATATTACATAGTTTTAATAGCTTAAAATAATTATGTAGCCCCTCAGAGGTTGGGTTAGATATCAACAAATAATAACTCAACGCAATGAAAGAAATTTAGTAAGACTATACGATCTATACATAAATATCTAGATCTCGGCAAGCAAGCTACATGACAATCACCTTATATATAAAATAATTATTATCGTAGCAGACAATCTCCTTATGTTAATATCTACTTTATACAAAATTTGAAATTTACGTTATCGTTGAATATGAGATGCTCCAATTGGTTTTGAAATCATATATTTTGGAAATGCATCGACAATTTACATTGTAGGAATCAAAATAAAATTTATTTAAAATGGTTATATTTAGAATAACCAATATTCTATCTTTTATGAAATTAATGCAAAATTCTTATAAATATTTCGAATGGAAAATGGGTCTTTAAATTATTATTTTCATACTTATATTTCGAGATAAGACTTACAAAACTGATAAAATATTTGCTGAGGCTTATAAAGAGTTCAATGAATAAAATATTGCTTTTATATTCGCGATAAGCGTGTGTCTGGAATATTTACATTAATGTTCTTTAAATATTAATTATCATGAATTTTTAAATGTTTACATTTTCAATGTAATATATATTATTAATTTCAATGTAAACATCTTTGCGAAAATATGTTGTTATTATTATATTAAATTTCCATTTTGGTCGGTTAAAAAGAAAATAAATTAATTTAAGTCCATCACTGTGCCCTTAACATACATGTATACTGGCTGTATAAAGCTATGTATAAGATATAAGAATGTTAACACATATTAAGAAATTTTAAATTAATCATGTTATCCATAAAACTTGCGTTATTAATGGATTTCAAGTAACAACAGCAATGTATTACACCATAACACTTTTTTTTTTACAATTACCATTTTATTGTACTGTTGGTGCTCAAGGGAGAATCAATTGCACTTACCTCATGGAACGGCACCAAAATGTTGTATTGTAGTACATTACTGTTGTTACTTCAAATCCATTAATAACCCAAGTTTGCTTTATACCGTCTTTTAACCCTTTAGCGGACAGCTGTTTTCCATCGAAACCACCTATTAAATATTTTTTCTCTACTTTATAAAGGCATATGAATGATTTTTTAAGGTTTAATTTATGTTTTTAAAATTTTAAACTTACAACAGATTGTAACAACACTAATTTTTTTTTCATTTTGAAATACGTGTATTTAAACTTGCTTTACCTAGAAAGTCAGTAATTCATTTTTTTTTCCCTTCAGACCCCCTCAAAAATATCTATCCAAACATTGTTTATAAATTGTTAATTTATTTTTTGTACAATTTTAAGGATACTTATTGATTTTCTAATATAATAACAATGCAAAAAAATATGTTCTTATTGTACAAGGGGAATATTTTATCAGTTAAAGATCCCCTTCAAACCTTCCTCTAAGGTAAACCCCCTAAGAAATGTAAAGAAAGGTTTTCCTATACTTTATATATATAAAGATCATAGATAATATTTATAAAACAATTTTATTAAATTCTAAAGAATTTTTATTAGTGATCTGTAAAGGGTTAAGTGCTGCATGGCTTAATTGTTAGGTCAGCGTAGGAATTCCCTTATACCGTCTTTAATATTAATTATAGTAAAATGCCATTGATCTATATTACAATATTCAAATATAGAACAAAAGATAAGGTAATATATATATAAAAAAATAACAAGTAAAAGAAGCACTCTACGTGCTACACCTGAAAGAAAAATTGCCAAAGTCCAAGATCACGCTGCATTCTTTTTCTTCCTTTTCAACTACTTCAGCAACTCTATACTTTTTCCATTATCCTGTGCTGATGCGTACGTTGTTCCAGACAGTTATTGACAGAGACCATTTTATTTGAGAGCTGCTAAAACGGACATCTTTACTAGTCAACGACAGACAAAAGAAAGACACAAAAATCCCTCTGCTCGAACAGAGGTCACCCAAGAACGAAGAAAGGAAGTAATTTCCCAAGGGTCAAGAAACTGAGTCAGCGAACTAAACTTTTATGATCATGAAAAACGGAGCCATTTGCCGGTGACTGCTGGAAAACATGTTGAATAGACAGAAAATTTTCATCTATAGAAAAGAATGCTTTCTGAAAGGTATCGAAAGAATTGAAGTCAAAGACACTTCTTTGATTAAGCCATTTCAAGGCTGGGAATAAGATTTTAAAGAATTATAATGGTAGAGAGGAGGTTTTTAAGGAAATATTAAAGTGGAATAATTTAATATATATATATATATATATATATATATATATATATATATATATATATATATATATATATAGAGAGAAAGAGTGAGAGAGAGAGAGGTGTAAATGTTATATGATAACGGACTATACTGTGGCATTAGATATAAAATTATTTGAGAAATAAATTCGAGTATAATAATTTTTGTAAATATATTTATATTGCGTAATAATAAGTGTTTTACTTTTTTTTGAACCAGTGAATTTTGTTCATAATTTGATTGAATATATCATTTTTTTTATAAGGAATATTACATAGCTTTAATAGCTTAAAATAAGTATGTAGCCTCTCAGAGGTTGGGTTAGAGATTTATAAATAATAATAGCAGAAAAAAGAGTCGCGAAAAAATACCTGGTCATGCAACCCCCAACGTGTGATTGCGGCGAGTAAATCAGTTTCGCAAACCTTATGTAAAACAAAGCTGCACTCTCACAACTGTCTTAATTAATTTTGTTTACAAGACTTACATTTCCTCCCTTTTTGTGTAGGTAAAATCGTTTTTAGTTTATTTAATTGTAATCAGAATTATTGTTAATGACAGTAACAATCAAACTAATGATAAAAAATTATCATAGGGAGGTTATATTCTAAAAAATAAGTTAACTGCTTGAAAAGATTAATTCTACTACAAGAGAAGAAAATTATTGATGATGCAAATAAAAGAATCCTATTCAAAAAAGTAAAAAAATAAAATATCATAATTAACAAAGAAAGAAACAGCTGCCAGTTAGTTCATCTGTCTTAAATTATGATACGCAGTTACTGTGAAAACGCACAAATGACGGTAGTCTGTAGCTGTTCAAGTACGTAAAACTGAGAAAAAAATGTGTAGAAACAAAACAAACAATACCCGCTAGACAATTCGAATGGGAATAAATGACGGGAAGCTGTTGAGAAATATTTTTACCTCCGAAGTTCTGCAACATAATTAATATCGCGTGACAAAAAACGCTCCTGTCGTTCAAAAAAAAAACTAACTTTCTAAAAAGAGGGAAATAAAATATTATAAGATATTAAATGTCTTTACTGTAAGTAGTGAAAATTTTTCTTAGCTAGGTTTTTTTTACCCTTATGTGAAACTATAATTACATTTCAAACATATATATTTTTTTTTATTCTTCAACTGTTGCGCAACGTTCTGTATTGTGAAGAAAAATTGTGTAATAGAATTTCATTTTTATTTCCCTGTAGGAATTTTTGGTGAATTTTTACAAAAAAATTAATTCTTGTTTCGTGCGTGTATTGATGCTGAATTATTATAAAATAAAACTTTTTGTAATTGGGATATATTTCAGGTATATTTTTGCCTATATCCCTAAATAAGTAAATTCCCATGACTTTGGCAAAATCAATATCACGTCCACATGCTAAAGGAATGTTTTGTAACCGTTGTGCCACGACACATTAGTGATACCTTTCCTTGTAGAATAAAGAATACATTGCTGTCTGTAATATAAATTATTTTTAAGAATGCTGTAAACATGTAATGTATATGGTATCTCGCCAAATTGGAGGGATATTGGCTTCCTGGCGAAGTTTTGGGAGACTCATTTTGGCGCCAAGTTTGGCGATATATCGCGAAATTTTGCGACTTGGTAACATTTGTTGCCAACCTCCTGTCTCTGGATTTCACTAGAGGCTTGTGGAAATTTCCAGAAACCTGAAAGCTATATATAGGGGCCGTGAGTTCTCGTAAAAATCAGTTCACGCTCAGGTTTGGTGAAAGTCGCCAAAAGGCTGCCAAGTTTTATCGCCACCCGTTGTTATTGAGATACATTTGGAGTGTTAATAAATTGTTATTGTTTTTGTCTTAGCCAAAGTCTATTTCAATATAACGAATTTTACGCAACAATACTTTGGGAAACTACAGACGTATAAAAGAAAAATAATAAAAAAATAAAAAATCTACATAATTTGGAATTGTCAACGCATTTTAATGTATATATTTTATAATTTTAACGTATGTACTAGCATATGTCCCGTCATATGACGGAATCTGTAAAATTTTGAATTTTCCAAAATTGTAAAACCCCTATGAGGCATTTAAAAATGGTTTGTTTTGGGGCTGAGAATTATCTGGTACACGCTCAATAATTTGTTTATCTTTACTGACCGTATGTTAGCTGCCAACTTTAATTTATCTTGTCATATTACGTGATAGGATGAACAGCAGAGGTTTTAATATTGGCAGTTATTTGGCGGTATTATTTATTATTATTGGCGGTGTATATGAATGATGTCCAAAATTTAGCTAATCGATCGCAAACTATATGATTATGTATAAAAAACAAAATCACAAATGAACAAGCTTCTTAATTTTCAAAGATATATAACTTAAAGGCTAGATATTTATTAGTCCGTGAGACTCCTAGACTTTTATGAAAAGAGTTTGTTGCAAATACCGATGATAAAATTTTCATTACAACAAAAAATAATCGATGATTAAAATTAAAATTATCACGTATGTACTTAATCTATTATTTAAAAACAAATAAAAAATATAATTATTTACGTAATATCTAAGATGAGTGATAAAATGCATGACAATAATGTAGACGATATTCAAATAATTTAAAATAAGAAATGATTAAATGAGATGATTAAAGGAGTGACTTCATACAGAAAAAATGTTATTTTCGTCTACTTATAAGGTGATAAATTGATGAAATTAATCACCTGCTTTTAACCGGTTACAATAAGGCTTAACATAATGGCATTAAACGATCGAAAAGAGGGGAAGGGGTGGATTTCGAACGCTTCGGAACTCGACTAGAATTTTGATAAACCTAACCCATCAAGAATCCATATGGAAGCCTCTATCCATTCTAGGTCCAACCGCTTTATAAATTCGAGGACATACGTACAGATAACTTAGGCTATTATTATGTAGGTGATTTATGTTAATATCTAGTACAGATACAAGGCAATTTAGTTCGGTATTGTTTAAATTAAAATGTGTGTATGTTATATATGTCTTACAAAAATAAATTTCACTCAAAATTTACTCACTCTTTTGCACTAAGAATATTACAAATTTAAAAAACATAAAGAAAAGTAAATTTTAATGCTAAGAAAAGAAAAATAGCTAATTTGACTAATTTATATGTCATTCCCTAACGAAATTCAGGAACCTATTTCTTACATGAATATAACACCACATTTGTTTCAAGAAAACATTGGTAGACGTTAGAGAATTAATCTGATTTTATGGTTTACCAGTAAAATGTCTTGTCAACGGCAATTCTAGAAATTTGAAAAGTTTGGTTATACATCGGAAAATAAAAGTCTGCTTGTAAAATAAATACTATCCCCAGAAGTTGTAAAACCGATACCTTAAGAAAAAAAATATTATGTAGCGCAAATAAGATCAGTCTGTAAAATAACGTCACAAGGTGAGAAATTTGATAAAATCTGGGGAAGTACTGAAGTTTTTATATAGTATATATATATATATATATATATATATATATATATATATATATATATATATATATATATATATATATATATATATATATATATATATATATATAATTTAGGGATTTAAAGGCAGAAAATGCAGCCCACTTTTTAATGCAGGCACTTGAATCACTAATAACTCCATATAGAAGTGCGTGACGAGTAAGAATTAAGAGGGAGCGTCTTCAGAAAGGGTTGCTGTATGAAACTTGGCCAAATATAGTTTCTTTGTTAGAGTGTGGACGCTAGCCACTCTAACAAAGTTTGACCTCTCGCCATGTTTGACGGTTGACTGCTAAACTGTGTATTAATCATGAATAAAGGCATTATCAAGAATCATCGGCTCGTTGATTTCTCATAGGCATGTCATATATATATATATATATATATATATATATTAAATACTGCACTGGGTATAAAAGATATAAATATTTTGAGAGACATAAATATGGGATGTATTAAAAATTATTTTTACTTCAAAATAGTAAATATATTATATAACAATATAAGGAAAATTTATAATATGCAATATAGACGCATATATGTGTACTAAGGTAGCTTATTTTTGTATGATTGGCGGTGATTCTTTGGTATTTTAATTATTTGAAATTTTTATATAGTCTTCGTGACTTATTATTTTATTAATCAAAGTTATCTTTAAAAAATCATTTAGAAATTTATAAACAATATGTACCAGTAATGCTAATATTTTTATAAATTGCTTAATATATTTATATATTATATATTAATATAGTTAATATATTTATATATTATATATTAATATAGTTAATATATTTATATATTATATATTAATATAGTTAATATATTAATATATTTTATTTAATAAACTTCTGATCAAATAATTCTTTAAGAATATACTGAATATAGCATATCAGTATTTTTAATTCATAGATTTATTTTGATTAATTATTTAAAGAAAAATAAAAATGTAAAAATTGTATTAAAAATATCTCCGAATAAAATATTCATTAATAATTAAATTTACTTATCTTTATTTGTTGTTCGTGTATTTTTTGTTCACCAATTGTAGATTGTCAAAATTGCCACATAGAATAATTATTTCAACGTATTCAAAAATTGGAAAAAATTTCTCGCTCATATTTTGAATTATTTTCATGATCATAACAAAATAAAGAAACCACTACGAATTATATAAAATTTTTAGAAGAAAAAATGATATTGTAAAAGTTATTCTCAATGGTAAAATTTAAACTTTATGATGGCAGTTCTTTAACCACAAATCCGTGCATTTAAATTTAGTTTCGTCTAATGTTTCCCCAGAGATCGATTTAGAAAAGTTATTCTCTTACCCTGTTTATGCCGATGGTAAAACTGCATTCTCAGTATTAGAATTCAAGTTTCTATTTAAAGTTCATTAAAACCCCGTTTCAAAAGCATCGTAGCTTTCGTGAACTGAAATAAATCTGAAGAGAGATCAAAGGGGGAACTGGGATATTTTCAGCAATTTAAGAACTACCTTTCAATATTTAATACCGAATTATTCAATCAGTTTGAATTGACAGTAAATAAAAAACAGTACAATATGTTTCGTTCTGAAATTATTTCAAATTTACTGAAAGATGTTAAACTCTCAAAGTTTAATAAACTGTTAATATATAAGCTTCTGTATTAAATACAGAATAAGTTATAATTCAAATGTATTAATAAAAGTTCGAAGATATTATTTGAAGCAGAGTGCGGAATAAAAGTATTAAAGCCGAACGATGGCCGAATGGTACAGCGCTAGTACCTGAATTTGCGGGATCGGATCCCACTGTTGTCATGGTTTTTTGTAGCCTTTCGGTATCAGCTTTAAGTAGTAGGTCCCGGAGTTCTTTGCCTTCTTGTTCAAAACAGTGGATCGTACCGGTCTAAACCAAAAGTCTTTAGACCTGCTATCAGTAGAAAATCATTGAAGCTAGCCAATGATATACACTAATGAGCCAAAACATTATGACCACCTGTCAATAAGTTGGCCCAACTTTGGAGCACAACACAGCTTCAACCCGCCTTAGAATGGATTATACAAGTTCTTGCTAGATGGCCGGAGACAGATTGTATCAGATGTTCAAGCAACTGATACGCAAATCCGGGATATTGCGAATCGGTGGTCTTTGGACTCTCAGTTTCCGTCCTATCACATCCCAAATGTGTTCTATCGGATTGAGATCTGGTGAGTTAGGCGGCTAGGACATTAACTGGAGTATCCTTTTCCTGGAGTCACTCCAACAAAATTTTAGCCTTGTGACACGGGGCATTGTCCAGATGGAAAATTACATTTCCAGCTGGAAAAACAGAGGCCATGTAAAGGTGCAACTGGTCCTCAATGACTGGTCCGCAATGTCTTGTAGCATTCATGGTCTGCTCTACCACAACCACGGGTCCCAAAGACGCTTCATAGAACTTCCCACAAAGCATAATACCGCCATCACCAGCCTGTACATGACCTACTGTGCATTGAGGGAGAAACTGTTCGCCTGCGAGACGGCTTATCCTGACACACCCATCGGAGTGATGAATGACAAACCGTGATTCATCTGACCAGTCGCGATGCTCCCTGGCCCAACGTAAGCGTGGTTGGGGATGACGCTTGGTCAGCAACGGCATACGAGTGGCACGATTGCTGCGTAGCCCCATATCAAACAATGTCCGCTGACCGTGTTCTCCGATACTATTCTATTTGGCCCTGCATTGTATTGGGTTGTCAGCTGAGCCACTGTCTGGCTCTGGTTTTGCTTCACCAAGCGAGACAGTCGTGAGAGACCTTTTTCTTAGATAGCATGGGGACATCCAACACCATGTCGTCTTCTGCTGGTTTCACAGTCATTCATACTTTGTATAAGTTCTAACAATTGTAGATCGCGAAAGACCAGCGAGTTGTGCAGTTTCAGAAATACTTGTTTTAAGCCTTCGTGTTCTTACAATCTGCCCTCTATCAAAATCATTTAGATCCGGAGCCTTTCCCATCACACACAGAAGCAAGTGAAAAAAATGATTTTTCAGACTCTCCAGCATCAGTTAAATACCACTTCCACCTGATCACGTGCCTTTCACGTCATCCAGTGAAGTTCATTGCAAAATGTAGGGGTGGTCATAATGTTTTGTCTCTTGAGTGTATATGATAATAACTGTTCTTCTCAAGACTTTCCAATTGTTATGTTTAAAATATATATAAAGATTTCAATCAAATAAAATATTTAGTTTAATATGCTCTTAAACAGTTATCGCAGTTATAGGAGTAGTAAAAAGGATTTCAAAATATTTGATTTTATACATCTATTTTGGCATTTAGTACAGATATAGTTATATACAGAACAACTAAGAGAGTGTGACCAAAAATTAATAGTTTATATACAATGATAACTGTTTGAAACTGAGTACAGTTTTTGTTATCAAACAGTAATAAGGGAATTAAATATCATTTTTTTCTGTAAAATTAATTTTTCATATGATAAGCCCAAATTTAGTGATAGATTCATGATATTTTTGTTAATAAATTATAGTAAAATTAAAGTAGTAAACACGTAATGGTGTAAGACCAGTTAAAACATATATGTAATTGGAGTATTATATAATCATATTTCAGATATTTATTTCTGTATTACATCATCACAAATGTCACAAAATGTCATGTGTTGTTTAGTATGTTAGTAAAGCTGAAAACGTCTGCCATATATAAAATTTTACCTTGTCATTTGTATTCTATTTATAAGTATTGATTCTTTATAAAGACATTAGAAAAACTATTCTCTCTGGATAATTCTGTAGAATTTTTCAACAAGCCCCTCTAAAGTAAAGATCTTATCGTCATACAAGAATTTATATACATAGACATATATATATATATATATATATATATATATATATATATATATATATATATATATATATATATATATATATATATATATATATATATATATATATATATATATATATATATATATATATATATATATGTACATAAATATGTATATATATATTTATATATATGTATGTATATATATATATATATATTATATATATATTATATATATATATATCTATTATTTATATATATATATACATATATATATATATATATATATATATATGTGTGTGTGTGTGTGTGTGTGTGTGTGTAATATGAGCGAGACTCACTCAAAATCACAACTTAGTTTATTTCTGGTAATAAACATGAAATCCGTACAACAGGCAAATATCTTTACAACCTCGTGCACTTAGACAATGTGATCCCGCACATACACTTTTCAAGTAGGGATTCCGAAGGTAAAAAGACTACGAATAATCCCTAAGCACGAATGATCATGTGATACAAAATACCCATGCTTAAAGAGAAACCGCTAACTATTGGCTAAAGTACTACAGACAGAGGCTGAATTAAGTCTACAGCGTGTCTGGAGGGAAAAATCAGAATTACCGTTTAAACCCCGAACTCACTTTAAGAACAAAAGTTATTAAATGAATATTAAAATACGTAAATAAGGAATTTTAATATTACACACACACACACACACACACACACACACACACATATATATATATATATATATATATATATATATATATATATATATATATATATATATATATATATATATGTGTGTGTGTGGGTGTGTGTGTGTGTGTGTGTGTGTGTGTGTGAAAGCTTGTGAAACTAATCCAGAAATTACAATTCAAGTTTAGCCTCAATTATTTTTAATTATCTGTACTAAATACCCCAAGAACCTTGGAGTTGTAGCTCCATTGAAATTGCAGCAAAGTACATGGTGGAACTTTATTTAAGACGAGGTAAAAGATATTATGCTCCGGCAAGAGTAGAGCAATTATTGCTAAATGAAAAATAAAAGTCGATTACAGAGTTAGTCGAACTGCGTGATGGCCCGTCCTCTTTCCCAAGGAGCCAGCACCTTAGACAGCGTTCTTTACAATCAGAAAGGAGATTCGATCATTGGAAAATTGAACCAATTTAAAAAGTGGATAATGTGGCGAGTGGACAGAAAATTAGCATTATTTATTAAAATTAGAGTTAGCATTATTTATTAAAATTAGAGTTATTAAAATTAGAGTTTAGTGAAAATTAGAGTTATCAAGGGAGACTGGTAGAAAGAACTTTAAGTCAGCGTACACTTCTTTAATAAAATATTAGACGTCTAGGAAAACAGATGTGAGAGAATGACACTGGGAAAGGAGAATTTTAGAGAGTTAATCTTAGTGAAATAATTTTATCATATATATATATATATATATACATATATATATATATATATATATATATATATATATATATATATATATATATATATATATATATATATATATATATATATATATATATATATATATATATATATATATATATATATATATATATATATATATATATATATATATATATATATATATATATTGTAGAGTACTGACTCTCTAAGTGAGCCCGAAAAAGATAGCGGAGGCCCACGTACAGACTATGATATTTATTTAGAAACACAATATTGAAATTATGATAAATACAGATGACAAGATGAATATGTACAATAAAATAAATGATCGATGCAGGAATCAGCTTCCTAAAAGAGGGGAGGACACTCAGTCGCTCCCTCGTCGTTCTGGGCCGATGAATTCACAACAGACTCGGTCGGTCAAAAATCCTCTCTGGGTCTCGAACTCTGCTCTTTTATATAGTCGTCTGACCTCAAGAGAGTCAATCTAAGCTGATCGTACAGCTGGTTGATGACAGGGTGGTGAAAGCGCGCGTAGCGCCAGCAGCTGCCAGTAATCGGTTTGCCAAATTCGAAGCAATCTCGCCGATCATTAATCGCTCTCCCTGGACAATCACTTGGAGAACAATATAGTAAAGTATTGTTGCTTTCCTTACAATGTAGGGGACTTCTGTCGTGTGAGACTCTTTCTTCGGGATGCCATTGAAACGAACACTGGAATCACTTAGCCAGCAATGAATCTTCCCAATGAATTTTTCACACAGAATGATTTAGATGGTCCTTGGTGTTCACAATCCTCTATTCAGCATCCCATTCTGCGCGAAACAACGTCCTTTCACTAGGTAAAGAAGAGCTCAGTTCAAGTGCTCACAAAAGGCACGTTTGCTATTCTTCTACGTTATGCCGTTTTTTCTTACAGTCTTAGTTGAGTCTGTATCGGGAATTTAATGTAACGAGAATACGTTACAATAATATATATATATATATATATATATATATAATACATTTTTTATTAAACTGCTGGAGAAGGAGGAAGCTAAACAACTAGAAGTAATAAGAATGGAGTCGGACAACATTGAAAAGAACGGAACAGGTCGAATAAAATTTTATTTCAGAGCTGCTAAACCATACATCTTTACGAGTGAACGACAGTCAAGAAAAAGACACAAAAATCACACTGCTCAAGCAGAGGTGCACAGAAAGAATTTTCACACTTACTCAGCGAATTTAAGTGTAAGATCAGGAAAAACGTGGAGTCATTTGCCGGCGACTGCTGGGAAACGTGTTGACAGAAAATTTACATCTTTAGGATAGAAAGCTTTGGGAAGAATTTTAAGTCGAAGACGTTCCTTTGATTAAGACATATAGAGGCTGGGAAAAAGATTTTAAGGAATTAGAATGGGATAGAGGCAGTTTTTAAGGAAAAATTAATATCATAATTGCAATATATTAAAATGCAATATATCATAATTGCAATATATTAAAAATAATTTTGATATATTGCATATGTATATGTAATATTAAAATCCCTTATTTACATAGTTTAATATCAATTTAAGAATTTCTGTTCATAAATTACGTTATTGGGGTTTGCACAGTGATTCTGTTTTTTCAGCTAGACACGATTATAGACTTAATCCAGCCTCTGCCTGTATTTCTTTGACAAATAGTAAACGTTTTCCTTTTAGGAATGGGTATTTTATTATCACATGATCAAATGTTCTTAGGCATTATTCGTAGTCTTTTTACTTGAGAAATCCCTACTTAAAAAGTGTGTGTGTACGATGTTCTAAAATTTCTTGAGTGTTGTATTGATAATGAATCGTGACTAGAAATAAAATTTTTTTTTTTTTTTTTTTTTTTTTTTTTTTTTTTTTAAGAATGTAGCCCATATTACACATATACGTATGCATGTATATTCATGTATATTCATGTATATATATATATATATATATATATATATATATATATATAGGTAGATATATATAGAGAGAGACAGATATACACACAAATTATATAAATGAAATTAAAAGTTATATGTGATAAAATTTATGCGCATAATCAGTGCAACTTCTGTGTGTTATGTTCGTAGTTCTCTGATTATAGAAATTTGTTGTGAAGAAAGAGTTAAAGCGCTTCCTCTAGGTCTAAATACCTAGGTCTATTCCTATATATATTCCAAAAAATATACATCTACGTAAGGTTATACAATATTGCAAAGTTTATTTTTTATAGCTGTACCTTATGGAAAAGTGATAATTTGTTGATATTATGTTGCAATTGTTATTTCTCAAAGTTGTACATTTAAAATAATTTATGAAGATATACCATTTGAAGACGTTGCTGTACTATTATCATGTAAATTGACTACAGTTTAATTTTTCAAATTGTATTTTGAAATATTTTAACTACATATGATTATTTACATTTGAATGATATGTTTCCTATTGAAAACCTTTTTTATACAAATTAAAATTTGATAAAATATACTGATAAGTAACACAAGTCTTCTAGCATGTGAAAAAGTTCTTCTGATTTTAGAGCATATTGTTTCTTTAATAAATACTCCAAAGGAATTTTGTTTTCTCGTATATAATATCAATTTCCTCGCGATTAACTGCAATATTCGGTTACGTAAATAATGACTTACTTTAACTAGACATAAAGTGTTGTTACTTAAATTAATGCATGACATGGGGCTAACTACTTGTGGAGAAAAATTGAAAGTAGAAATATTATCTACTACTACGATTCTAAGTATCTAAATTTTTGGAATTCTTCTGGGAATATAATTAGAAAAACATCCTGGTTTCACAGCCGGGATATCATATTATAATTTCCTTAGTTGTTTCTGTTGCACTCAGATTCATATCATTTCTATTTTATGTTAATTTCTAAACAGGTAGTTTAGGATATTATAAAAGATTATAACTAAAATAGCTTGGCTTGAATATTAAAACACTTGATAAGATATTACTAAATGTTAAAGCACGCATGACTGACTGAATACTAAATTATCTTGTATTATTGGAAAGTTTTTGAAACATTTCAGTAATACTTTTTACATAATTAAGCAATTGGGCTGTCGTTCTCTGATTATAGCATTTTATTCTCTACTGACAAAATAAAAGAGTTTAAATTAGACAAAATAATAATTAAAAATATAAAGATTAACTAAATAAAAAAGTAGGCAAAATACCAGTTTTAAAATAAATTTAGTAATCATTCACTTATTTAGTCGAATTTTATTAAAAAGAATGAATAGATATAGTCCAATAGGGAAAATGTTAAGTAAAGACAAATTTTCTCATAAGGTTGAAAAATATGTATACAAGAGGAAAGAGGGGGCACTAACAACGTGCTCAACAACAAAGCTCAACAACCTCTAGAGGAAGTGTTGAATTATTTTAACTTTTAAGCGTGATGTATATTTAAGAGGTTCACATAATAGATTAAGTTCAATTTTTCTGCTCGAATACTGTCAGTGTTAGTAACGTCTGATTTCATATGCATGCAAATGTTCCTATGTTAGAAGATACCCTGGTATATAAGCATTTTTAAGATTTAAAAAATATTAATATCTTATTCTAATTTTAAATTTAATTTTAACTCAGAATCGGAAAAACTCAATTTTGGTGTGTAGAATTATGTTGAGACATATAATTATATATAGCTTCATTCAAATGATTCGACTACTGAATTGAATAGACATTCGACTAAAATATAACACATCATAAATTATTTTTATTTATCATTAGAAATATATGAAAATTAATATATGAAAATAAATATATGTAATTAAATGTAGACTGTAAAATGAATTATTCATTTCCGTTTTTGATCTTTTATAATAAGTAAGTTTTTGGTTTTAAATTTGCCCTATTAAATCTCCAGATATCGTGGGTATAATTTTAAATTTAAGCAAATCATAATGTAAATCCTTTCTTTCCCCTAAAGTGTATACACGAAATCAATGCGACCTCTGGTTTATGTGATATCCCCCAATGTAGTTTTTTATTGTTTAATGTATACCCATCTCTGATTTACATAGCTGATCTATTAGTTTAGACTGAGCTAAAATTAAAATGAAAATGTAGATTTGAAAATTTCTCTACTCTTTCCTTTTTCACAACTGTTGACATTTGTTCATTTTAAATCCTATCTATTAATTCATCACTTAGTGTAACATATATCTTAGGAAGTATTTTTCAATGGCATCATCGGCAGATATTTTAATGAATAATCATAAAACTCTCTTAAATATCCAATGACTCACGTAAAGTTCAACATTGCAAACCGGTATCAGCAGGCAATCACGAATTGTAAAACATTCCTTTTTTCAAACACTCAAAATCATTCATTTTTGAAAAACTGGCTTTTAAAGGAAAACAAACCTTAAAGCTTTAAAGTATTTGCATTCTGTATGTTGCAGAGTTTTATATGGAAACATTCACTGAGATTTTTGTGTTCGTTTTTTGAGAGTTGTTCAAAACCTCCAGCACAGTTTTTATACATGATTCGTATTCCAAACGACTGTCATTTAACAGTTTCTTGACCTAATGAGAGATCCAGTTATCGCACGGTGAGAAATCAAAACTGTATTGAGGGTGTGATATACCTACATTTTTCTTTAGTAAATGTCCAGTGTGTAACCAGAAACAAATAGCCTTCCAGTAACTTGATAACTGGCTGGGGATGGTTGGAAAATAGAAGAAGCTTTCATTTAAACACGAAATAGTCTCGGATATCACCCTAAATTTGCCATCTACTGATATCGACTACTGGTTTAAATGGAGGCATCATTTATTTTGCTCATCAGAATTTTTATCTTGAAATGAGTAGTGTCAGCACAGTAAATGTGACTTACCACTTATTGAACAGAATACTAACAATTTTCTTGACAAACGTGGCAATAAAATATTGTCAATTTTGTAGTCGGTTCTATATTTCCTTGAAGTGCTAAGTAGTTAATGCATTTTAGAAAGTATAAACTATCATGTAATGAAATTGAGATATTTTAAGTTCATACCCTCCTATTAAATTACATCCTTTTTATAATGGATTTCATCCTACCTTGTCTGTTCATTCCATTTGTAATAAAACGGATTCTTATAATTTGATACCCTGTTAATATCAAATGCGTCAGCATTTAATCAAGCTCTTTTATTAAAGTAATCTCTTCATCTTGTTCATCCACATAAACACTTCCCGAGAAGGAAAGGGGAAATATATGGGAAATTTCGCTAAAGATAATTCAATGGAACTTTTCCTTTTAAGAACTATCTTAGAGGAAATTCAATTCCATTATTTAATATCATGGAATATTAGATGGCATTGAATAAGTGCGCTCTCTTATACAGACATCCTTTTCTTAGAAACGATTTTAAATGGAATTTTCTAGATTGATTTCGTTTACTAACTATAATAATAGTTCTGCTAACATTTTTCACCGACATAAGATTTAAATCTCCCAGTTAAAAAATTCTTACAGGAAGGAAAAATAAAGAGTTCTTTTTATAAATTTTCAAATTCCGCTTAAATTAGTCTCCATCAAAAATAATATAATAGTTTAGAAACTTCCTATAATTATAAGTAACCAAAAGTTTAGGATAAATAAAAAAAGTATTTAAATTTGTTGATACAAAAAACTAATTAACAACATTAGATTTAAAACTGAAAACAAGGCTATATATTTGTAAATACATTTAGAAGAACTTTTGCTGACTCCTCTAAGTTTTGTGTTTAAACGAACAAGGTATGTTCAAATACGAATTTTATGTATTGCAATTATAAAAACATCTAAATATAAATCAAGGAATTATCCAGTTACGCGTAGTAAAAGGGTGAAAAAAATTCCTTAATTGCAACAGTTCATCCTTAATAGTCACTTTAAATAAGAATAATAATACTATTTATTTTATCGTTATTATTTACAACAGTAACTGTAATATGTAATGACACTGGATATGTTAATTTTGCTTCATTTTATATCTTTATCTCCAGGTTTGCAAAATTTCGAATCAAATTTCCGGTTTGTAACAATATTGACACAGTTTTTAAATTAGACAAAATGAGATTGTCAGCGAAATATCAACGACAAAAAGAATAAAATGAATTTTATTTCTGAATTTTAAAAATCATATCTTTGCTGAAACTCACGTTTAACATGTCTATAATAAAAATGAAACTAAGATAAGGGTTCTTGATACAGTGCATTAGTCCTAATATGCAGAATTTTGTCTATGACCTTATAGTAACTTAATTTAGGCACAAATATATGGATTCATTCTTATAAATTAAACTAGCATATAGCCAGTCATATGACGGGATCAGTAAAATTTTTAATTTTCCAGAATTATAAAGTACTCTATGAGGAGGTAAAATATGGCTTGCTTTTTGGCTGAAAATTATTTTGTAACAAAAGTAATCAATGATTAAATTAAAAATTACCACATAAGTACCTAATCTATTACTTAACCCAAAGATGAAAGAAAATTATTTACCTAATATCTAAGTTCAGCGATAAAACGCTTGAAAATAATTCAGACGAAATTTAAATAATTTAAAATAAGAAATAATTAAATGAGATGTATAAAGTCAAGGTCAAAGTCAAGGTAATTGGGTTTAACGGAGTACCTAACGAAGTGTAAGGTCTTCGCTTTAACCTCTGAACGTAAGCAGATCAAAACATAAATTTAGGCCTCTGGGCAAAAAGTGATTCAAACAAAAATTTAATACACTCCAGCTCACAAGGAAGCGAGGAGGTGAGGACGTTCTCATAAAAAAATTATGAGTAACCAACGTGTTGTCTAATTATGGGATAATCAGACTGGGACCTTGACAATGACCATTCAGTATGGTTATCAGCAATACACAAATTCAACAACATGATGCTCATAAAAATAAAATAAGTAGAACAATAAAAAATAGGGACATAAAAAAGTTGCAACTTGGCACGGTAAATAAAAATAAACAAAAGTGACAGCACTAACAAAAAGATATATTTTTGGTTTTTATAAAATTTTAAAATTTTTATTAAGCATTTTTTCAGTTTTTTGGATTTTTATAAACATAAAACAAGACAATACATTACGTAAGCAAAGAATAAACGTGAGCAAAGAAAGCGGAATGATACGATAACCAAAATATTGGAAATAGAAAAAATAAAAATAAAATAAGCCAAAAAATAAAGAAAACGGTACTTCACCATTAAAAATTAGCAAATAATAATTAAAAAGGCAATATAACATAATGACGCCATAATGCTAGAAAAAAAATGTTATTTTACCTACTTATAATGTTATACATTGATAAATTGAATCACTTGCTCTTAAAATGGGGCTTGATATAATGACATTAAAAGTTCGAAAAGTGGGTAAGGGGTGGATTTTGAACATTTTAAACACGACAGTATTTTTTGCTGTGACATGCAGTATATTCATACCAATTTATTTAAGAATTGGATCGATAGTTTAAGAGAAGATAGACTTTGCTTAATTTGAATTTTCCTAACCCTAGCTCATCAAGAATCCAATATGGATGCCTCTATCCATTGCAGGTCCAACCGCTTCATAAATTCGAGGACAGATGGACAGATAACTTAGGCTATTATTATATAGAGGATTTATGTCAAATTCTAGTACAGGTACAAGGCAACCTAGATCTACATTGTTTAAATTTAAAAAAATGTGTGTATGTTATTTACAATGTGTTAGAAAAATAAAGTATACTCAAAAATTTTTTTCACTCTTTTGCAGAAAAAAAAATTACAAATTTCTCAGAACATACAGAAAAAATAATTTTTGAAAGCAAAGAAAAGAAAAATTGATCATTTAAACAATTTATAGGTCAATGCCTAACAAATTTCTGTCACCTGTTTCTGACATAAATATAACACCACATTTGTTTCAAGAAAACACTAGTATACATTAGAACATTAATGAGATATGATGGTTTAACCATAAAATGACTTATCGAGGTGAATAGCAGAAATTTGAAGAGTTTGATTTTACACCGGAGAAATAAAAGTCTGAATGTAAAATAAATAATATCCTCAAAAGTTGTAAAACTGAAACGGCGATACAGACGGACAGATAACTTAGGCTATTACAATATAGGTAATTCTTTGAATAATTCAATTTAAATTAATTTATTCTTGTTAACTATTAAAACACTTTATACTTTTGAAAAGTATAATACAAAATTTAAAATTGTGTAAAAGTTCTTATTCTGCTCTAAACTCCAACTTTATAGTGATATATTCTCTTGTACCGTTTTTCATGCGAATACAGTACGCATCGTAAACTATTAAAACATCTCTCAGCTAACGTGTCGTCGACAAATAGTCTATAGAATACAAAGCAGTGATATATTCTGTAGTATCTTCCATTATGCTACGTCCTTCATGTAGCATATTTTAGCATGAGCTTTATTGTATTCTTCAGTAATATTTTTCAGTTGATATCGGTTACAAAATAGGATAATAATAGAAGTCCAGTACCTTAATTGTATTCTAGAAATGATAGTTAACCTTCTCACTCCCAGATTTACATTAGAGTTTTCAATTTCTCTTCTACTCCCAAGTATCATATATATAGCATATTACACAGCTGCCTTGGAGTCTAGCAAATTAATAACAATATGTTGGAGCGTAAAGTACTTTAAGAGTCCTTGGAGTATGGACATATTAGACACAGATGAGAAAAGGATGCAGTGGGATGTGAAACTAAGTTGCTAAAAGTAATAATTATTTAATATTAACCCCTCGTTTGAGTATTACATAATAATCGAAGAGAAATATCCTTTTTGACTTTGCACTTGTATTCTAGATTATATATAGATAATATTAGTTTCTCATGATAACATTAAATATGAAATTTTGTAGGAGGATTGAATTTATTTGAGGAGGAGGTGTTGCAAAAGAATTATAAAACAAAGCACACAAATTTGGATTGTAAATTGTATATTATTATACATTCTTATAAATGGTAATTAAAATATATTATTAGATAAAACGGGGTAAAAATAGGGAGTAAAATGCACCAAATCATTTTTGATTTCGTGTACTTAAATTTGTATTCTATATTCTATATAGATTACATAAGTTTATCATGATACCATTAAATACGAAATCTTGTAGAATGCTTGAATTTGTACAGAAAATTTGGATAGTAAATCGTATGTCATTGCACATTCTTGTAAATGGTAATTAAAATATATTATTAGACAAAACTGGAGTAAAAATAGGGAGTTGCATTTTAGGATTTCATAATTTGACAAATGTGAGATATCTTGTGCTACTGGTTATTATGCAGAATTAAGTACAATTTGAAATTACATGTGCTCGTAGGATTATGGTTGGTGTCACATAAGGTACAATTTTGTTGAAGAATTATTTTAAACTATTTTTCAACTTAAACTAAAGGTTTTATTTGATATCCAGAGAGTTACATTATAGATCCTTCTTTTTATTTCTCGTAGGTATTTCATCAATGACTGTTGGTGATACGAATGAGAGTATTTGTAATTAAAAATTTATACTCTTATAGTCCCAAAAGAGATGAATAAAGTCTTAAAATAAGAATAAAGTCACTTTATAAAGTACCTTACAAAGAGATTTTTTTCTTTTATATCAATGTGATATGTAATACTCAGGAGGAAAATGGACTTCTAACCCGCGAAGACGTACACCAGGGGTTACTCGATAACGCGCGCCGGACACCGGGGGCCCGGTGCAACTTTTCTGGGCAAAATACCCGTAATATTGCTTTTGATGGTGAACAGAACATTTCTATTGTAATTAATGTGCTTTATTAAAAGTTTAGCCCTCCGAGTGGAACACATCGAAGAAAAAAATCTAAAAAAAAAAATACGCTAAAGGTTTATTGTGCCAGTATCCAAAGCGTTCTATGATTTTTTCCTTCACCCTTTGTCGACTAGAATGGAATACGGGAAATCCACCCTCACTATTGTCCCTTTACTTCCGGTTATATATAGATATATAGATATTATATATTGTTAATTTTAAATACACATAAAGCTCGTCAAGACTGGAATATTATCCCATAAAAAAATAATGGATTCTAAAACTACAAATAAAAATATTCTTTGAGAGACTTATTTATATGTTTTACGAAAGTCATCCTAGATAAGTGGTACAATTAGAGATGCATCTGTTACAGTAAACGAAATAGTTCGAAATAGAGATTTACAAAGCCATGAAAAGATATCAGTGTCTTTGTGCCTCAGGGGGTAGGGGTGCATCCCTCAAGAAATCTCAGTGAAAGTGGGGTGCAGTTCCTAAGCATTCGACCTGACCCTCCTACCTCAAAACTCCATGGGGGGAAGCACTGGCAAAAATGTACATTACATCCATTTTAGGAGCTTTTTTGGAGGTCGAAAATTGTACGTTTTGAAGTCATCATCTGTTTGGCAGAATTGTACGTGCGAACCGTTTAGAGGGTTAACTTATATTTCGGATTATTTGAAATAATAATTTTTAATAAGTATTTCTGACTGTAAATCATTTTTATTGGCAATTCTGAAAGCCCAAACACAAGTTAAAATCTTAAATAACATCTTTATATTTCATCATTTTAATCAAATAATGACTTATTATGACAGCCTCTTTCCACAACGACTAAATATAAATACAAAAGTGCATGCACATACACTGGGTTTCTGGATCCTTAATAGTTTAAAAGTTTCTATTTCTGAGAAAAATATACAGAGAAAATTGCATGTGATTGGAGTCTAGAAGACCTATGAGATAGCTACTAAAAATTTGAGAAGTTTATACCTATTGAGGGATTTTGTGTGTAATTGTTTTATAACGATTGGGCTTCAGAGGTCCGGCACGCGTCCTCGGGGGTTAAAGAGTCCTACATACAAACTTAAAACATCATTTTCTCCTTGAAATAATAAAGAGTAATTGTAATTGAAAATAAAACCCAAATTATAAAAAGAAAGAATTGTTTTATTTCTTTAAAATCTAATTTTTTTGTGTAATAGTTTTAAAATTTAACAGAATTATTTGAGAGTCTTACAGTTTCTAAAGTTAGAGGCCTATTTAAATGTTTCAGGTGAATTCTTTATATCATACAAAAATTCTGGACATTTTCCATCAAAGCTTTTGATAAAATTTGATAGTCTTTTTGAAACATAAATACTTTGTTCAGATACAGAATTCCTAATTAAGAGATATGATCAAAAAACATATTAGATGTGCAAAAATTTAAATGTTTTTTTCAACTTATTCAGTATAGGGTTTTAAATTGTATTCCTTATTACTGAAATTCTATGTTTCATCATATTTCTTCATAATGAAGAATATGCTGTTAAAATAATGCAATTGTTTACAAATAATATGTTAAAAATATTTTAAATAATTAAAATATGACAAATTAATTTTACTATAAAAAGCTTTTATTTAAAAAAATCCCTTTATAAAATGTTTTAATTTAAAAAAAAAAATTAAAATAAAGTTAAGACGTAAATTCATTAAAATTAATATTAATTTTCAAAACTAAAAAATAAAAGGTTTCAATCTAGGTAAAAGGTAAAAAGATATCAAGATGTATGATCTGTAGATTCCTTTAAATTAATATTAGATTTTATTATTGATAAGTTTTAAAGGCATTTACATATATTTAAGAAACGGTAATGAATGTCAGTGCTAGATAATATAAAATAGATATTTAATATGCAAAAGATGGAACATAATAAAGAAAAGGAGTAGTTAAAAATTAATATTTGTTCTTAAAATGACAAATATCTTAAACACTTTTTTTAAAATATTCTCAATCAGGAAATTTCTATTGAAAAGTTTCATAAACCTGCAATCTTAATTTTCCTTTTGTCAGTCTTCTTAAATTCTAATCTAATTATAAAATACTACACTGAAATTACTTTAAAAGAGCAATTTGATAAGTGTGGTACACCATAATATATTAGGTATCATCGACTTGTAACTAGATAATTAATTCAAGTTCTTTACATTACACATAAAGAATGTAAAAACTAATTCTAAAGCTCCCTTTGTATTAAACTTTATAGTTATCTTGTTCAGTTCGTTACGTTATTGCTACTAATTGAAGCGGACGTAAATGTTATTAATTGAATTAGAACTCACAAATACATCAAAAAGTATACATTTCATGTTAATTAAATCTTCAATGAAAAAATTTTAAAGTTTGTGATTTGTTTATAATATGAATAAAATTTTTATAATATGCTTTTTCTACCATTGTTCTTTGAAATAGTTATTTTACATTTGAATGACTCATTTAAGTAAAACACTTTATGTCAGTAAAATTGCAAAATTTTAATCACATAAACTCAACAAATTCCTTATTTTTAACAGCCTCATTGCTTATCCGTTAATTCCCACAGGTGTGTGTTTTTCAACTATTAACCGTCGATAATTAAATCACTAGGATAATTAATTTCTTAGGATTAAATTTTTATTGAAAATCCTTAACAAAAGTATGCTACTTGATTTATTTCTCAAATACAAGTGCATTTAAAGCATGCAATAAAAATATGTTTTAGAGTATTTGTTTTGAAAAATTTCATAAATTATGAGTCATGGGATTAATAAAACAAAAATATGGTGACTGGTGAAATGTATTTAATCTATCTGTTTATAGAAGCTTTTAATATTTTTTTAATAATTTTTCAATGCACAAAGAATAAAGTTACAAGAATATTTTTTTAATGAAGGGCAATTGTTTCTTTTTTTAATAGCATTCATCATACAAAGCTGCTGAATTTGGATGCCCATTTTATTGTACGAGCACCATATAGAAAGAACAACTTTGTTCCGGATAAAATTGTAACACATATACCTCAAAATTTATTCTGGAATCGAGACTAAATCCATTGTGTGAAAACACTATGTAATCTCGGGTGCCAGTTCCAAGAATACAGCCAGCAAAACAGTCTTCATTTTTCCAAGACTTCAAATATACAGAGATAGATACATTGACTTTCATAAAACAGGGGTATCGTGATTTATAAAACTTTTGTTTTACTCATAATGTTACTTATTAGCTACTATTTAGTAATCTATGTTTCTCTTTGGAGAAAATTTACTTTCGAAATAATGCGTTACAGAAAAAGTTGAGTATCGTAATGGATACCTTCAGAAAAAGAGCTTTTCAAAACCTTATTTAAAAAGTAAATTTACATGTATTTGATATAGCCAAATTTCCTACCAGATGCAACCAGCAAAAATCTGCATATTTCCTAGAAAGATTTTAGTTTAGACTTTTTTTTACTTTTTCTTTTTTTAAAAAAATCATTGATATATATTATATTTAGCATTTCACCTTTAGTTGTCCTTGGTTATTTATGAGTTAAAACTATATTTAGAATTATATGTTTCCTACAGTTATTCAGACTGGTTTAGAATTCCTGGAAGTTAAAACTTGCTACTTGATTTAATTATCATGTTACTTGATTTAATTCTCAAATACAAGTGCACTTAAAACATGCAATATGTTTTAGAGTTTTTCTTTTTTGTTTTGAAAAAATTATAGACACAGGATTAATAAAACAAAAATATGGTGACTGGTGAAATGAATTTTATCTATCTGTTTACAGAAGTTTTTAATAATTTTTTAAGCACTTAATGCACAAAGAACAAAGTTACAAGACTAGCTTAGTTAATGCAGGGCAATAGCTTTCTTTTTTAATAGCATTCACAATACAAAGCTGCTGGTTTTTGTTGTACTTTTTATTTTGGGAGCACCATATAGAAAGAAAAACTTTGTTCCGGATAAAGTTGCAACACATATACATCAAAATATACTCTAGAATCTAGACTAAGTCCATCGTGTGAGAACAACTATACAATCCCGTCTGCCAGTTCCAAGAATACAGCCAACAAAACAATCTTCATTTTCCAAAATTCAAATATTCAGAAATAGATACATTGACTTTCATAAAATAGGGGTATCGTTATTTATAAAACTTTTGTTTTACTCATACTGTTACTTATCAGCAATTATTTAGTAACCTATGTTTCTCTTTGGAGGAAATTTACTTTCGAAATAATGCTTTACAGGAAAAGTTGAGTATCATAATGGATACCTTCAGGAAAAGAGCTTTTCAAAATCTGATTAAAAAAATAAATTTACATGTATTTGATATAGTCAAATTTCCTACCAGATGCAACCAGGAAAAATCTACATATTTCCTAAAAAGATTTTAGTTTATACTTTTTTAGACTTTTACTCGTTTTAAAAAATCATTGATATATATTATATTTAGCATTTCCCCTTTAGTTGCCCTTGGTTATCTACGAGTCAAAACTATATATAGAATTGTATGTTTCCTACAATTATTAAGAGCCTAAAGCTGCCCGATTGGTTAGGGCTCTGATCGTCGTTACCGGAGTTCATGGGATCGAATCCCACTATGGCATGGATGTTTGTAGCCGTTCGGAATCGGCTTTAAGCTGTAGGTCCCGGTCTCACTAGCCCTCGTGTGCAAAACAGTAGACTGTAGAGCTCCAAAACCAAACCTACAATTATTTAGACTTTTTTAGAATTCCTGGAAGTTTAGATTGTTGAAGAGCATTTTCTTTAGAAATGTATGTATAGGAAACTTCGAAAAGGCTACTTAACATTTTCGAGAGATGAAAGATTCAATGTATAAAGAATAGAGTTACAATTATTTAAAAATTCACCATCAGTTAAATCTAACAAATTAGTCTAGAATTTCCTAGAATAAATACAGAAAAAGATGCATTGACCATTGAAAAAAAGGGTATTTTTATATATTAGGTGCCACTCATATACCTTATTGATTAGGTAATATTTAATTCCATTTATTTTCCTTTAAGAGAACATTCACGTTAGAACTAATGCATTATAGAAAACTTTGAGTATAGCAACTTATAATTTACATAATACTGCATAAATTATTCATTACACTGAGTATAGAGTGATAACTACTTGACATAGTAACATTTCCTAGCAGATGTTATCAGAAAACTGGCTGCAACAAATTCAGACAAAGAGGCCTTGGTTTTTTTTAAATATCAGCGTTATATATTCAGCCTCCTAATATAACTTCGTTATTTATAAGTTAGTCTTTAGTACCATATGTTTCCCTTTGAAGAGCATTTGTTTTAGAAATAAAGCATATACAGAAAACGCTGAGTATTGTAAATAAGATATTTTCAAGAAATGAGCTTCATAGAACATTCTTGCATGTTACTTCTAATCGCATTTACGACTGAAAGACATCAGAATGTTGCCACTACGTAAATGAGACGGCGTAAATCACCCCTGCTACTTAATTATATTCACGCCTTTATGAATGAATCATTTTTCATCCCACCTAGTTAGAAGGAATTACGTGATTACGCTGATGAAACCTAATGCAGGAGCATATCTATGTTTCAAAATAATCAAGTTTAGTTGTTATCTAATTTATTCTTTGTGTTATACTAATAAAGAAAAAATCTATTGTTAATCTTAATTTGTTAGAAAATTACACTGTTTCTTCTCTCTTTTTAGCCTATATAATTTTTACTAATTGGAATATTTCTACAATAAATTTTTGTACAATGAAATAATGTGTTTTCCTTAAATTGACGAAATAATTTGAGTGTTTTACTTCAATATAAAATATTTTCTAACAATACTTATTTACCAGATTTCATACCTCGATATGCATAATAGGGTTTATACGAAAAAAATATAATAAATGCGATTCATTAGGTACTAGATAGCGTATATTGTTCAACTATATTTAATATTAAAGTTTATTTAGCTATATTAAAGAGCAATTACATTTCTTTCTAAACTAATATTATGTTCTTAATTTTACCATAGTGTCTTTACAATTAATGAAGAAAACTATACCGACTATCCAACTTTATTATACATTCACATTATGATTTTTATATGTTTTTCTTCCAGTGGTTTATTAAATCAATCAATGTATTGATAATATTTAGTTTATTGGAGTTGTTATGTATTTTTCTAAAATAAATGCATTTCTTATCAAAAAGCGTATTTTCTAGAAAATCTTATCTACTTAAGTAAATGGCTGTTACTTACAATAAAGTGCATTAAACATAATTAATTAATTAAAAATATTGCAATAAGCCGTTACGTTTATCTCTCTCTCTCTCTCTCTCTCTCTCTATATATATATATATATATATATATATATATATATATATATATATATATATATATATATATATATATATATATATATATATATATATATATATATATATATATATATATATATAAATATATGCGTGTGTGTGTAATATATCAAAATTCTTTCACTTTAATATCTCATTAAAAATCTCCTCTTTCCCATTCTAATTCCTAAAAATCTATTTTCCCAGCCACAAAACGTTCTAATCAAAGAAGTGCCCTTGACTTAAAATTCTTATAACCCATTTCGAAATGAATTATAAGCAAATTTTCAAATTAATTTTCTGTGTACTCACTGCATTTTCTAGCTGTCGCCGGAAATTTGCTCAATTTTCCCCCTGATGTAACACTTAAATTAGCTAAGTTTCGGTGCTTTGGGAAAATTTCCGTTTTTGTCTCGCTATGGGGTCCAACTCTGTTCCAGCACGTGTTTTCGTGTCCATTTCCCTCGTCTGCAGCTGATTAGGGAAGATGTCCTTTTCTAGCAACTATTAAATAAAATTTCAATTAGACTTTGTGTGCAGTTCTCTTCAATGTGGCCCGACTGCATCCTACTTTATTACTGATAGAGTTTAGCCTATATAATTATTGTGACCGGCAGTTATTACTTTTTCTGTATCACATATATATATAAAGAATAAAGGTGTTTTCACTTACATTAAGAGACGGTTGAAAGATTTTCGTAATTAAATAAATCTTAACTTTTTCCTAATGTATCCACATAATGTTTTCATATTATTTGAGGAGAAGCAAAATGACTAGTTTTGTAGAAACATACTATTAGACTTCGTTTTTTTACAATTATGAAAATATGTCGATATAGTTTATTTAAAAATAATATATATCAAGCTTTCTAAAACAAATGACTCAAATGACTTGCCCATTGCATTTCATATAAATAAATTTCTTGAACAATGATCATTTGGTTAAAAACTTATACCTTCAAATAAGTGCATCCATCCATTAGTGCTAAATATCCATGAAGTTTATGTACATTTATTGCTGAAGTATGCTTTCTTACATTTAAAAGAATGAGTATTTTTGATTCAAAGGAAAATCAATCTGCATGTAGTTGCATAAATGAAGATAAAATTATCAAATTAAACTTAAATCAAATTAAATTTTATGAGATAAAAATTACAAGGCTTCCATTTTTATTTTAAGCTATTCGTGTATAAAAAAGATGATTCTAAAGGTTTTTTTTTATAAAAATGAATTTTCTGCCTAAGCATAATTGCATGAACTAGTTCTCCAAACATTGCATCTGAGGCACTTTTTCTTCTTAAGACTAATGACTTAACTCATTAAACAAAGCTGGTAATAAAATTAGGGTCATTAAGTATATCTTACAAACTCGT
>CM063504.1:7086850-7099350 GCA_032207245.1 Pardosa pseudoannulata
AGAAACTGGTCGCACAAAAACATCTAAATATTTGCATATTTATTCCCCTTACTCAGTATGAAAAATACTTATTTCCATATACACATTTAACTAAAGACTAATTATAGATAAGTACCGTTCCCAAATTAACAGTCATCTTTAGCTTAAATACTCATCACTGAATGTATCTAAAAATTCTCTTAGGGATATTTACTTGGATATGCGAATTAAATCCAATCAATTAAGGATAGTATTTAGAAATCATTCACAGAAGGATATACACCATCTAATATATACTATTACACCCATTCTAAAGTACATAATTCATAAGTAAGGTCTTCTTAAGAAATTTATTTCATAAGAACTTCTTTGCCATTTTCTTTATCAATAAATAATTTTAAAGGACTTGTTTTATGAATGCATTAACAGTGTTCAGTAAATTGAATGTATTCTTTTATATTGCAATAAATTATTGAACAATTTACTTTTAGAAATTAATTTCCAGTTAATAATTTTCTTACAATTGAAAAAATTTATGTCCCTTATTTTGTCATACTACTACTAAAATAATTTCTTCTATCGTAAATCTAATAATACTAACTATACAATATTATTTTATACATTTACGTTTGTGCTCTAATTAAAAAACAATGATTAATATATATATATATATATATATATATATATATATATATATAAATATATATATATATATATATATGTGTGTGTGTGTGTATATATATATATATACACATATGTATATATATATATGTATATATATATATATATATATATATATATATGTATATATATATATATATATATATATATATATATATATATATTATATATATATATATATATATATATATATATATATATATATATATATATATATATTCACACACATGCACATATAAATTGGGATGTACGTGTTTTTCATCGCAGAAATCTGTGAGAGAAGGTGTTAAATAAACTCCATTACTTTTAATCCCAAAACTTTTTCTTTCCTGATAAGAACTACGTTTTATGTCACGACCGCACTGTATCTAGCTATTGTCTTTGTAATGGAACGAATTTCGCAATACATACATACATATATATGTGTGTGTGTGTGTGCATGTGAGTGTGTGTAATATATCAAAATTCTTTCACTTTAATATATCTTTAAAAAATCCTTTTTCTCATTCTAATTCCTTCAAATCTATTATCCCAGCCACAAAATACTTTATTCAAAGAAGTGTTCTCAACTTAAAATTTTTCCAACACATTTCCCCCATCGTTCAGTGCAATAGATATAAATTTTCTGTGCAGTCACTACATTTTCCAGCTGTCGCCGAAAAATGGCCCAGTTTTCCCTGATCTAACTGTTAAATTCGATGACTAAGTTTCTTGTCCCTTGGGTAAATTCTAGCTGCTTCGCCCCTGGGAACACCTCTGTTAGAGCAAGTGTTTTTCATATCCTTCTCTTCTGTGCCGTTGAATGGTAAAGACGACTTTTTATCATCTCCTCAAAAAAGATTGAAGTTGTTCTCTAAATTGTCCTTCTCTTTGATGTGGAATTATACATGTATCGATGTATGCAACATTATTCATTAGTCCAATTGCTTGGGATTATCCTTCCCCAATAGTCCAGGCCAGTAAAAACAATATTGGCTACATAATTATTGTAAGTGGCAGTTATTATTTTGCCAGATTACATAAATAATGACTTCGTAGAAATTTATGACGAAGCCATAAAAATATGAAAACAAATGGATGTTAGAAAAATGGATATCATTTAAAAAATTATATATATATATATATATATATATATATATATATATATATATATATATATATATATATATATATATATATATATATATATATATATATATATATATATATATATATATATATATATATATATATATATATATATATATATATATATATATATATATATATATATATATATATATATATATATATATATCCATTATGAAATATTTATGTCAAAACTAATGTTGAATCAGAGAGAGATATACTACAAAAAGAAATAGTAACTTCTCTTTTGATACCGATAAACCCTTTTCAAACGAGAAATTTTTAATTATTTTTAAGATCTAAAAAACTATTATTCAAAAAGCATTTTTACATGCATTCCATTTCTAATATTGAATCATTTCTTGCACCCAGTAATAAGTATAATATACATAACATACATAAAATATTCGATATATCATGTATTAGTAACCTTTAAGGTGAACACTGAATGCTAACATTTCATATAAAATTAAACTCTAAAATTAACTATGATGCGTGTAATGAAATTACTGTTAGTAAAAGTAAATTAGTAAAAGTTTAATTTACAAGAATTTATGAACTAGACTGTTTATTATTGAAATTAATTTCTCTCTCATACATATCTATAAATATTTATTGGAGATCAAATATAATTATTTATCTTAGAAGTTAATTTACACTGTTAATGGTATACAGAAAGGGAGAAGATAGTTTAGGCACGTATAGGAAAACATTAAAAATCCATTTAATTTAGCTTAGTTTTGATTACTAAAATTGTATTTTTATACGCCATCATACAAATTAAAAATGCCAGTGTTAGTTCTAGTTTTAATAAGTAAATCTAAGGAAGCAAATAGTCTCTTCGAAATAAATTATTGCAATTTTAATCCTAATTACTTTCGTTAGCAACTGTCAAATAGGTTTAAGAAAATTGATTATTATTTTTATAAGAATGAAATTATTTTTCTGAATGTTTATGCATTATTGAATATTTCGTTGAAAATGTTTCATGTTCTATTATATGTCTTAACATACAACATTTCTTCTGTTTATATCAAGTGTTAAACCAATGAATATGATGCAACTGTTTAAAATCATCATTAAAAATAGTAGGTTTCAATACATAAAATAAGAAGTATGAAACTTTTATTATTTTAATTAATTATGTTACTACTCTTGTGATTAAAGATAAAAAAGTTTAAGTAATTACAATCACATAAAATTAATATAAAAAAACAAATGATATTATAAAGTAAAATGATAAAGTAAAATGATATTTTATAAAGTAAAATGATTATGAATTAAATGTAATTTGATATTACGAATAGAAACTGCCATCTTAAAACCGATTCCAAAATAGCTTAATAAACAGCATAATTCAAACCTACGAATCAAAACATAGCACTTTACTTATTGTTGTAATATACTTACAATACTAACACTAGTTTTCGCTTAGAAAGGGGAAACACAGTAAAAGTATAAAACCTTATATTTGGACTAAAACATTTATTCTGCACACTATTTACCAATTGCTACATTACTTAATTTCCTTAGAACATAACCATCAATTATTTGGATTTTTTATTCCTCAATACACAATAATTATTGCAATTCTCTTTTGTTATACGTTATTCCTTAATCAAAATATTGAATTACTAACAGAGGTCTAAATAACCGTCATGAATATGTTAAATCTGTTTACCTCCAGACATTACAAGGGAGTAGGCTGGGGCTTTCATTAGGCTGTACGACGGTGCTGGACTTTGGGCGAAAAGGGCGTCGATGCTGGCGTAGTGGCCGTTATTTTGCTGTATGTGTATGTCCAGTAACTCTCTTGTTGGTGAAATTTTCCGACACCTGCACCCTTTTCGGACGTGCAATAGCCCCTTTTGTGAAAGCTGACATTATTTTTAGCCCCTGCCCCCATAACTCACGGTTATATCTCTCTGTGAGAGCTTGACCGTTACTCTTGTGCCATTCCGTGATCTATAATTCCTCCGCACGGGTCCCTAAAACACGAAGCCAACAGCTGCCCAGAAATTCTTGTAAATTTCATCTATATATATTTCTTCCACGACGGTCAACTGTGCATGCACGTGCTGACCGTCGTAGGAAAGTACCTCGGTGCACTTATTCTACCTTCTATTGACTACAATACATGGACTTGTCAAATAGTCCCGAAGTATATTCCAAAAAAAATTAACTTTAGAAATATGATTTGTAGCATCTCGTTTGACCAACATTTAATTCCTTCGTCACTGGCACGACTGCCTCTGTTGGTCATTGGTCTTACTTAGAATTCGTCCCCAGATCTCCTCTTCTTAGCTATGGTTTTCCAATTTGTCATATTGATTGCTTTCAGATAGTTTGTCAGGCAGTCATTCCACCTAATCATGGCTACCCCTTTTACGGGTGATAAATGGCTTAACCAAACTGATCTGTTTATATATCTTACAGTTGTTCATCGGAAATCTGTATTGCAATCAATTTAATGATGTCTGGCTCTTTATATAATTTATTAATTGTTTTTGTAAGAGCCGTACATTCTTTTGATATACTATCTGGTGGAGTATAACTATATATATATATATATATATATATATATATATATATATATATATATATATATATAACATATCAAAATTATTTAACTCGAATATTTCTTTAAAAACCTCCTCTCTCCCATTCTAATTTCTTTAAATCTTTTTCCCAGCCTTTAAATAGTTTAATTAAAGGAGTGTTTTCCACTTAAAATTATTCCCAAAGATTTCTATCCTAAAAATGTAAACTTTCTGTCTATTCAGCACGTTTCCCAGCTGTCGCCAGCAAATGGCTCTGTGTTTTTTCCTGATCTTGCAGGTAATTTGCCGAGTAAGTTCTTTTTTCACCGTGGAAAAAATTCTTTCTGTCTTAGCTCTTGGGTGACCTCTTTGATTTTTGTGGTTTGTCTTTTGTCTGTCGTTAAGTAGAAAATATATTCGTTTTAGCAGCTCTGGAATAAAGTTTCAGTTAGACTGGTGCCGTTCTCTTCAATGTCGGCCCGACTGCATTCTTATTACTGTTAGCTGTTGAGCTTTCTATTTGTCAAGGAGTTTTATAATTAATGGTTTACATATATATGTTACTAAACATTAAAATCTACTGGAACAGCTTCTTCGAGTTATCAAAGACTGGATCAAGAAGCTCCAAATCAGCTAGTAAATGTATTTTAAGCTTGAATAATATATTCAAACTTTAATTACAAAGTCAGTTAAAAATCTGTTATATCTACTAGAATCAACATTGGAGAAAAGTAATATATCGAATTCAATATTTGTAAGTCAATATATTTTCTACTTTTAGAGTGTCTGCCTCTTGTATATGCAAGAGATTGAGTTCAAGGAAAAAATCAGTTTGGATTCTTTTCTTTCCAAAGAATTGTAAGCTCATCTCTTTATTCACATTTTTTCTTATAAAGATCGTGCTTCAAGTAATCTACATTATGTAATACTCTGAAATCAAAAGCTGTAGGAATTTCAGAAATTTTTTCTTTACTATTTTCTACAGAACATTTCTTACATATAGCCAAAAAATTCAGCGAACTGGATTAAAATAGAATTTTCTTGCATTTATGTAACAGTACTGATAGTATAACTGAACATAAAATGCATATTATGTTGTCGTTATTAAGTAAATATGTTATTATTTGTACTAAGTATTACGAAAAAGATTTTGTACTTGTGTAATCCCAATAATTTAAATATAATTAAATATTTTTTCTTGTGGATAGAAAATCTAACTACTTTTGCAAATTCTTTTATATGGATAAAAAGTTATACAAATAAACATTTTAGTCCCCCTTGCCCCTTCTTAAAAACTATGTAAACACATAAGTCAATAATTAAAAGGTATATTCTCATTATAACCATTTTTCCATTTGATAAGCAATAACTGTTTGATTAAAAATGTGATTAAAATGAATTATAACATTATCATAGAGAAAAAAGCTGTTTACGATTTTAATCGCTTTGTTGATATTATTGATATTTTGTTGCGATAACAGAAGGAAGGTCACATATGATATACTATGCAGTTTAACGTTAGATTTAATATTTAAACCCTCGTTAACTACAATTTAACCAAAAAATAAATAAAGACACCAAAGCAATAAATACATTTTACACTAATTTTATATTTTTAATTTTCTAAATGTTATATTATTAGATGTAATTTTTAATACAGACACAAAATTTTTTAATATAATTTTTAATCATGAAGAAAAGTGCATTATATTCTTTAATTTCATTTTATTAATTTTTGGTGGATATAGAATTATATTCATGCTTTGTACAAAATGTCCATTTTAAATATGCAATGTTAATATATCCAAAATTCCCTGCATAAAATACAATTCAGAAAATGAAATCTTTTAGTAATAATCGTATCTATTTTAGATGATTCATTTGTAATTGCTATGATTTCACTATTAACGCTTTTATCACATTTGAGTGTCATAGGAATCTAAATTTAATTAAGAACTGGATACAATATATTTATAAAAGAATATTATAATTTCTTCCGTCCAGGAAGTTTAATATTTTAAAACTATATATTATATAAAATTCATATTATTTTATATCATCAAATACATAAGTTTATTTGTAACTAATGCCCTCGCCGTAGAAATTTGTTATAAATACTGATAAAAATATTGTATTTAGTTTTGGTTCACAAATGAATTTAGGTAGGAAATTTTGACACATTTATTTGTATAGAACTTCGTACAGAATTTATATAGAATAGATTTTAAAGAAGGAAGTTCAATTAAAAGAGATTTACATTAGTATGTAATTGCGTTTTATCAAATTTCATTTATTGCTGTTAAAATATTTTAAATCACTCTCCTAAAATAACTATTTCATAAATTTATTTAAATAACATGCTTTAAGTAACAAATTGATATGAGAAACATATATTAGAAATTTGATTATTTTATTAAACTTAAGGCATATACAGTTTTGTCTATCCAAGTACATGTTAATTCATAAGATCTAAATTTGTATCTAATTTCATAAGGTAGAAATTATTTATCTAGTTTTCATAAATATATTCTCTAATAACCATATATTCAGGAAAATTATGTATATTGTATATTTTGTATTAAAATGCATGACATATTTGAATCTTAAGATTATTTTCAAATATTTTGTTTAATTGCATTCTTTTGTTATATATAATCATCTTCAATTCCCTTCGACCTTTTCATATATGTAGCTAAATGACGCAAATTTATTATCAGTAATACGGATTTCAGTAGATTGCTAAAATTGTCGGAAGTTTAGCTCCATATCGTAAGTAGAATTTTCTCAGACTGCACTCAGCAAATAAAGTAGCCTCACTCTGTTTACATCAAACGTTGATAAACATAATCCAATACTTATACGGGTCTAGTTTCGTTCAGATTAGGTGTCAAAATTATGTTTCAGAACGTTTAGATAGTTCATACTAACAGAAGCAGACTGATTAATTAAGTGATAGTTTACGCAAGTTTTTAATTACTTTATTTAATTTAACAATATTGTATCAATCTATCTTGGAATGCTATGTAGGAATATATGAGAATAATATCTTTTGTATAATTCTCTATATAATGTAATGCTGACTACTCAAATCCTTACTAGAAATTATGGAATGTTATTTGGCTGAAAGAGTGGTTCTATTTCTATATAATATGTAGACCAAAACTGAATCTATGATGTAAATATCAAATGAATTTTCAAAATTAAACAGTGGTGAGAAAATGTGACTGAATATTCAATAGTTCTATCTCGTTGAATTGGAAAATATAACTGGGTATTAGAATCAAATCAAGGGTTTTAACATGAAACATTTTTTGCTTAATATTCCTCAATTTTAATATTCGTACTTTAATCTACTGTTCCAAGAACAGACAATTCCGATATTGTTCATTATTGTTTTTAAATATTTTTAAAACAGGATTTTTCAAATTTTATAGGAATCTCGATGCACTTCTAATCATTATATATTTTCGAAATTTATTGATAATTTATATGTAGAATTTAAATGATAGATAAATATAGCCAATGAATTCGAACAGGAATAATCCTTTCTTTTAAATTTAAAGAAATATTTTATAGGTGGGGTAATGGTTACTTTAGCAATTATTATTTTAAAACTATATACAGGAGATGTTTAAGGAAAGATTTAAGTTTTATTCTTGAGCCTTAAAAGGCATCCTTTGGATACAATGAACCATATTTATAAGTAAAATACATGTGTATGAAGTATTTTCAGTAATGTCCTTTTTAAATAAATTAATATTCAGTGATTTTTAAGTTTATTAACCACTTGGATTTTGTAAACACCTTTACATAAATATACAGCTAAAGAGGTAGTAAATTTTAAAGCATATTCTTAAACAAAAAAAAATCATTTGGAAATCAACTGCCCTTTTAATCTTTATAGGAGAAATTAAAAAGCTTCCGAAGAAAGTTTTTTTTTTTTAAATAAATTATAATAGATTTTTAAAGTTAATAATTTAGTTTTTATGAATAACGTCTTTATTTTAATATTAAAATGAAGAACTACATTCATTTATGTGGTGTTCATTGCAAAAAAAAAGAAAGAAACTATGGATGATTTGTAGTAGACTACAAATCATCTACAAATTAAAAAGCAAATCTACAAATCTACAAAATCTACAAATTAAAAAGCCTCCGAAGAAAGTTTTTTTAAATAAATTATAATAGATTTTTAAAGTTAATAATTTAATTTTCATGAATAAAGTCTTTATTTTAATTTTAAAATTAAGAACTATATTCATTTATGTGATGTTCATTGCAAAAAAAAGGAAAGAAACTGCGGATGATTTGTAGCTAACTAAAATGTGCTATGTTGAATGCACAACTTTATTTCTCATTTAAAGTAAAACAATTTAGAAAATAAGTAAACTATTTGAGTGTGACTGCTTTTCCTTTTCAATTATTACATGAAAACTTTTTTGCCATTCACAAGGCAAATGAGTATTGACTGTAAAATCTTAGGCTAAAATTATTGTATAATATTGTATGGCACTTTATTGGTATTTCCTAAAACTAGAAAATTTGAATACTCTTTTATATTGTTTAAATAAAATAATAAGACCATGTATTTATAGGAACATCTACGCGGTGATCTTATCAATGATACATATTTAATAATGAATTAAACATTTTAGTGCGATTACATATATGTCTAGAATAAAATTTATTGTAAAATATTGTTTTGTTCATAAATTCATATCAAGGAAGTTTTGACTTTTAAGAGTATATTAAACTCTTGAAATATAACAAAGACAAAAACTTCCCGTGTTACAATAAGCTCAAGGTTTTCATCTTTAAGATACAGTGTTCCCTCCCCACTTTGAACTTCATGTTTCGCGGATTCAGTACTTCGCGGGTTTTTCCAAACATATTCATCAAAAAATAAAAATGAGTAAATACAACCAAGTTGGCAGTCACTTTGCGGAATGTAGTGTTGTTTCATGTTGATGCGCGAAACAGAAGGGTCCCTGCATGTCAAACAAAGAGATGAGTTGACTCCGAGTACATACCACGGGCTCGCTCTTGAGATGACAGACTACAAATGAGGAAGAAAATGAAGAGGAAGAACAAACTGAAAAAACGTAGCCTTACACTGGAGAATTTGTAACAATTGTGCAACACGGCAAGAATTTGGACAAGACTGACGACAATATGGTTCGAGATGTCGAGTTCAACAATCGCGTTGACGTGGTTATGTCCTTGTACAGGAGAATTTTGAAGGAAAAGGAAAAACAAAGATAACAATTACTCATCACCATGTTTCTCTCCAAGATGAAGCCTCCTGGCTCTACCGTCAGCGCCTCCAGCAGAAGAGTATCAGAGGGAGCTGAAAACTTCTACGTGTCAAGTGAGAGCCTCTTCTCCACTACCACCTCAAGACTCATCGCCTCTCTCAGAAACCAATGTTGATTAATGTTTATTACTCTATAAGGTTTTGAAATTAATTAAACTCTTGAAATATAACAAAGACAAAAACTTCCCGTGTTACAATAAGCTCAAGGTTTTCATCTTTAAGATACAGTGTTCCCTCCCCACTTTGAACTTCATGTTTCGCGGATTCAGTACTTCGCGGGTTTTTCCAAACATATTCATCAAAAAATAAAAATGAGTAAATACAACCAAGTTGGCAGTCACTTTGCGGAATGTAGTGTTGTTTCATGTTGATGCGCGAAACAGAAGGGTCCATGCATGTCAAACAAAGAGATGAGTTGACTCCGAGTACATACCACGGGCTCGCTCTTGAGATGACAGACTACAAAGGAGGAAGAAAATGAAGAGGAAGAACAAACTGAAAAACGTAGCCTTACACTATAGAATTTGTAACAATTGTGCAACACGGCAAGAATTTGGACAAGACTGACGACAATATGGTTCGAGATGTCGAGTTCAACAATCGCGTTAACGTGGTTATATCCTTGTACAGGAGAATTTTGAAGGAAAAGGAAAAACAAAGATAACAATTACTCATCACCATGTTTCTCTCCAAGATGAAGCCTCCTGGCTCTACCGTCAGCGCCTCCAGCAGAAGAGTATCAGAGGGAGCTGAAAACTTCTACGTGTCAAGTGAGAGCCTCTTCTCCACTACCACCTCAAGACTCATCGCCTCTCTCAGAAACCAATGTTGATTAATGTTTATTACTCTATAAGGTTTTGAAATTAATCTTATTAATTAGCACTGAAACGTTTAAAAAAATGCGTATGCTGTTGTAATTTTTGTCTCAAATGTGTAAAGTATAAATACTGTTTACATATTTAAAACATTCGTGTACCCGCAACGCAAAAATTCCTATTGGCAAATCCTACTTCTCGGTTTTTCAGCTTTTGTGAAAGGTTCTGGTCCCTAAAACCTCGAAAGATCACTGTACTTCCTATTTCCCACACAAAACATACATATACATGTTTTAAAATGTTGTTTACAATTTTTTAATTATTCATAAAGCAAAAAACTTAGTACAAATAATAAATGTACAGTGAGTGCTTTGAGTGGGTATATATTTTTAATAGTAAAACAAAAATACATGTTTCTTCCTTCTAAACGTAATAAAAATATAAGTAAAAAAAGGGAAAAGAGAATAAGTTTAAGTGTTATACCCTTTTACTGTGTTCGAGGCACCTTATCATAGTTTTTCTTGGTTTATAATTTCTGGACTTCATCGAGAGGATTTCTGTGAATATTTAAACCCCATCCATTGTAACTCTAATTTGGATGCGTCATACAGCTGTATCGGCCTCACTATTGATCTACATTAATTGAACATGGAACTTACCCCTGCCATAAATAATCATTGTCTATTTGCCTTTTAAACCTCCCTCTAAAATCATTCGGCAAATACATTTTATTATTTCGGTTGTTCTAGGCTTGTATTGCTTCTATGTGTGTAAGTTCATAGATGATTCCGTCATTAATAAATAGTCTGAACAAAAGTACCTTTAAAAGAAACTGTGGTACAATTCTAAAATCGTTTAAATCACAAGAAATAATGAAGAGAATTCAAACTGCTGGACATGGTCAAAATAGCTCCAGTAAATTCACAAGGACACATATAAAATTACATTATCTTTTCCCAGTACTATTGCCCAGCAAAATGTTAACAATAGAGAAGAACAGGACAAATGAGAAGTAAGTAATGACCCCATCTAAGCAAAAAGAAGGTAATACCTACGGTGCAACCGTTGAACCATAGACGAGTTTAGGGTCTCTAAATATTTTAGGTACAACTGTTGTACCAACAGGAAGCTAACAGTTAAAATATAAGAAATATTTTCCCGTGTATATCGTGTATATTAGAAAATCGGAAACGTTTGTTTTTATTTAAAAATTATATACAAAATTCCCTTTTATATCTTGTCGCATCTTACCATTTAAATATATAGAATTCAAACAAACACTGTTAACAAAATATTGAAGTTTTTCAAATAAAGTACCAGTATTCCAAAACGAAAACATACACCTTCAAGCATGTTTCATGTAATCGTAAAAACTGAATGCCAATTTTTTTAATAATTATTAGACACAATTCCTCTTATACTACATGCGAATATGATGTAACTATTTTAAAGTGAAGAAAAAACTAATTTCTCAAGCATTAAATTTTTATTAATTAAAAAATATTAACCTTTTGAAAGGGTCTTCTGTTCCAGACCCTCTGAAAAGGTTACAATAAAAGAAAAAAAAATATTGATTTATATTTTCAAAATTTCTATTCAATCGTATCAGTTTAATGATTACAAACACTCATGAGTTAAATTGGAAATATAAATTTATATTTAAATTCAAATCTGTAAATATATTTTTAAACCTTTTTGCATTACTGTCTTTTAATTTCTTTTTATAGCATAATGACTACCTCAAATGCGTCATACTGTTTCAGTTTTAATCTCTAACAATAATTTCGTCTTGTTTCATAACATATTTCTTTAAATTCAACAGTAAATTGTGTATTTAAATTTCTAATAATTACTGACTTTCTTTAAATTACCAGAAAATAAATTTTCTCAAAGAAAACTACTAATAATCCTATTGTACATATTATTTTGGGATAAATCTTAGTAGATATATTCTTGTATACGGAATTACTTTTCTTATTGTATAAAAGACTTTAATAATTCTATGAAATATAGTTCTCATTAAAATAAAATCACGCTTCCCGT
>CM063504.1:7109350-7124350 GCA_032207245.1 Pardosa pseudoannulata
TTATTTGCTGGTGCGGACTATATGTGTTTAAAAAGAAAATTTCTTTAGCCGCGGACTATTTGCTGGTGTGGACTATCTGTGTTTAAAAAGCAAATTTTTTAGCTGCGGACTATCTGCCTGTGCGGACTATCTGTGTTTAAAAAGTAAATTTCTTTAGCCGCGGATTATTTGCTGGTGCGGACTATATGTGTTTAAAAAGAAAATTTCTTTAGCCGCGGACTATTTGCTGGTGTGGACTATCTGTGTTTAAAAAGCAAATTTTTTAGCTGCGGACTATCTGCCTGTGCAGACTATCTGTGTTTAAAAAGCAAATTTCTTTAGCCGTTTACTATTTGCTGGTGCGGACTATCTGTGTTTGTTCATTTCTCAAATCATGAAAATAGGTAGAAGAGGGGAAAAAACCACATCGCTCGAACTGCCGATGATCAACTATAAACAAAGGCAAGACTCACGAGACACGAAAAAACATCATATCGTATCGGTAATAAATCATGAAAAGAATACAACCCATAAAGCAAAACGAATCAGTAGTAGCAACAAGCGCAATCTTAAATTGTGTCCTGGAGTACGGAAATATATCGATAGCCACTATTTACAGCTCCAATTGACAAAATGGAGTGGATGGATTCAAGATCGAAGGTTGAGGGTCGAAGGTCATTTCACCACAAGGATCACTCATAACAGAGTGTGCTGTTTTCAGAGTTTTGATTTGTGGTAATATTGTTCATTCATTATGTCTTTAAAACATTGTCCCAATTTTACTTCTGATTTCAAGCTGAAAGTAATTCAGAAGGTCGACGAGGAAGCAGTAAGAAATTGGCGCAAGCAAAAGGAAACATTAAAAATATGAGAAGAAACGATCCAATCGATGTGGAAAAATACAATTTCCTACATTAGACGACGATTTACACAGCTGGGTTCTCAAACAGAAAAATGCAGGCCGCTCTGTTTCTTCCGAGGCCATGGCAGAAGATATGATTTCAAATTTTAAACAAAGAATTAATTGAGTGACTTTTAGGCACTCTACTGTACTTAGTATTTTTATTTTAAAATGCTTTAACATTGTCATATTAAAATACCTATTTCTGCACGCATAATCCGCGGATTATCTAGTGGTGCAGACTATCTGACGATTTATGAAAATTTTTAAATAGAAAATCGCGCCCGCGGACTATACGATGGTGTGGACTACACGTGCGAAATTTAGGTACTTCTTAAAAAACATATAAAATGTCAAATTGTAAATTTTTAACCGCTTGCCTGATTATCCCAAACTATCCCGTGTTCGTATATATTGCAGTTAATTATTATTCCAAGAAAACTCGGGTGAAGCAGAATTTATCAGTACAATTTGTTTTATCACGGTTTGACTCGGCCTGGAGGAAATGAAGGAAATATTCAGATTTGATTGGCAGTTTGTCAAGCTTTGTTGGTTTCGTGGTTTTTTTTTTGGGGGGGGGAGAAACTGGTCATGTGTTTTCCACTGATTGAAAAGTTAATTTTAGAAAATCATCGTGACGAGTTTTCTGTCACATCAGGAAGACCGGGTATTAGTTCTTTATAACTCAAGTTAACCTCCAGGCATTTTCCAGATGTTATTCCTGCTACTGAAAAAGAAATCAAATCCAATGAGACAGTGTAATCTGTGCTCCCATAAACAGATTAGAGGTAGCCAATTAGAAAAGAAACTAGATACCAGTGTTCAGAATGTCAGGTATCTCTTTGTGTTTCCCCTGTTTCAAAAACCATCATACAAAGACTAATATTTAACTTTTTTCGATTTGCCCGAGATAACTCGGGAGAGTAAACTAATATTAAAACTAAATCATTTTACGCTTATAAAAAATTCAAAATTCAACTTAAAACCTACATAATTTGTTTTGCTTTATTTCTTTATATTTAATATTAATATAAAAAATATCATGATTTTTTTGCATTTTTTTTTAAATAAATTTGTAAGGGAAGCGTTTAAAAAGCAATGGATTCAATTTACAACTCCATTACCCGAGGAAGAATTTTAGGCTTTCTCTTGGGAGAACGAAATTTTTTTAACCGATTTATTTTCATTTAGGTTGACATGTGATAAAACCATGTGATAGTTGAAAAATGTTACTATCTCACTCGAAATTCAGGCATTCTATATCAAAAAAATGTATTGTGAAAAAGAAATTGTTGTTTTTCAATATGTGCAAGGTGATCGGTGTTAAAAACTTAAAGCAGTATATTTTGAATTGTTGGTAAAAATAAAATTTTTGTATAATTCTAAGATATTGACTTAGAGCATAGCTTCAGCATTTGAACAATTATAATAAAATTGGACTGTCGAAAATAATTAGGTTATTTTTTTAATATTCTTAGGAATCTGATATGTTGTTTGTATTTTATTTAAGAAAAATTAGTTGAAAATGCAAATTAAAATATAATTTTTTAATTAATTATTTTAAATTATTATTTCTTCAAATTATTTGTACTAAATATGCTCCGAGTACAATACTTAAATATACTAAAATAAACCTTATCCTTTAGGAATTTTCCAAGAAAATTAGTAGTAATGAACTTAAATCGCACTTAATTGCTGAATATATACAGTAATGAATACCTAAAATCTGAGGTGTTTTCAAACATACATGCATGATGAAATCGCACATTTAACCTTTGCTAACTGTTTTATTTTGTAACAGGAAAAGTTAATAATATATTTCAATCTCGTTGTGAATCGTTCATTTACTGTCTTTTTTATTTATAGGTTACTTATATGACCTTGAAATAGAGTTAATAAAAATTCTGAAATATTACGGTAAGGTGAAGCAATGTATAATACAGACACACGATAATGGATTACTGCAAAATCATTGTTTATAATAAAATACTTGAAACTAGCATATAGCCCGTCATATGACTGGATCAGAAAAATTTTTAATTTTACTGATCCCGTCATATCATAATGTAATTACCTTTCAACAAAAATAATCGATTAAAATTATCACATATGTACTTAATATATTATTTAAATCAAATAAAAAAGAAAATTATTTATGTAATATCTAAGTATAATGAAAAAACTTATGTAAATAATGCAGAAAATATTTAAATAATTTAAAATAAGAAATGATTAAATGAGATGGTTAAAGGAATGACGTCATAAGGCTAGAATAAATTGTTATTTTTACCTATTTATGTGATAAATTGATAAATTTAATCGCTTGCTCTTAATGTGGGTCTTGATATAATGGCATTAAACGCTTGAAAAGGGGACGGGGTGGATTTCAAACCTTTTAAAGAGGATAAGAAGCTTATTCATACGAATATACTTCAGAAGCGGATCTATAGTTTAGGAAAGATAAACTTTACTCGATTTGAATTTTACAAACCCTAAGTCATCAAAAATCCAATATGGGTGCTCTATCCATTACAGGTGCAACTGCTTCATAACTTCGAGAACAAACGGACAGATAACTTAGGCTATTATTACATTACGAGAAGAAAGTTTAGGGATACACAACATGAAATGTTGGTCATAAAATGTTGGTTTATGTGGCCAGGGACATTCGTAAAGGAATACGTGAATTTAATAAAATAAAATAATAAAAATTATAAAAAGTTGAAAAAATATTAAAATTTTATTTTAAAAAGAATAAAACGACTTTTAAAATAATAAAACAACTTTTGGAATAAAAATATTAAATTTCTTAAATAAAAAAGCAGAAAATATTAAATTTCTTAAACATTAAAAAAAATGGGCTGCGTCGGGGATAAAACCGCCAACTCGAGAAGTACGACGATCAATTGGGCGGACATTCTAGAAAACATACTACTTCTGCATGTTGTGAGTGAACTAATTAGAGTATATGAAGGTTCAAGTAGAAACAGTCCAGAAATTTAAATATTACTTTCTGCCTTTGCCCTCCTATTAAGAATTAATTTTGTATAGAATAAGAGGAAGTATAAGACTTGAAATAATAGCATTAAACGCTCGAAAAGGGGGGATGGGGTGGATTTCGAACTCGCTTTCAATTTCGCTAACCCTAACTCATGAAAAATCCAATATGGATGCCTGTATCCATTCCAGGTACAATCACTTCAGAAATTCGCGGACAGACGATTTAGGCTATTATTATATAGGGGATATATATATAAAATCCATATTCTTTTACAAAATTTCTCTCTCTCTCTCTCTCTCCACACACACACATATTATATATATATATATATATATATATATATATATATATATATATATATATATATATATATATATATATATATATATATATATATATATATATATATATATATATATATATATATATATATATATATATATATATATATATATATATATATATATATATATATATATATATATATATATATATATATATATATATATATATATATATATATATATATATATATATATATATATATATATGTGATATATATAATTAAAGTTCCATTTTTAAAATACCACGGAAAATTTTGTGGACAGATGAAGCCTATTTCCACCTCCAAAGGTCACTGTGTGGTACGGGTTAACAGCATCGTGTATGGTAGGGTCTTTTTTGTGGGTCCTGCTACCTATACCATGAATGATAAACGGTATGTGAATCTTTTGAGCATCCAAATCATTCCAACACTTCAACAGCTTGCATAGCATAATACCATTTTCAGGCAAGATGGCGCTTCTCCTCACATTGCAAATATAGTCATGCAACAGCTCAAGAGGCATTTCGGAAATAATCGACTTATCGTCCTTAATTGTGAAACGACCTGGCCTCCATGATCCCCAGACCTCAATCCTTGTGAGTTCTGGCTGTGGGGTTCTCTTAAAAATGTTGTGTAAAGTGGCTGGCCCGATTGCAAAGTTACCTGAATTGAATACAAGGATTACGCAACACATTATTACTAATGTGTCAGCCCTGAGAAAAAAAATTAGCTTTGCATTTCTTTCTTAGATACTTCACTATTCAATGACATTGAAATATCTTATATATAGACACATTTATTCAATTCATAGTGTACTAGCCCGTTAATATGATAAAGGTTTGTCGTGTTATAGTCTTACACAAAACAAAGAAGTTTATTGTTAAACTTGTGATTTCAATTTTTTTTTTTTTTTTTTTTGAGAAAATACATTTTCTTGTCTTTAAAACTGAGTTTACAATCTTGTTTATTCGTGCAGTGGATTTTTGTAAAAAAAATCAAATTTAGAAAAATTTTGTTTTTCAAATTTCCTATTTCAGAAAGTTTTTTGAAATGTTTTGACAAATAATACATCAGTCTGTCCGAGAAAAGATATAATCGGATTGTAGCTAAACGGAAAGAAGTTTCAAAGCGGAAAACAAATGTCTTTATTAAGTAAAAAAAATATTGAAATACGAAGCACAATATAGTGTAGAGTGATTAACGATAAATGATAAAATTCTACAAGAATAAATCTCTCAGAGAAATTTATAATAAATGCAAATTTTTATAACAAATTTTATTTCTGATTAATTTAATCAATAATTTTCTAAATATCTATTTTTGCATATCTTTAAAATGCTTAATTTTCATCTGAATGAAATTTATATAAATGCAGATTTTCACAATAAACTTTATTTCAGGTTAGTCAAATCAAAATTTGTTCGAATAGTTATATTTACCTTCCTTTCAAATCTATACATTTCTTTTAGTTGATATTCATAATAAATGTAGATTTTCCTAACAAACCTTAAATGAAATTTCAGGATAATCGAATCAAAAATTGTTTGAATAGCTATTTTTGCATATATTTTAGCTGTATATATTTCTTTTAGAGGAAATTTCTAATAAATGCAGATTTTTCATAACACAACTTATTTCAAAATTATTAAATCAAAAGTTTGTTTAAATATAGCTATTTTCACACATATTATAGATGTAATATTTTTTTCATATTGAACGTTATAATGAATTTAAATTTCCATAAAACCTTTAATATTATTGATTAAATCAATATATGTATTTGGATAGCTATTTTTACTTTTCTTTCAGACGTCTATATTTTATTCAGAGAAAATTCAAAATAAATGTAAATTTTCATAACAAATTTTTATTCAGGTTAATCAAATGAAAATTTGTTTGAATAGCTATTTGAATGTTTTATTCAGATGTCATATTTGTCTTTCAAAAGAAATGTATAATAAATACAGATTTTCATAACAATTTAAGGTTAATTAAATCAAAAACTGTTTGAAAAACTATTTTTATTTTTCATTCAGATGTATATATTTGTTTCTAATAAAATTTATAATTAATGTAAATTTTCATAATAAACTTTAATTCTGATTAATCAAATGAAAAACTGTTTGAATTGCTATTTGTGTGTTTTATTCATATGTTAAATACTTCTTTCAAATTAAATTTATAATATATTCAGATTTTCTCAACAAACTTTATTTCAGGTTAACCAAATCAAAAATTATTGTATAGCTATTTTTGCATTTCTTTTAGATGTACATATTTCTTTCAGAGTAAATATTATTATAAATGCAAATTTTTTCCACCAAAATTAATTTCAGGTTCATCAAATCAAAACTTATTTGAATAGCAATTTTTGTATTCCTTTCAGATGAAATAAAAATAAAATAAAATTCTTATAACAAACTTTACTTCACATTAATCAAGTCAAATCTTGCTCAAATACCTAGTTTTTTAACCTTGTAGAAGTAACACGAAACTGAATTTAAATTATCTAGAAGTTTTCTAGTGCCTACAATGAATCTCCGATCTTACTTGACTGTTTGGCTTTTATCCAGTTACATTGTTTTGTTTATGACAAGTATTATATACTACTCTTACGAAAAAAATATGATCATTAATAACCTTGAAGCTCTCAGAAATGCAACAACCATTCATGTCTTTTTCTTCGAATACAAATAAGATACAGACTATCAGTTTCACATTCGGACAATGTTAAGTATTTTATGTGATACATAGTCATATTAAATCAACGCTTTTAAGAGGAACAAATATAGAGTTCAACGAACAGCTATGAAATTTTTTTTTCTAATACAATTCTGAGAAATTTACAATCGTAACACAAAAGTAAACATATATTTTCAGAATTGATTTGTATAAATATTTTTTATATAAAATTCTTCTGTCCGTGTGTTTGTAACAGAAATCCTCATAAATTGATGGACTGATTTTGATGAAATTTTGTGTATGTAATTAAGTTGATTCGAGAATAGTTTTGTTTCCCAATTTGATCCGATAGTAAATGTTTCTTTAATTAAAAATCCAGAATTTCAAGCTTATTGAGATTATTATAATGCCATTTGATACTTATTACTGCCAATGTGTGTGGCTCAGTGATACACACATACACACAAACACACACACACACACACACACACATATATATATGTATGTATGTATGTATGTATGTCAGTTATATCAAAGTTATTATACCTGAAACATCTATTTAAATTCTCCTTTTCCCCTTCTCATTCTTTCTTACCTAATTTCACAGTTTTTTTAATGTTTCTTGTCTCACATTATTATTTATAATTGTCTCACATTATTTTTATATAGCCCTCTCGGTTGATCAAAATATGCAACAGAAGGGTGTTATCGATATCATTCCATGCTGAACTCTCAGCTTTAAAGACATACATTTTTAGCAGAGGCATAACTTGGCAGTTTCAACTTGGGGGGTGGGGAAATACGGATTATTGAAATAATGAATATTCGATAATCTTTAAACGGTAATGTTTTAACCCTTTTTTAACTGTTATATTTATTATTGTTTATTTTTAGGATAATAACCGTAATTAGAACACATCTTAAACATACTAACAAAAGCAGAATAATTTCAAAATTCATTAAAATGTCGAATCAAAAATTTAATATACCCTAATAATCTAGAGGGGCAAAACTACAAGCTCCAGTACCTATACTTCCTTTAAAATATTCACAGGAAAGGATGACAACCGTAATTAGAATTAGTCTTAAGGATACAATTAAAACAGAATAACATCAGCATTTATTAAAATGTCGAATAAAAATTTCATCTATGAATTAAACCCTAAAAGTCTGTAGAGGCAAAACTACAAATTTGTCCTACCTCTAAAAATTCTGGGGGGGGGATTTCACCCCCTTGCCCCTCCCAAACTACGCCCATGATTTTCAGCTTTAATAAACTTCAAAGTTCTACTTTGGAATTGATTCTTTTTAATGGATCCAGTACTGCAATTTACTTAAGTACTCTCATTGCCTAGTAATCCCAGGCAAACCAAATTAACAGGAGCTATAACTATTCTTGTGTATAAAATTTTCACTTTACAAATATATCAAATATTACAAATATATCCTCTTTAAATTATTCTGCATAAAAATTATGAATGTATAATATCATAGTCTTCGGATTATTTTAAGGTGGACCCAAATAATTGGAAAAATCCTTACCGTAATCGCAAATGGGATTTCAATAGATCCAATCTTAAAATACAAGTTTGTGTCCAAACGTAGATTTGCAGTTCTCTACATTTAATCCGACAGGTTAGGTAGCTTATACGGGGTGTAAATTAAGAAATAAAGCACATAATTAATTCAATTAATCGTAGTTCGTTTTACATTATCAACAGCAATTCTATTCAATGATGACGAATAAAATCGTCACTATATTCAGTATAATAAGCCGATAATTGATAAAAATTACATTCGCAAGATAATTTTGCAAACTTCTAACTTAAATAATAGAATGAAAATACTACCTTAAGAAACCCTGTATATTTACAAGCTCTCTTGTATGTTAAGGAATTTAGATTGTTTTAAACGGTTATGCTGTTGAGATATATGTGTTCTGTAGCAATTATCTAACGTTTTCAGATATCCAGATAATAATCTATATTTATTGAATCACATTCACACATTCGTATGAAATGTCTTAATTACTTATGATTTCTAACACAACTTGAATTAGATATTGCAAGAAGATTTAATGATAAACTTGTAGAAACAAATGCCCTGTTTTATGATTCTTATTAGTACTTAAAGATGCAAATAAAATACTTTTCAAGTTACTGAAGCGTATTTAAATCTAGGTTTCATAACATTGAGTGTTCAATCAAGGTTGTAAATAAAGGCTTAACAAAAATAACATAGCTATCTAACATCTATTTATTGCATGCTGAAATATTATATTTGATAAAAGCTTTTTAAGCTTTCTAAAATTGTTTACGTATTTATTCATAATTCTCTTATCGTTATGTTTGCATAAATACTTTCAAAATTTTCATTACGATCTGAAGAGCTGAAAGTAAGGTATAATGTTTGAATGGTATACTTTGATCTAGTGATCTTAAAAGGCCTTATTAATAATCTGTTTATTATGGTAATAGTTTTTGTCTTTATATTACAATTTTGAGAAAGTTAAATATTTATTTAGAGCATAAAACTAATTTTTACAGAATTAAATAAAACAGTTGAATAAACATTATTATTTCATCATTCTTCATGCTTTATAATTAATGCAATTTAATGATTTATAGTTATTAGTAAAAACACTATACTGTGTATTAATTCGAAAATATTTTAAGATTTTTTTGTATTATCTAAAATTTTATGATTTCGATATTTAATTTTCAATTTGTTCTTTAAAAGTTATGGTCTATTCTTTTAGATTTTTTTGCAAAAGGAATAACAATAAATAAGTTAAAGTAAATGTGTAATCGTTTTTGTTAATTTTTCACTTTCTATAAATGTATTTAAACAATAATTATTATATATTTAGGTTCTCTCTAATTGTTTAACCTGAATGTATATAATCTCACTCAGTCGTTTTCTATTTTTTGATAAAAGAATGAATGTACTATCTGAAAAACGTAATTCTAAGTAGCAACAATAAATTATTTTATTAATTTCAGGGCAATAAGGTTGTTGCCAGTATTCAAACTTTTTTTACCCATCTGCCATCGCGACAACAGATTCTTCTACAAGTATTTAGTGAACTAGCAGGGTCTTGTAAGTTTGTTAGCCTTGGATTTAAACTGTCTATGATACCAACAAATACCTATCCAATGCTAGGTCTGAGAAAGATTTCTAAATCTGGAAGTGGACTTACGCCGGTTGAACCTGCCTTTATTACGATTGTGTGGGTTTCTGAGATTGTTTATGTCGTAAGAGTAGTAACCTACGCAGTTAAAATGCGAATGGTTTTTGTATAACTAGAATTGTTACAAATTCTGTATCTGATCACAACCTTAACTGTAGAATTCCCCAAACATCAAAAGTTTTATTATTGGTTGCTTTAACCAGATCACCAAAATTTTATATACTCATATACACATTCTTCTGCTTGGTTTTGGGAAATAACAATGGACGAAGGCTATCCTCGGCTATTTGTCTTGAATCAAGATTTAGCATCTCATACAGTAGTTGAAATAGTCGTCGAATCCCTAAAGAAATATACTGTTTTAAAACTCAATAATTTCAGCTTCTAAAAATGACTATAATAATTTCCCGAGGTTGTCACAGAATTTCTTCAGTAAAACAATGGAAACTATTTTAACATATTTGAGACATATAGCATAGATAAAAATCTAAAACATAATATTCGTATTGATCACCTGAAAAGTTTATTTCATTGGGATGAACCAAAATTTAAGATTCTATTTTTAAAAATGGTCTAGAGTAAAACCTATATGAAAGGTCTCTGAAAAAGTCTTGAAAGTGTTATAAATGTAATCTAAAAAATTTAAAAAAACGAAATAAAGTAGAAGCAAATTATTCTGTTATATAACAAATCAAGGTATAACGTATTTACCCAAAATTATATAATTCCAATGTATTAAGAAAGCAACACCAGAATAAAGAAAGCTCTTTCGGGAGAGTTTGACTCTGGAAGGTAGACCGTAACAGAAGCACCAGAACTGATACTAAAAACATTTTGGTAATAAAACATTTTGAAAAACTAACAACATAAAGTAATATATGTTAGAATAGTTTGATTGAATCGTTTATCTAGTCCACACAAGGCTAATACAGGTAGCAGTAATGAAGGAATGAAGTGACTCCTGCGGTGCTACTGGTAGAATGTTTGTAAAATGAGTTTTTAAGCTTCACTAGAAGAAAAAGATTTACATGAACGTAGTGATTGTGGATGACACGCACATTATTTTGCATACATTGATAGACTAGGCTGGAGTTTTTATGCATATCATATATTGTCACAAATTTAATATATATTTTCAAAGAATCCAGTATGAGTTCCTTTATTAAAAATGTAGCATAACACTTTGATTGTATCGGATCTCAGCCAGTGTCAATCATAGGTTTAACAAACATCTGACTGTGTTTGTTACACATCCAATGCTATCAAAAAATAAACTATCACTTACCTGTCCAGACCGACAACAATCAAAGTGTAAACGGAAACTGATACTGAGACGTGCTGGACAAATTGTACAACTGGACAGAATTCCGGCAAGAATATCCATCTTCCCAGTATGAAATCAGTGTACGTAAAAGGAATGGAGAATACAGCCATCGTAACATCCGAGAGCGCAAGGTTGATGAGGAAGAGTCGAATGGAACGCCGCTTGCTTAGAAGAACTGCTATGGCTGCTCCGTTGCCTCCGAGAGCAGCCAGAGCTGTGCAGCTGTATAAAATCACTACAAACATTTGCATACCAGGTTCTAAGATCTCTATCGAAGCGTAAAGTTCATCCTGGTCAAGCATGGTTAAATTAGAAGAGTTGAAGTCGGGTTCCATATATTGACCCATCGTCTGAAATTAAAAAAAAGAAAAAACAGTTTAAGTATGCATACACGTTTATCAATAAGATATTTATTTTATATTTACAAATATTTTGTACTGTAATTCATTTTCAGATATATTAATGTAATTTCAGGTTTGAATAACAGACTAATTTTCTGAATGTAAGAATTTTAAACACAGAAAACTGTTTTCCACCCAGAGACTGTTTCATATATAATATGTAATTTTACAAACAATAAAATAAATGTAAAATATTGATTGACAAAAAGTAAAAAATTGTATCCTTGACGTACAAAGGAACTTTTTATCAAAATTTACTGTCTTTTATTACTCAATTACCTTCTTATCACTGGAATTTATATCACTGAATAAAAAACTTTTAAGAACAAATGTGATATTCAGTTTTACACATTGATTTTATTTGCAATATTTCATTCTCGACATACACTGAAATGTATAAAAATGTCAAAAAATGTTTTACAAGATGTGTCTGCATTACTTTTATTACTTGAAAAGAAAGTTTCCTAATTTGGTAAAATGTTTGGAGTTGCATTAGAATGCTCACCAGGTTTTTATTTTACCTCATTTTTTTTTAGTTTTTCGTTCACCACTACAATAACAAGCAAATTCATAAATATTGTTCCGTAAGAGGTGAAACAAATGAACCACAATGTTTCGGATAATCACAGAAGATTTGGAAAGACAGGAATATTATGTGGTAAATATTCTAAATGCTTAAGTATTAAGGCGTTTATAGGTATAAGAAAATGGTTTAAAGGGGCCCATTACATTTGAATATCTTTTAGTTTTCTTTTATACTTTTTAAAGTTTTGAACATTTCTGAATTGTTTTAAACAAACCTTATTGAGATATGTAAATTAGAACCTATAAAGGTATCTAATATTTGTATTGTTACGATCTATAAAGCTGGGATCAGGTATTGATTGGACTTTAAGTAACACAGCACGAAAACAATAATTTATTGGCAATCAGTTGGAAAATACAATGTCAGAAAAGCATCAAGGTTAATGTACTGCACACTCGTACCAAGGTTACAAAATCATCGCGATGGGGGCAAAGTCTCTCACGTCCGTGGCCACGAGCTTCAAGACGTACGTGCCTTCCGGGTAGTGCTAAATGAGAGACAACCTCAGGGGTATACCTCCTTTAGATATACACGGGTGTCGCGAGCCCGGGGTTCACCTAAGTGATCTTTATTCTTCGTCTTCCCTGGTAGTCCTGAACTAGCCTCTGTAGAGCCTGTTCTTTATTGGGGTTGACCACATTAATCCTCGAGCCAAGACGGAACCTCGCGTAGATCAGCAGCAGTTCTGTAGCTGTTGTGGTTACAGTCGTGGCGACTGGTCTTCAGTGAAAGCTGCTGTATGGGTGAAAAGCCTGGGTCAGCTGAGGAATTACCTTACAAAATCATCGCAAATCAACTAGAGCAGAATGCCGTGGGCTTCCGTACCTCTTTCCGCATTAAACAAAAACAGAAGCACCGGTAAAACACGACACACCGTGCGTACTCTGTAAACCGAGAAATCTTAACGACTCTCTTTGTTTGGGACTTAGCCTGTCTTATATAGGCCTAAAGAAACTGCTGGAATATTATAGAAATTTGTCACGTATCGCCACACTTGGCAACATTTGTCAACACTTGGCGATATTTGGCGACGAACTTCGCGACAAAAATAAATTGCCAAAACTGTCGCCTACGTGCCGGTATCTCGCCAATTTAGTAAGATATCCATAGAATAACATGTTAAATTTAAGGTTCACTGACAAATTCGTAACAGTATTTTATATCATAGCTTTTAAGCTATTGTACATATTGATTTCAATATTTTATGTTATAGATCTACGATGAAACAACCTACTTTTTTCGTTGTTGTCTATTTTATTTAGCATTTATATTATTATTTATTATTCATTTTAACATTATTTTCGCTTTTATGAGAATTCAACTCCTTTGTGTAGTATTTCTAAATCTTTTAAATAATTAAACAGATGAAGAATTATTCCGAATAATCATAGTTTACAAAAGAAAAAAAAGTATTAAAGTAAACGACTGTTGCGGCTTTCGCTTAGGATGTGTGACGTCGTTCATTTTTGGAAACTTAAGCTGGTAAATATTATCCCTGAATTTCCCCATCCTTTTTCTTCATAAACTCCAGTTTTAGCATCATTAATAAACCGATTCATTCACCTGAATTTATATTTTATGTCACGTGGTGAAATGAAGTGAGTTAAAAAAAATAAATGTAAGTGACGTGGTATGTTCTATAAAAGAGTGGTAGTGTAAATGTTGATATGCTTTTGAGTTGAATTAAAATTGTTGTTTTAATAATCCCAGCGAGATTTATTGAATACTTGCTCTAATATTGACAACCGTTAAGTATAAAGTAGATGTACAGAGCCCCTATTTTGGGAATAGAGTTTTTTTAAAGTAATTTCAACAACAACTTTGTTGTTATGAATGCATACAGTATGTCTATAAAACTTTAAATTTTTGAAAGAAGCCAATAATTTTCATGTTTAAAAAAAACCCTTATTTTTTAGAAACAAAATAAATTGGATAAAAATAAAGATCAGTTGTTGAAAAAACCCATGTACTTTCGATAATAATCAAAATATATATGATAAAGTAAACAATAAAAAAAAACTCTTCGATGTAAAATTCCTTAGAAGTGATGAGCTCTTTAATGTTTGCTAAAATAGATTGCTAAAAAATATAAATTGCTTTAATAAAGCTTGTATTGTGTTTCTCATAATTCAATCTAGCATTATTAGAAGATTAATAGTATCGTCCATAGACTATAATAACTGATAATATTCAAAACACTCTCTTATATTTTTTTCTTCAGCAATTTTTTATGTATACGAATAAATAAGTTTTCGTAAGAAATCTTCTATTAAGTAAGAAATGAAACTGTGAGAATTAGAACGCAATAATCAATAGCTCTCCTAAATAAGAATCATTCGAATGAAAGTACATAACTCTTTATTTGCATTGAATAAGTATTTACCCTATTCTTTAGCTAATATCTATAAATTACAATCTTTTTTAACATTAAGGATTACACATTTGCGTAAATATATATTGTACATATTCTACTTGAGAACAGAATCGTACTTTTAGAAACAAAGTAAATTGGATAAAAATAAAGATCGGTAGTTGAAAAACCCCAATGTAATTTCATTAATAATCAAAAGATATATGATAAGGTGAACAATAAAAAAAACTCTTTCATTTA
>CM063504.1:7129350-7146850 GCA_032207245.1 Pardosa pseudoannulata
CTATTAAATATTTTAAAACAGGATGTGTAATTTGAATGAAAAGTAAATCCTGATCGGGTTAAAATTACCGCACATAAAACAATAAATTATGTTAAAACCGGAATAACTTTCACTTTTTTCTTTATTACAACAAAATACCATCAACATAGTCTTCTTTTGCAAGGATTTATGTTGTACACGATAATAAGATATCGAGCGATTTTCATCTGACATCAGATTACGACAGAAGAGCAGAATTAATGCTCTGTATGGGATCAATACGTTTCTAGTAATAGGTCATTGATTTGTAAATCTATGTCTAGTATTTTGCTTTAATTTTACTTTTTGTCTGTGATAAAGAAATGTTCTTGAAATAAATAATTGAAGGAATCCCATTCAAATTTAAGCATAGTTCCTAAAATTGTTTTGTTGCATCAGTGTATATAAATAACACTTAAAATTATTTTTCTTTAAAATATTGAGTATTTCTATATAAATAAAAATATGAATCAACATCCAATTTAAAAAAAGCATTACTTTTCAAAAATTAGTTATTTCTAAGATTTAATGTAATATGTAACAAAAATTATGAGAAAAATGATAATTTATGGTTACTGATATGAAAAGTATGATTAATATTAAATTATAAGCAGTACGTAAGTGTAGATATCTAATGCAAATCATATAAATCATTGAATCCATTAGTTGCATGTCATTGAATTTCATACTTTCATTCATTCTCGACAAGGACACCACAAGAAATGAAAAGTTTTTATATCTTCCCAACTTAAATCTAGGATTTTTCAATTATTTCCTAGGATAAAAACGTATCATCAGGAAAAACCAAAAGGTTTTCAAAATATTGGCATTCGAATCACGAAAATGCATACGTATAAGAATCAGAAAGGATTACCCTTAGATCCGACGGCACATTTACGGAAAAGATGGCAGACTTAAAATTAGATTTTTCCAGAAAAGGAATAGTCAAGAGTAATGCGTGACGCATAAAAAGGAGGAATTCTCACTTACGCAAGAGGAAGGGTATTTAATGTGTATTACCAAAAAATGCGATTCACGAATGATGCGTAAAGTATTTTGGGCAAAGTTTTACTATATGAAGGAAAGCTAAACATTTAAATATTCATTACAAAAGACTATAAAGTCTTACAATCAATTATGCCGTTAGTGGTGTACAAATAAGGAACAGCACTTTCCTAATTATGGGATCTATCTGTTCTGAAACTCTACAAATAAAAGTACAAGTTGTATACCAATGAAGTCAGTTGCTTTAAAGACTGTGTATAAATAATAATTAATGAAACTAGTTTATGACACTAACATTTACGGAAGTTAACAAATCTGTAAATATGAAAAACACTTTTAATTATAATTTTTGATCTCCCATTTTCGTAACTTTTTCAAATATTACAATGATTAAAAATTACGTATAACTTATGACTGATAATAATGCTATTAAAAAATTTTCAAAAATCAATATCTATAAGTTTCAAGCATTTGATTAGTAAGATTTTAAGAGTCTTCCTGCATAAATTTCCATTACAGTACATGCTTATTCAGTTTAAAAAATAATAGTTTTCTTTTCCTTTTCAGTAACTCTAAGAGAAATTACGTATAACTTATGACTAATAATAATGCTATTAAAAAAATTATCAAAAGTCAATATCTGTAAGTTTCAAGCATTTGATTAGCAATATTTTAAGAGACTTCATAAATTTCCACTACAGGACATGCTTATTCGGTAGATAAAATATTTGTTTTTTTTTTCCTTTTCAGTAACTCTAAGAGAAATTATGTATAACTTATGACTAATAATAATGCTATTAAACATTATCAAAAATCAATATCTGTAAGTTTCAAGCATTTGATTAGCAATATTTTAAGAGTCTTCACACATAAATTTCCATTACAGGACATGCTTATTAGGTAGAGAAAATATTTGTTTTTTTTTTCCTTTTCAGTAACTCTAAGAGAAATTACGTATAACTTATGACTAATAATAATGCTATTCAAACAAATTTCATAAATCTATATCTGTAAGTTTCAAGCATTTGATTAACAAGATTTTAAGGGTCTTCACGCATAAATTTTCACTACAGAACATGCTCATTTGCTAAAGAGAATAATTGTTTTATTTTCTTTTTCATCAACTCTAAGAGATCAGTTAAGAATCTCCTTAAAAATGAAATATGACTTGATTAAATAATTAATAAAGGTTCTTAACAACAACACGCGTACGCCAATCAAGTAATGTTCAAGTCACATAACAACTACATTCATTACTTATTCTCTCCAACGTGTTCTGCTATGAATTGGGGGCAAAAATCTACTTGTTCCAGCTCAGTGTATCGGCGACAACCCTGCGTAAGTAAAATTATAGTCACACTTCCACTGGTGTCTCAATTTGTCATCTATCTGCAAGGATTCAAGTCTAATGAATCTTTGCTTTTAAGATTTATCTTCTATATACCATATACATGCATTGAAAGACATTTTAAGCCCTTATAAGTCTGGAACTTGGGATGAAACAGTTATCTATATGGATAAAGAATGTAAGGAATGATTCACCATATTTTACTGACAGGGCCTTCTGAAAGTGAAAAGTAATAAAATAAACTGCATGCAATCTTCATTTATAAAACAGTTTTAATAAATGACTCACATGTGGAAGTAAAATTTGAGTCACATTCCACTGGTGTCTCAATTTGTCATCTATCTGCAAGGATTCAAGCCTAACGAATCTTTGTTTTTAAGAATTATTTTCTATATACCATATACATGCATTGAAAGACATTTTAAGCCCTTATAAGTCTGGAACTTGGGATGAAACAGTTATCGATATAGATAAAGAATGTAATGAATGAATCCCCATATTTTACTGACAGGGTCTTGACAAAGTGAAAAGTAATAAAATAAACTGCATGCAATCCTCATTTATAAAACGATTTTAATAAACGACTCATATGTGGAGTATTAGTTCGAGTGAATATGGTTTTAATCTCTATGTTTCTTGAGTATATAGCCTTTTCTAGCTCAGCTATCGCAGATCATAATTACAGATATAGTTACAGACTCTCCGAAATTACAGACTTAAAATCTTTGAAATGAAGATTTATCAATGGGAGTATATTAGTGATATTCACCGGCAAAGCATATTGTAACGACACACCAATTTAATACTAAGGATATTAATCATGTTAAATATGATGAAACAATGATAATACCTTAAAAATCAAATTAATTTATATTTAAAACAAATACTTCATATACAATGACAAGAATTTTAGAAAAAAATGAGAAAGGTACATTTAATGTTCATGTTTATAAATTATTGTTTTTAATTTGATTATATAATCCTGAAATATAATGAAACATTATGCAATGAAATTTGAAAATATTTGTTAGAAAACTAGGCAAAAATTAAAAAGAAATTATTGTAGCATGAAATACAAAGGCTTAAATATTGCACATGTAGTGAGTCTAAATGCTATTTGTACCTTACTTCCATTGGCTTTGCATTTTCTGACTTAAAAGTTCTACCCCCTAGTAAAGGCATTATCTGCCTGTTGCTACATAATACTCAATTAATTCATTCTGTACTTAGTCATCTATTACGAACATGATCAGATGAAATTTTACTGAATCCTATGTGTAACTGACCACATTGATGAGCAATGGAAATTTATATGAGAAACGTTTGGTTGTCGACGTTTCGTAGACCAAATTCTCTGCCAGTAAATAAATAAAATGCATAGAACATGCATTTTATATCATTTATCTTAGCTAATAAAAATATGCCATTAACGATTTGCATACCACTTTTGCAGGATAAGTTTAAACTGAAAGTAGAACTAGTAAAATGATCTATATATTTGAAACTAACTTAAATTTAAAGTTAGCATACAGTCTAGCTGAAGTAGACACATCGTTTAGCAATTTATTATATTTATTGTTACTTAGTATGTCTATATTTAAAAGTAAAACCTTAAATTTCCACTTGACAGTTTCATTTTTGAAATTGTTGAAATAATTTAGGAATATACTCACATATAAACATCAAAATCTATTATGTTGAAATACATTATTGAATCCATAGATAGTATTTTGTCTTTAATATTAATTTAAATTTATTTGATGCTACTAAAACATATTAAAGTCATAAATGAAATATTTATATGAAATATTAAATGTAATTTGTTGACCAAATGAATAAAGCAATATAATTTAGGCATATATTTAGAATATAAATGTGGTTTAAATTAAACTGAACTATGAAAAATTAAATTATTAAATATGAATTTCTTTATTGTAACTAGCATAAGTTAAAACTAAAAAGGAAATATTTATATCAATGAATAATTTATTGTACTCACTACTTCAACAAAGTAATATCGTATGGACATACAATTAGAATTTAAATGTTACTTGAATTAAATTAAAATAAACATTAAAGTCATAGTAGTTTCTAAGTAAATTTAAAATTTATATTCTGTTTATACGAAAGATGAGACATATATTAAGCATTTCTGTCTCACAGGATAAATAAGTATTTTGGATGCATTCTTTAGAGATTATAATTTATATAAGAGAAACACAAAATTGCGTTATTAATATTTAATGGCTATGCATTGCCTTTAATAATTTCCATTGCTTCTAAATAATTTCTTTCTTTCAATCCGCATACTTTGGAATTAATATTTTAAGTGAAAATCTCATTTCTAAACATTTATAACTTTGAATGTTCCTTAAAATATTTTGCTCTCGTGAAAATCCTATATTTTACTAATTTAGCTTAAAATGTAAATAATGTGTTCGCTGCAGTTATTGTAAAGAGATAATGGTTTGAAAATTTAAATGAATGGCAAGGAAAGCTATAATTATTAGTATAAATATAGATATTATGCATAAATTGTAATAAAATATGAATGCATTATTTGACACAATTTATTATTCTGCAGAAAATAACACAAGCATCGTATCTGTATATTCCAGAATAATGCTGTTTTATTCCCAATATGTTTATATAAATAAGATCTGGGATTTCTAAAACATTTCACGCAGATCATGCGGAAATAATTCAGATAGACCTGCCAACGCATTTGTGAGATTTTATCAGCAGCAATCTCTTTTTGCTGTAACATTACGTAAGATTACTCAAAAGGAGTAATCAGAGAATACTATAGCATTATATTCTATAAATAACTGCAATAATCTATGATTACCATCGGGATTACATACACTATTAAAAGTATGATTCCCTTTACTTACTAAAACTATGTTGAATAATAATCTCCATCGTTAAAAGAACTGGTAATAATCAATCACGAGCTTTAAAATGAAGCGTAAATTAATAACGATGAATATTTCATTAAATCTTGTTCTGTGAGGTAATATGTTTGAATTAAATTTTAAAATATTTATCTAAATTTATATTTAATAGTTGCTTAATTAAGCAAGGCATTTTAACGCATTAAACTAGTTTTTAAGTTTGAAAGACATGCTGTTCTTCTAAATGCTTTTACCATTAATATGTTTTAATGTAAATTTCTCCTTTGAAAAATTGTAGAATCCTTATAAAAGTTCTCTCTTGTAGGAAGGATGAGAGATAAGGGTCTCATCAGTAAGGAAAACGTTCTTCTAGAACACTTCTGCATATTTTGCATGTGTTATTTTTTGCTATCTACTGAACTATATAAACAAAAACCTTGGAGGATACTGCACCACTCCTCTCTTAATGTCTTTTCCATAGCTTGCATAGTTTGGAGATTTACAATTGATTGTGAAACCGGGGGAGGGCAAATACTTTTAAGCGCGGTAAAAAATGAAATTTTCAAAATGTCTCCCGGGTCAGAGGATTATACCGCGTACGCTGCACACGCGAATGTTTTGGGTATAGACAAAACATTAACATTTTTGACAAAAACATGATAAGTATCATTTTAAAGCATTTGGACAGAGAAATTTGACAGTTAATAAAAGATAATAGTAATAATAAATTGTCTTACTTAGGTGTATATGCGAACAATTTGTGCCCACTAAAATATGTCACTTAATTTTTAAAGAAATATGATTCATTATATTAAATTAATGGTCATTAAATAAATCAGTTAATGAAAGATTTTATTTTGATATTTATTTATATCTTAATGATACAAATTATTTTATTTTGATCATAGTTATTACATTTTTATATTTATATTACATTTTGTAAATATAATAGTAAATAGAATTATAAAAAGAAAATACAAACATCAAACGTTAAAATAGAATAGTTTTAGTTAATGCGAAACGTGAAATCTGGAATGTTCATTTGATATTATTTCTTCAAAATTTGGATCCAAATCACTTGTAGCAATCCTTAATACCGAGTGTAGATTTTCGTCAGTAATTTGTGATCGATATTTATTTTTCGTGTAAATCATTAACGAAAAAGTTCTTTCACAAATATATGTTGAACCAAAGAAAACTAGGTATTTTTGAACATAGTTCAAAAAATGTTTGAAATGTTCTGTATTCAAAGCACCGTAGAAAACAATCAACTCGTTTGAGTGAATTTTGTGAAAATTTTGTTTTAGTAAATTATTTAATCAAATACTGTTGATTTCAACAAAATCGCATAGTGATTAAAAAAAAATTGCATTTCAGTCTTGTCGTACCAACATTTGGGTGGAACTAAGTCCAACTCAGAAACCTGTAGATGAGGTCTAAGACTAATTTTACCTACACTAAAGAGTCTTGAAAAACAGGTATAGACATGTATATGCAAATAAAGAGATGAGGAACAGAATATGGCGCTGCGGTCGATAACGCATATATAAAACAACAAGTGTCTGCCACAGAGGATACATCAGCTACTGTTGTTAAAGTGACAGGTTGTCAAGATTTAAGTGAGTTTGGATATGGTGTTATAGTCTGCGCACGATAGATGGTACATAGCATCTCCGAGGTAGCCATGAAATTCGGATTTACTAGTATACCCATTTCAGACGTGTACCGTGAATATCGGGAATCCAGGAAAACATCAAATCTACGACATCGCTGTGGCTAGGAAAAGATCGTGCAAGAACGAGACAAACTAAGGAGAATAATTAAACTTGGCAGTAATGCAATCCTTCCGCAAATTGCTGCAGATATCAGTGCTGGATCATCAACAAGTGTTAGAGCGCAATTTATTCAAGGAAAGATCATCGATATGTGCTTTCGGAGCATAAGGCCCACTCGTGTATCCTTGATGATTGTAGGACAGAAAGCTTTATACTTTTTTAATTTTATAGGATTATACGACTGTGATAGGAGGCAAGCACTTAAGCATCCTATCTGATCGCTTGCACCCATTCATGTCCATCGTGTATTCCGTTGGACTTGGGGAATTCAATCCGGACAATGCGACTTCCCATATGTCCATAATTGCCACAGAGTGGCTCCAGGAACACTCTGCTGACTTTACACACTTCCGCTAGCCACCAAAATACTTATACTTGAACATTACTGAGCATATCTGGGATACCTTGAAAACCTGAAGAGAACTCAACCACTTCGTACTGTTAGGGATTTATGGACTGCTCGACAGGATTCATGTTGTTATTTACCTCCAGAGCTACTTCAGACATTAGTCGAGTCCCTGTAGCGGCATTTCGGGTTTGCAGAGGCTAAACGTTATTAAACAGGGCTAAACGTTATTAAACAGGTGCATCAGTTTTTTTGGCTTTTCAGTGTATTATTTTACCTTAATCTAGGAGGTTCGTGTGAATATTGAATGAGTTTAACTTGACAATTTTACTGAATCGTATTAGAAGACGCTTCAAGAAATCTAGAGTGATAGTAATACGCTATGATATGTAAGACTTAAAGTGTATTTCATTAAATATCGCTAATTCATAGAGGTTTATATATTAATTTTTGCCGGGGAAACTATTCAAAAATGCAAGTTTTATTTACTTTCGCCATGTTAAATCTACAAGTACAATACATCTTTGTACTTTGATTACAGATAGAGAAATTTATTGCTTTGTGCAGTTTCTTCATATATTATAAAACCTCTTATGTTTAAAATAGTATTATTTCATTGCTTTTCGTGTATTTTAGCATATATATTACTTCTATAATTCAAATTTTAAAATATAAACTGTATTTCTTAAATTACCTGTATAGAACTATTTATCTAAAAGTGTTTAGTATTAGCTATCGAAAAAGATACCAATTTTTGATTTAAAAAGTAATTGCTGTATGAAACCAAAGAATTAATGTTGAAAAGATACCATAAGTGGAAATATAATCACCTGTATTTTCATTACTTTTACAGAGACATTATCTTCCTTCTAGCGTGAAATGAAGAAAATTTAGATTATTTAAAAATCTGACATTATGAACCTAGAAGTTTTTCAATAAGTAATACTTCATTTTATATGTACATCACATTCCGGTTATAGTACAATTAAGAAGGGGACACATTATTGATATAATCAACTTTAAAATATTTTATGACTGAACTTATAAATATAGTATTTTTAACAATAATTTAATTTAGATTATTTTAAAATCTGCTATTATGAACCTAGAAGTTTTTCAGTAACTAATACTTATTTTTATATGTACATCACATTCCAGTTTTAGTACAATTAAGAAGGGGATACATTATTGATATAATCAGCTTTAAAATATTTTCCGACTGAACTTATAAATATAGTATTTTTAACAATAATTTAATTTAGATTATTTAAAAATCTGCCATTATGAACCTAGAAGTTTTTCAGCAACTAATACTTATTTTTGTATGTATATCACATTCCGGTTTTAGTACAATTAAGAAGGGGACACATTATTGATATAGTCAACTTTAAAATATTTTCTGACTGAACTTATAAATATAGTATTTTAAACAATAATTTAATTTAGATTATTTAAAAATCTGACATTATGAACCTAGAAGTTTTTCAGTATACACCTCCAAATAAATATTATAATTTCTAGAATCATCTAAGGTGAAATGTATTCAGAGTTTTAGCCTAGACATGAAGTATTTTAGAAACGAAATTGCTATATGTAAACCAAAGAATTAATGATGCAAAAACACCATAAGCGGAAATATAATCCCCTTCATTTTTATTACTTTTAAATGACAGAGACATTATCTTTCTTCTAGCGTGAAATGAAGAAAAATTTTAACACCTCTAAAATTATTACATTATTTATCATTTTAAATAAAATAAATACCGTAAATAGTAAGTAGCTTCTAATACTTCTTTTTATATGTACATCACATTCCGGTTTTAGTACAATTAAGAAGGGGACACATTATTGATATAGTCAACTTTAAAATATTTTCTGACTGAACTTATAAATATAGTATTTTAAACAATAATTTAATTTAGATTATTTAAAAATCTGACATTATGAACCTAGAAGTTTTTCAGTAAGTAATACTTATTTTTATATGTACATCACATTCCAGTTTTAGTACAATTAAGAAGGGGACACATTATTGATATAATCAGCTTTAAAATATTTTCCGACTGAACTTATAAATATAGTATTTTTAAACAATAATTTAATTTAGATTATTTTAAAATCTGCTATTATGAACCTAGAAGTTTTTCAGTAACTAATACTTATTTTTATATGTACATCACATTCCAGTTTTAGTACAATTAAGAAGGGGATACATTATTTATATAATCAGCTTTAAAATATTTTCCGACTGAACTTATAAATATAGTATTTTTAACAATAATTTAATTTAGATTATTTTAAAATCTGCCATTATGAACCTAGAAGTTTTTCAGTAACTAATACTTATTTTTATATGTACATCACATTCCAGTTTTAGTACAATTAAGAAGGGGACACATTATTGATATAATCAACTTTAAAATATTTTCCGACTGAACTTATAAATATAGTATTTTTAACAATATATTAATTTAGATTATTTTAAAATCTGCCATTATGAACCTAGAAGTTTTTCAGTAACTAATACTTATTTTTATATGTACATCACATTCCGGTTTTAGTACAATTAAGAAGGGGACACATTATTGATATAATCAGATTTAAAATATTTTATGACTGAACTTATAAATATAGTATTTTTAACAATAATTTAATTTAGATTATTTAGAAATCTGCCATTATGAAACTAGAAGTTTTCCAGTATACACCAAATAAATGTACCAGTATACCAAATTCAGTATACCAAATAAATACTACAATTTCTAGAAAAATCTAAGGTGAAATGTATTCAGAGTTTTAGCCTAGACATGAACAGATCAGAATCCTGAAAATGCGAAATATAAATGTTTCTAACAGTACACAATTTTGTTATTTTGAAAAATACACAGCCATGAATACTGAAAGGAACAATAGTGAAATTAACAAGTATAACGACCTCGGTATGGTGATTTTTATTCCGTTTCACCTCTTCAAAACAGCAGTTAATAAGCCTTCCTTTAGCAAAGAAGTCTCTTTGGATTTATCTGCCTATCATGTGTTAAATTAGATATTGTATACGAGTGTACAGAAGCAAAAAACTAATTAGTCTTTATCTCTACTAAATGCTGTTACTCGAGAATAGTAGAGTTGTTTGGAAATGACTACACTTTTCATTTAATGTTGTTATCCTTTTCACTTATTAAACAGTGATATATTTTTAAGGATAAACAGTACATTTGAACTAAAAAATCTCCTTTGGTTTTATGAAGATAAACTGAATGAAAACGTTTTAGAGTCATCACAGCTAAAACTTCAGCTAGTTTATTAAACGAAATATGTACAATTTTTTTAAACAAAACTGCAATTTAAAAAGTCAATTTATATAATTTTGTCAATTTTAGTAGCAATTTAAAACTTTATAAATCCTATGTGAGATGATATAATGGAATTCAATAAAACAAGGCAATTTTAGAATTACATAAATTATGAAACAATTTTATATTAAATTTAAACTGTATATATATTTTTTCATTCACAAACATCGGTTATACTAATAGAAGTTACATATTTTTAATTACATGTTAGAAAGAATATTTTAAATTTTTATTTGCTTAAAAGTTATTTAATTTTAAAATTTAGATTTCTGGAATATATTCCATTTGCAAAATATAAATAATAATTGCATTCAATGAGTTGATAGTTTAATTTTTAATACACATATTTCAAAATTTATCATGAGAGATTTATTTCTTGTATTTGTAGTTTATACGTTTTAATAATTGAATACGGAAAATTATTACACAATAATATATTTTGGAAATATTTTCTCTTATTAAAGAAGTTGTAATAACTTCATTTCAAAACGAGTGAAACTTTTATTTTTAAATTTATCAAAAACATTTTTATAATGAAATTTTCAACTTAGATAATTTGTCTCTTTATAAAACTAACAATGTTATATTTAGAATATCCCATGACAATACTAACCTTTGTTAATTCTCATTTTTGTATTATAGACTATGAATAATGTTTCCTGAGTAAGGTATGTAGTTTAAACGTGTCTACAATTTAAATCTTTATCGAATTATTAAATCAGTTTGTATGAGATTCAATCATACTGATTATGTTTGAAATTTGGTCAAAAATTACAATTTTAATTTAAATGGGAAATGTTGTATTCTTTATTTTTCTCACACTTTAAATTTAAGAGTTATTAAATTTTAAAAATTAAGATATCTTCAAAATATTACATTTACAAAATTAAAATGATAACTACTTTTAATTTGAATTAATATTTTAGTTTTAAATAAGTATATTCAAAATTTGTCTTCCCTTTAAGTGAGATCTCTTTTATGCATTTGTTGTTTATGCCCTTTAATACTAGAATAAAGGATTTTTTTTTTAAATTTTGAATTATATTAAATAAGTTGCAATAATGTTGTCTCAAAACGAGCAGAACTTTTTTGTTTTTTAATTTATCCAAAAACATTTTTATAATAGAGTTTTTCATATAGAAAGTTTCGTATATTGGCTGAAAAGCTTGACAAATTTAATTTTTGAATGTTCTATACCCTTAGGGTATTAACCTTTGTTATTTATTATTTTCTGTATATACAAATATAGACTATGGATAATGTTTCTTAGCGAGTTAAGTATTTTAAATGTGCATACAATATAAAGGTTTATTGAATTTTTAAAACAGGTTATCTCATCTTCATACATAATCTTACAGTGTGGAACTTGGTGAAAAATTATAACTTTAAACTACATGTAAGATATTGGGTACTCCTTCGATATAATCACCGCGTTTTTTGTCGCCAAATTTGGCGGATTTTCGGGCGATTTTTGTGTTTTCTGGTTGCCTTTGGCGACTTTTGGCATTTCGGCTTTTGGGTGGCCCTGGTTGATCCCCATTGGTGCACGTGACTTGTGTTGCCACAACCCCCGCGAGATGTGAAATCATCAACCATTTTTTCAGTCTTCTTGCTTGCGTTCGTTCATAGCTGTTCCAGGTTAGATCCAGGATTTTGTCAGGTAAGTGAATTTTTGAGATTTTTTTTGAGATGGATGTTTCTGGTATGAAATAAATCCCTTATAAACAACAAAAACATCATAAAAGAAGATCCAATAACCCCTTCAGGCTTACACACACGTTTCCATCCCCATGAATTTTCAACCAAATCTCCCTTGCAATCATTCTGAAACTTCCTAACAACATTGGCAATACCAGAAACATCCATCTAAAAAAAATGTTTATTTAATTGTTTTATTTAAATATTTAATTGTTTATTTAAATGTTTATTTGATTGTTTTTTCCAATTAATGTTTAATGGGGGGTTGAGGGGGGTTCCCCCCTCAAAAAATCTTTTATTTTTGTTTAAATCTTTTACAGAATTTTCTGTATTTTTGTTGTTTACATTTTTAATTTCAAATGTTTTTTAGATTTTTTTCATTTTTTGGGATTATATACATCTTTTAGTAGTTTCAAACTTAAAAATTTTTTATGTGCGCGTATTTTTCTTATTTTGCCATACATGTTTTTTTTTTTTTCGGAAAACGCCATTTTCGTCCGCCATTTTTTTTTTTTTTGGTGATTTCCAAAAACCCCATTTTCGGACCCCATCTTACTTGGCGACTTTTCGGAAAACGGGTTTTTGATAAGATCGCCAAAAAAAAAAAAAAAAAAAAAAACATGGCGGACGGAAACGGTGAGTATATCGAATCAGTTCCAAATATTGTATTCCTTTAAAATTACTGGTAATATTTATGAAAATCAAATCTAAATCCATTTTGCTGTGGTGTAGTACATTGCTGTTGTTATTTCAAAGTCATTAAAAACCCAAGTTTGCTTTATATCGTCTTTAATTATAGTAATATACAACTGATCTATATTGCAATGTTCAAATATAGAACAAACGATAAGGAAATATGCTAAAACAATATTTTAAAAAAATTAAAAAGTAAAAGAAGCACTCCACGTGCTACGCCTGAAAAAAAAATTGCCAATGTCCAAGAGAACGCTCCATTCTTTTCCTTCCTTCTTTCTACTGAGGCAACCCTATACTTTTTCCATTATCCTGTGCTGCGTTTGTCCATTGTCCTTTTTACAATGCGTCCTTTCCCGGCTCTGCCCAGAAGAACCGGGACTCCAAGGACGGTCCTGAATCGTCTCCTGGAGACCAATCACAATTCTCCAAAGCTTGGTGAAGTTTAAGTGCAGTTATCTTCATTGGCCACACCACACGCTTCCTGCAGTCGCGAAAAAAACTTGGCCATTCAACCCACAACGTGTGAATGCGGCGAGCAAATCGGTTTCGCAAACCTTATGTCAAACATAGCTGCACTCTTACACATTTTACTACCTGTTTATTTATAACGTATACCAAAACTGTAATACCAACCAATTATTATTGTGAAAATCGAGCATCTCTATTATCTTGCAATTAAAACAATTAAAACTTTTCTTACTCTATTTAAATACACCTTTTATATCCTAGAACACTGAAACTATTAATTTCTTTTCTCAGCTATTCCACACGCACTCGATAAAATTCAAAGAAGCATTTTTTCCTAACCAATATTCCAACATTTTATAAATAATTTACATGCCGCTTTATTTCAGTTCAAACATCATCTTTCATTGAAATGGGTGATTAAATACTGTGAAGTTTTAGAATAAAATAAAAAAACACATGTATATATTGAATATTTTCTTAACTAGATGCAATTCCAAACATATTTATAAATACTATACATTTGATTATTCCGTTCAGAAAATTCTTTCAGTGGCTTTCTCAATTTGTCAACTTTCAATAGCTAATTTATCTATGTTCATTAAACCTTCATTAGTCTTTTTAAATAAACATGTTCCTTTCATTCAGAATTTTTGTTTCATGTGATGAGGAAGTTTTATGTATAAAAGAAAAAAAGATAATGAATACAAAAAGTTTTCCATTGTCAGTTGTATAAATTTGTCGAAATAAAGTACTTATATATTCCATAATGGGCTTAATGATTCTAAAATGCAATTTAAAATATGTGTCATTGCATTAAATATGATTAATGATACTTTTAAATTTCCTTTTCGCTTCTTTTACAATAAATTAATTGCAAGTTATGATTTAGTTTAGAATAGCATTTTACAACTAAATCTTTAATAGACTAGCATATAGCCCGTCATATTACGGGATCAGTAATTTTTTTAATTTTCCAGAATTGTAAAGAACCCCATGAGGCAGGTAAAAAAATGGACCTTTCAACAAAAAATATCGATTAAAATTATCACATATGTATTTAATCTATTATTTAAGTCAAATAAAAAAGAAAACTATTTACATAAGTTTAGTGATAAAACGTATGAAAATAATGCAGAAAATATTTAAATAATTTAAAATAAGAAATGATTGAATGAGATGGTTAAAGGAATGAAGTCATAATGCTAGAAAAAAATTATTATTTTTACCTATTTATTATGTGATAAATTGATAAATTTAATCGCTTGCTCTTAAAATGGGGTTTGATATAATGGCATTAAACGCTCGAAAAGGGGACGGGGTGGATTTTGAACGTTTTAAAGATGACAGTATTTTTCGCTGTGATACGAAGCTTATTCATACCAATTTACTTCAGAATCGGATCTATAGTTTAGGAAAAGATAAACTTAACTCGCTTTGAATTTTGCAAACCCTAACTCATCAAAAATCCAATATGGATGCTCTATCCATTCCAGGTCCAACAGCTTCATAAATTCGAGGACAAACGCGTAGATAACTTAGGCTATTATTACATTACGAGAAGAAAGTTTAAGGAGAGAAAACATGAAATATTTATGTGGCCACGGACATCCTTTAAGCAATACTTGAATTTAATAAAATAAAAATTATAAAAAGTTGAAAAAATAGTAAAAACTTATTTTAAAAATAATAAAACAACTTTCAAGAAAAGAAATTAAAAGAAAAAGCAGAAAATATTAAATTTATTAGACATAAAAAAACTGGCTGCGTCGGGGATAAAACCGTCAACCCGAGAAGTACGACGATTAAATGGACGGACATTCTACCAAGCGTACAACGCCTTCACGTTGTGAGCCTTCACGTTGTGTGTTATAATTAGAGTATATGAAGTCAGGTAGTCAAGTCCAGAAATTTAAATATTTCTCTCCGCCTTTGCCATCCTATCAAGAATGAATTTCGTATAGAATAAGAGGAAGGATAAGGCTTGAAATAATAGCATTAAACACTCGAAAAGGGGGGATGGGGTGGATTTCGAACTCGCTTTCAATTTTGCTAACCCTAACTCATGAAAAATCCAATATGGATGACTGTATCCATACCAGGTACAACCGCTTCAGAAATTCACGGACAAACAACTTAGGCTATTATTATATAGGGGATATTAAGTAAGACAAATTCTAATATAATCTTTAATATACGTTATTTTTAAGATAACTTTTCATTTGTTTATTCCATATATGTAATTTTCATAATCAGTGTAATTAAATTTGTCTATTATCTTGAGTATGCAAAACAATGATTTTTAACTATACTTTCTTATTAATCTACGAATATGGAATTTAGCATATTTTATAACTGTAGTAGAGAATAAAGTTTAAAGAAGAATTTTAAAGGATATTTGAATACTCTATGTAATATTTGTGTGCAAAGATATTGCTTCTCGAAATATATATCAAATTATATGTAAAAAGAAAATTTATTAAATCAGAAAAGTTTAAGTTGCTAAATACATAGAATATATATTATGTTTTTGATGAAACAAAGTAGTTTACTTTTCTCTAAAACTTATTTTAATTCGGTTATTTTAACACAAAAGATTTTCGTTCACTTTGTTCCCTAAAGCATTGCAAGTAACTTTTAACTTAAAAAGAAGATGTCAACGAAAGACTGGGGATTTGATTATATCTGTTTCTAACATCCTTTGTCTGTTTGTGAATAGTTTCAATACAAAAGATTGCATAAACAACCTGTATAATATATAAATATCTTTTTTAAATTAAAAAAAATATTTATGAGTTGCTTCTTCTATCTAGGATGCCTACATTTTGCTCTATTATCCTTATACATTATAAATTCTTTTATTCCTTATTCTATGTTTATAAGAATAAAGAAAAAATGTTTTTGTAATTATATTGTTGAAAATAAAATTATGATTTGGAACAAATAAAAAATTATTTCAAACACAAATTATTTAAGAAGTAATGGCTATGCAGAAGTAACATAAATATGAAATCAACCGTAAATGCGTATTTACGTTTAATATTTGCTTGGGATTACTTGGGAGTGTTAATGACAGTTATAAAAAGCAGATTCATAAAGAAACACGAATAATTGTTTTCTGCTTAATGAGTTAGATGACTGTTTGTTGTATAAAATCCCAATAAAATATGGTATGTATTTATTTTAGTCTGTCACTTAATATTTAATAACAGAGTTCGATTCTTTTTCTCCTACTTTCGACTAAAAAAAACAGAAATTCTTTTTTTTTATTGTATTCCTTATATTTTATGTGAATCTATAAATAATTAATAATCATAACAATTAAATATCTCTATTAAATTAGCAATTTTGAATTCTCCCTTAAAATTTCTATGCAATTTAAATATGAATATTTAAATATAAATAATACGAAAATTTATTTCATGATTTCATTTGATTTTTTATGAGTTTGTATAAATAACCATTAAAAGTATTATCAGGCGTAATATTTTGTTATGTGTTTCATATGTAATAAATGAAATAAAAGTTTACTGAATAAATTAACAAACACTTCAAATATTTACTTCTACAATACTAGCAAAATGTTTACAAATGGTTAACTTTTCTAAGGTAGTAGTTGTGATTAGAAAGATGTTTTAAATTTGAAGATAATTATAATTGAACTTACTTAGTAAATTAAAGTTTTATTTTCACAGTATGGGTATTTTGCACGAGTTATAATTATTTGCTTTATTATCTTATAATATTTTCATTAAAATATGGTTTACGATACATTATTTTTTGTTTTCAAAAAGACCTATGTTTTTGTTACTGATTCCAATGAGATAGTATCCTTTAGTAAG
>CM063504.1:7151850-7204350 GCA_032207245.1 Pardosa pseudoannulata
AATCATTGGTGTAAGTTATTCGTAAATTTTAAATAGAGTTAATTAGGAAATTATCTTAATACATTCCGTAAATGCATAGCATAACTCATTTTAAATTACAGTTATTAATAAAAGTAAACGCTGAATAATTGTAATTGAATCTAAAAGAAATATATATGTAGAAAAATTGTTCTATAAATTATTAATCAGTTTTATAAATGCAAGAACATTTTACTATCAAAACATAAAATTATTGTAAGATTATTATGCGTGCTGTATTTATCATAATATAATTTCATCATAAATACGAAAAATATATTCGAAATTAGGAAAAGTAAAATTAGTTTAAACAAACGTTTACCTAAATTATTAATTTTAGTAAATAGGACAATAATTAAAATTATTAACTGTCAACTAATTTATGTAGAAATAAAAATGATCTATATCTTTAATTATGCTGTAGAACTGGGAATTCTTAATTAAAGCACAGTTTAATATAACACTAATTGCTGAAAATATCTTATTTAAAATTGTTTCAAAGATTGCTGAAGGAAATGCTAATAGAAACTGTTATTATATAATATTAATTAATTTTTAAAACACATTCGTTTAAAAATATTTATTTCATTAAACTTACTATCACATTTATATTTTATATATAGTGTAATACTGTTTATATTTCAATAGTATGTATTTCAGTTAGATATATATGGAACTTTTTTCTGGAACAACGCATATCAGTTTGATATGTAATATACTTAAGGGATCATGTGATAGGTACCTCATAAATTTTAAAGAATATGCCTATTAATATACAATTTATTAAATAATTATTGAATACCGAATAGGGTTTACGTTTCCTATGACATATAACCTTTTCAAATATAATAATTTATTTATATTAAAATGGCCTAGAATTAATTAAAATGATCTTCAATAATTTAAAATGAATATATATGTAATGGGCAATTTGTTCCATCACAAAGGAAAAAATATATATCTTGAAGGTGATGCAGTCGTAGCTTAAAAATTGTAGAAGCAACATGAAAGAACAAAATATATTTTTGGATGAAAATGGAACAGAGTTTTACTGCTGCATCACCTCTCACAGACTTCTGCTTAAAGAACACGTACATTTTGACTTTGTAGTTTAAAGAGCCAATCAATCAAAAATCTTAATAGTCAGTCATAAAATGACACTGTTTGACGTAGTTTAAATCTCAATTGTTCTTAAAACCATTTATCTAAGATCGCCAAAACGATAAAAAGGACAAAATGTTTCGCCAAGATTGCCAGAAAAGGATACAATCGCCATAAATTATTTTAAGATAGCCATAATTACTTTGAATAATTTTTAAGGTAAAAATACCATTACACACACACACACATATATATGTGTGTGTGTGTGTGTGTGTGTGTATAAAGTCAAAGGCAAGAACGGTGTATCTCTCTTATTTTCCTCTTTTTTAACCCTAATCTAAACTGACAACTGGAACTACAGCCACAGACGCCCACAGGGAAGGGGTTTAACCGATTAAAACTTTAAATGCGCCAATTTAAGAAATTCTTGAACAAAAAGAAGATGCACGCTACGGGAGACAGATTTTTACAGAGATTTTTACACAGATTTCTATTTAGATTTTGACCCAGATGTTTACAGAGTATTTAACTTGGATCTTCTTGTTAGCTGATAACCCAGTTTGCTTCATGGAGTATGATAGGTATCAGTTCACAACTAAATTTACTCAAGTTTTGTAAATATAATTAACCAAAACAGTAATAGGGACATAAAATTATACAATTCCCTTACTAGTGAAATATTATTTTTCGTGTTGCAGCACTAAAATAAATAATGTATCATTAATATTTTTAATTGAATATGAAAGAAACACATGTATTAATTTTTAAAATAAATAGTAATTTATATAAATGAAATATTAAATGGAAATTATACACCATTCTAGTTAAATCCATTATGTTGCTTTTCACAAACGTCTCTCTCTCTCGACAAGTATAAGCATGTTAAACTAAAATTTCGAATGCTAGCCAATTGGGCATACAGTTCTTAAATAATATTTTTCCAAATTACTTTTGAACTCTAATGAAGTGTTGCCTATGATAAAAAAGACTTAAACGAGTTTTGAATTTTAAAGGGTTTCATATACAAAGAGTGTCATTCTATGTGGTTTAAGTTTGTATGAAAACGTGATATAATTCAAAGACAAGTAAACATGCAGAAAATAGCTTATTTTATATTGACGAAAATATAGCAGCGTATACCAAAATCTTTCATTTTGTTTGGGGTAACAGTGTATTTTTTCTTATTTTCTATATTTAAAATTTTACCTGTACGAACGTTGAAAAATTTGATTCTATCTTAACTTAAAATCAGCTTTGTATAAATTCCAGCGGAGATCGACAACATGACAGACTTGGTTTATCGTAGATAAACATGAATGAAAGTTAGTTTAATATGGAATAAACGCAGTCATATGTTTTATGATTCCGACAAAAGTTAAAATTTCCCACCGTAGTAAAAAGAAATAATAGTTTATCCTGAATTCATTAACTTCTAGTGCATACAGCTCTATAAGGAAATATAAATATTATCGATTCATATCTATTTAAAGATTTATTAAATTTCATTTTAAAAAGTTGCTGAAAAAAAGAAATATGATTTCACATTTTAAATATTTATTCTAATTTTAAGTAATTTTAGTATTATGCCTACTTATTTTTTTTTCGCTTATTTTTAAAAAGTAATACTCATTGCTGAAAAGTTGCTGAAAAAAGAAATATGATTTCACATCTTAAATATTTATTAAAATTTTGGGTAATTTTAGTATTATTCCCAGACATAATTTGTTAAAAAAAGCAATACTCATTTTCTTGTATTTTTATTATATATTATCTGGATTCTCAATTGTTATAACTGTCATACTATTTGTTTTACTTATAATCCAACTTAATTTTTCTGCACGACCGTCTTTTTTATTTATTTATATAGATACTTCTGTTTTGTTTAGATTCTTATAGAGTAAGTTTCAAATATAAAATCTCTTTAATTGTTATTGTCGTAATATTAAAACTGTCGCCAATATATCTAACCGACGCTTCTTAATATCTCTTCAAACTCTACAGCCTCACTGATTAAGCTTCGTTAAATTACCACAATTCTGATCGTTTTAACTCTCGGACAATTAGTTTAAGTTACCAAAACTCCATAGGAGCATTTGTTGAGCTTAAATTTCCTGCTTTCTTAGGCGGGGTCAAATATTCTATCGGAATTTGCCAGCTTTTCTAAGGCGAGAGAAAAGTCATTTTTAGGTACTTAATTATGACAAATTTCTAGTTTGAAGAATAATTGTGCAATGAAGTTCTCCTAAGTTTGTCTTTCTGTATATTGGTCTTTATTTGGATATAAACAAAATTTAAAAGCATCAAGATTAGGTTACAATTTTTCACGATAGTCATGTTGTACAAACAAGACTGTTGATTCAGTGGTTATATCGGCATATAAATAAGCAGACACATATAAGTCCCCATCTATGAATGGTTCTATTGAATTTTACTTTAGTACAAATTTCTTTAATTTATATCAGTTTAAGTTATTATAATATTCTACAGTATCAGGTTTGGTTTGGAGGGCCATGGTCTACTGCTTTGGTCACAGTGGATAATGAGTCCGAATATATCAGTACCTGGCCTTATAGTATCAGGAACATACTTAATAAGTTGTAAATTTAATTATTATGCCTAAGAGAACTGGGATGTTCTTAATATTTAAAAACTCGAGGCTTCAATTTTCATTTCCAAAATCAGCAGGTGTTTTGCAGTTTCTTAATTTGTATAGTTTTTTATAGGAATTAGGGATTAAACCCCAGGTAATGAGTAAATGAAATGTATGCAACCACATTCACGTGGAGAGAATTATAAAGTTATTTAATTATTTTCTCAAAATAGGTTTTTTTAGAAGTTAGATATGGTTGTTTAAAAATCTATCTATACGAAAAACTTTAAATTTTTTGTTAATATATTTATGACATCAGTTCGATCGATATAATTAATTTAATTCCTTTACAAATGATATTATTTTTATTCATAAATTTTTTTAAACATATGGCCCCATTTTTAAAGAATTTCTTATATTAATAATTCAATTTATTTTATATAGTTTTATACTTAACATAGTGCAATAAAATTTATTTCTTTATAAATAAATACATTTGTATTAATAGTAAAATATGATTTAAGGTTTAAAAGCAATAAAATATGTATTTTCATCATGTTTTGAATTAGATAATTTTTTCTCCTCTACACGTATAAATAAAAAAACTCTTTCTACATATTTATTGCATCGAAATTACACATAGTTATTAATGTTATTAATCTTGATTGAAAATGCTAATGAATATGCTTTTAAACTAAAACAAAGCGCAAACTGTTTCATCAAGATTCATAGCTTTCCATAATTTTTTCCCACGAAATGTGGGTATCTGTTGTAACACAGTACTTCTCTGAGAATGTAGTAAAAAACTTTAAAAATATCGAATTTCTACTAAAAGTTTGTAATATATTGTAAAGTTTACTCTTGGAGTGTAAATTAATTACAGTATCCGTTACTTAGTTTTAAGAAAGCTGAACTAATTATGTGTAACCTAACTTGAAATACTCTAAAACTTACTTTTAAAAAATTGCTTTTAAGTAATTGATTGAGATAATAAATTGCAAATAAAAATATAAGGATATATATAAATACCTATTACTTCTATAATATATGTACATTTTCCACAAAACATCTAATTATACTATAAGATATCATTTCCATAATAATGTTTCATCAGTATTTACTTAGTTGTATGTAACACGTTTAGACAGCCATCTAACAATATATCTGGATGTACTAAATAAGAAATCTTTAAAAATGTTTGGTTCAATGAGGGAAAAACTGAAAGGCATAGACTGTATTAGTGGTATAATTATACCATTTTTGTTAGGTTACTTATAAAACTTCATCGGGAAAGAATACATAGAAAAACATTAGATTTTAAATGCTGTTTAATTCGAGGCATTGCAAAATTGTTACATAATTTCTAAAATAAGGTAGAAAATATAGAAATTTCTAAATTATTTTTAGGGTTGCTAAAAATAACTGGTAAGTACTATTGAAAATATTTTGAGGATAACTGTATTTGACTGTTAAGGACAATATTGGAAATTAGTTACTTCTTTTTTTAAGTAATTCATCAAATAAATTGTATTTTTATATTACATGTGAAGTTTTAGACATAAGATAGAAGTTATAAGAAAACATTTCATTTGGAAAGGTATTCTTTATGTTGATAATAAATGGATAACTTATAAACGTATAAAATGCAAATGAAAGTACTTCTTGTTTGTAAAAACAGAACTCAGTGAAAATATGCTGTAATTTTGTTGGTGTGCCCTACTGTAGGTGGCTGAATTTCATATTCTGTCTCCAAAAAGGGGATTAGTAACCATCAGTCAATGTCTGAGGGTCGTTGAATTATTGGACAATCGCACTTGATCATCTAAAATACACAAGAAACGGAATAACGAATTTTTAAGAGGATTTGAACACCAGAAAAACAGAGGGTATCCAGATTGGCTAGGAATAATATATCAAGGATTTATCAAGCTTGTTGGGACACCCTAAACCGGGAATTGGTATTCAACTCAAATAAATCTGCAACTGTTTATTGTTAATTTTTTTGTTTGTTTCACAGCCTAAAAACAGGGGAATTATAAATGTCTGCTTCATATTTATATAAACGTGTCATATTTTAATCAATCTGTAAAAACGTGTACATATATACAAGTTTTTTTCCTAGAATTAAATTCTTTCGGCCTAAAAGCTATCACAATGCACATAAACAAAATTTGGCAAAGTTTTGTCCCGATTTTTTTTTAGTTTATTTCCTTTCAATAAAACCTTTGATATCTCGAAAGATCTAAGAAACACACATATATTCTTCCAATAAATTTATGTAAAGATTTATCATACCCTAGTGTTTTTCTTAACACACCAATAAAAACATTTAATTTCATTTGAGGAGCGAATAACAAGCCAAGACATGTTATAAATCGGAATATTTCCGATAAGAGAGTAATAAACCGCAAGCATTTTATCCATGTAGCTTATTAAATACATTTTAGTAGAGTGTGAGAGAGTTACTTCAAAATATAAAGTTTCGTTTACTCAAAATGAAGCTGAAAATGTTTCCATAAGTTTTGTTAGCTTACAACATTTAAAAGTAGACAGTTATCTAGTAAGAAAAAAACATTAACAAATAAATCATAACCTGAATATTTGCCGAACTATAGGAAAGATAAGTCACAAAATATTTATCTGTGCATTTTAAATAAGTAAACGATAATTCCTAGATAACCTTTGTCAAGAAAGACAATAAGAGAAATATCTGTCAACGTAACAATTTTCACTAGCTAAACAGACATTTCCTAGCTTGATATATTGATTTACTGAAAACCTAGTGGTTTTCAACAGGTGGTAGGAGGGAATTTGTTAATTAAGGGTTATTGCCTCAATTACTCATGAAAAATGGCTTCTTTGTTCTTCAATGTAACAGTATGAACAATAGTATCAACATAACAGCTCGAGTTTTTTTTTTTACTCGATATTTAAACTAAGACTAAAACTACGCAGGATAAATTAAAATGGATATTCAGCAAAGTAATTGTTTCAAATATACGAAAATTCCAAGTATATACATTTAAAAGCATCACATTATGTAACAATGCGAATCATTATAGTAAATCTATTGTGATATATAGAAATATGTACAAATTTACAACAAAATAATATAAAATAAGAGTTTATTAAATCCTAAAGCAATACATAATAAAAACACAATTAGATTGATTATGAAAAAAACATTTCTCTAATAATTGTAGACGTTATTAGAATAGAAAATATTTTTTTTTCTTCGAAATGCTTTATATATATATTATATCCTTTCCTGTAAAAATATTTTCTTTCATTCCGAAAATTTTTTATCAATGTTCTATTGCATCGCAATTAGCAAGAAATGAATTGATAATTACCAGAAAATTAATTTATAATGAAAATTATGCTAAACTGATTACAAATACTATATAGTACTTAATTTGAAAATTATTGATAGTATGAAGATGAATTTTCTTTATCATTAATAGCACTGAAGTCTTAACGACAACAGATGTTGATTTAGTAGAACAACATTACTGCAACTGTCAAAAATGTGCTTTCAAATCATGGGTTTAATAATTAATAATCAATATTTTTTTAAATATTTTATATCTAGGAATTTTGAAATTGAACATTACTATTACTATATTAATGATAAATGAATAACTTTTTATACTAATTTGATACAGAAATATTTCAAGAAAAATTAATTCTTATATATATATATATATATATATATATATTTAAATAAATAAATATATATATATATATATATATATATATATATATATATATATATATATATATATATATATATATATATATATATATATATATTAAAAATAAGCACAGTACACTATATTAATTAAATATCGATATAGTATTAATTATAACTTATAAATGGATCGAAATGGTGTCATTAATGCCCGGGAGCAGTTATGACTCCTCACTCCTGTTAAACATGTTTTACTTGTACATAACACTCCTAGATTGCTGTAACATCATAAGATCTGGTATCAGTCTTAAGACACTAGTGTTACAGAAAAAATAGAAGAATTGAAAGAGAGCTCGATGTCTCTTAAGAGTGATACCAGGTCTTATGATGTTACAGCCCTCCAGGACTGTTGTGTACATGTAAATCCTGTTTACGTGGAGGAAAGAATCACAACTCCCCTTGGGCATTAATGACATCATTTCAATCCATTTATAATTTATAATTAATATTATATCGATCTTTAATAAATATAGCAATAAATTTAATACATTTTTTTTGTATAATATATTACGACTATATACTGTAGCATTATGTGGATGATTGTGATATTTCTTCTCAGTTCAACTAATTACTCATCTAATTTATTATATTTATATATATATATATATATATATATGTATGTATATATATTATATATATATATATATATATATATATGTATATATATATATATATATATATATATATATATATATATATATATATATATATATATATATATATATATATATATATATATATATATATATATATATATATATATATATATATATATATATATATATATATATATATATATATATATATATATATATATATATATATATATATATATATATATATATATATATATATATATATATATATATATACATACATATATACACTTTATTTTATATCACTCCTTCACAAGGAGAAAGCTCAACAGCTATAAGTAATGAGAATGCAGTCGGGCTTCATATTTAAGAGAACTCAGAAGTCTAATTTTAAAACTTTATTTCAGAGCGGCAACACCGCACATCTATCCTTCTGGAAAATATACAATCAAAAGCCACAGAGTTCACTCTGCTCTGACACAAGTACACCCAAGAGCGCTGACAACAAGAATTTTCCCACAACAAAAACAGCTTAATAAGCGAATTAACTGCAATATCAGCAAAACGCGAAACCATGTTCCGCCACCAGCTTGAAAACTGCTCTATAGACAGAAAGTTTACAGTTTTATGACAGAAAGGAATGTTAAGTGGAAAATACTCCGTTGATTAAACTATTTAGAGGCTGGTAAAGATATTTAAATGAATTAAAATTGGAGAGAGGACGCTTTTGAAGAAATATTAAAGTTAAATAATTTTGATATATTACATACATACATATATATACATACATAGATACAATGTATTTTGACAACATCTCTCCTCAGAACACAAACACTAAATAAAAATGTAAAAGTGCACTGGGTCTCTGGAGCCCGGATTAGTTAAAATCTTCTCTTTCTCAGAAAAATATTCAGAGAAAATTACGGAAATTCATATTATTGAGGTCTAGAAGACCTATCAGAAAGATACTGAAAATTTGGAATGTTTATTTCTATTGTGTGATTTTGGGTGGAATGTTTTTATAATTCTCGATCTTAAAAGGCCTTGCTCGATCTTAAAAGGCCTGGCGCAAGTCTTGAGGATTAAGATCAATGAGTTTCACTAAAAATCTTTTCTTTTGAGTGAGTAGATTTCATGTGGCTTATTTTTTTATGATAGTATAATAATGAAATAGACGCTAAAAGAGAAAAAATGGTATCGATCTATTTATATCAGCTATTATTATTTTAATAATTGCTTTATCTACAAAAAGCTAAACAAATACGTTACATATGAACATTTTTTGAGAAGAGTAGACAAAAATGTGTAGAAGGATTGATTTACGATTTCGAATATGTGTAAAATAATTTATAGTTTTTCAAAATCATTAACTACATATACGAAATATCATCAAACGGGATTTTTGTTCACCTGCTCTGCTTAACTTCTAATATCAGGTAATTCTTCTCGTAAATTTGTGAATCCATGTAATTGTAAAAAAGAAATTTAAGGTGTAATTCAAACATATGTGTGTGATTGTTGTTTTCTTTAAAATCAAAAATGGTTAAATCAACCAATGTCAAGTTAACCGGCGATTAAACAATGTTTGCAGTACACTTTGTTAACTGAAATATTTCCAGATTCATATGGAGTTTTTACATGTCTTACGGTTACGCTGAGTGCAGTTGTCTAAATAATAGCACTGAAATTGATGTATGTGATTGGTGTAGTGCAAAAACACTGTAAGTCCAAATGGCTTCGTTAAAAACAGTTTATCTATTACTTAAACTAAAACATACTTCAATAATTTACAAGTTAAAGCACTGCTGTGATCAACACCTGCTACAGCTACCAAACTATCAGCGTGCTTACATTCTATACGCTCACTTTATAACACAACTCGTGCTTTTATACGGTAACGTAACTCCGCAACGAAACTCAAATTTTCCATTAAATACATTTGCGTAAACACATTATTTCATCCTGCTACATTTCAAATCCAATTAAACCGAATGTACATTTGAATGGAAAGAAAAATAAAATAGTTCCAGGCACTTTCTAACACATTTGACAGTTATTATTTTTAAAGTCAATACACTTTTATAGAAATTTCTAAAAAGGTAAGCCTATTTTATTTATGATTAATTTGGTTGCTTCATTATGTCTTACGTAAGTTATTCAGCAAATATAATAACGTTTTGATGAAAATTATTGTAGTCTCATAAGAAAACAAATTATTTTAAATCTAATGCAATAATTTCCATTACTGTTCAAAGCATAGAGATGTCTCAAATTTATAGCTAAAACAAATTTTTCCTTTATATTCAGAGAAATTAATTTATCTGCATCAACACGCATTTTGTTCTTATTATACTTATTAGAATATGATATAGAATTGAAAACTTATTCAAGGAAATAACACACTTATCAAATTCAGGTATTTTCATTATAAAATATAGCATTTAAAATTGTCTATCATCTTTTATTTTGTGAAATAACTGATGTAGTATTTTATTGAATTATTGAATTTCATTGAATTAAATATTTTGACATTCTAAATCTGATTTTTAAAACTTAGTTTCCCTTCTGTTTTATTTCTTTTATATACAAATATAATAGAGCTTTTAAACAACGAAATATAACAATTGTAAGAGCATAAAAATGCGAGGATAGTGTCAAATTTTTAAAAAACGTATCTAATTTTAAGATTAGATGCATTAATAAAGAGCATAAAGGAAATTTTTTCTCAAAAAAATTTAAATGAAATCAATGATACGAAAAAATATGTATATATATATATATATATATATATATATATATATAAATTTGTTGGACCTCATCAGCATTTCAATAGATATATTTTCCCCATTAATGAGAATGAGATAATAAATAGATCATAAATATTATTAACTTTTTTTATGACAACGAACATATGAAGTAAAACATATTTTAGAATAATTTTTTAGTAATTGTTTGTACATTTATTCTCATTTACAATATTATATTAAACACTTCGAAGCTTTCTTTAAATATCATCACTTTTGATACATTTAAAGTTTTTTAGTGAAAAAGCATAAATAAAATCGCCTAAGGATTATTTTAAGAATTTAAGCATTGCATCTATACTATTTATTGTTCCTAATATAAATTTATTTAATAAATATTTTTTAAATAAAGAAACATTAAATATCAATTTACTTATTTTATCCCTGAACTTAATCTTCTAAACGAATTAAACTTCCCATATAACAATTTATTTTTAAGTCCTAATAAACCAACACAAATTGTAATAATCAGTCGGAAAATCTTTGAAATTACATAACTATTTCTATATTTTGGTGCTATTTGTTTTATTCAATAAATTGAAAGTACCAATACAGAAATAATGCTTATAGCAATACGAAATTAGGATTATCAAATCTTTAACTCTTTAAAGACACTTGTATCGTGTAGACAGCACTTTTTAAATTGACTCATTAAAAATAAAGAAACATTGAATATCAATTTACTTATTTTGTTCACTGAACTTAACTGCTACATCTTCTAAACAACTTAAACTTCCCGTATAACAATTTATTTTTAAGTTTTAATAAATCAATACAAATTGTTATAATCAGTCGCAAAATACTCAAAAATACATAATAACTATTTATATCGCTTGGTGCTATTTGTTTTAATAAATAAATTAAAATACCAATTCCGAAATAATCTTTTATAACAATATTAAATTGGGATTATCAAATCTTCAACCCTTTGAAAACACTTGTATCGTGTAAACAACACCTTTTAAATTGACTCATTAAAAATAAAGAAACATTGAATATCAATTTACTTATATTGCTCCCTGAACTTAACAGCTACATCTTCTAAACGACTTAAACTTCCCATATAACAATTTAATTTTAAGTCTTAATAAACCAACAGAAATTGTGATAATCAGTCGCAAAATATTTGAAAATACATAATAACTATTACTATCGTTTAGTGATATTTGTTTTAATAAAAAAATTAAAATACCAATTCAGAAATAATCTATTATAACATTATTAAATTGGTATTATCAAATCTTCAACCCTTTGAAGACACTTGTATCGTGTAAGCAACACCTTTTAAATTGACTCATTAAAAATAAAGAAACATTGAATACCAATTTACTTATTTTGTTCACTGAACTTAACTGCTACATCTTCTAAACGACTTAAACTTTCCCTATAACAATTTATTTTTTAGTCTTAATAAACCAACACAAATTGTGATATTCAGTATTAAAATATTTAAAAATACATAATAATTATTCATATCGTTTAGTGATATATCTTTTTAATAAATAAAAAGTACCAAATCAGAAATAATGTTTATAGGAATATGAAATTGGGATTATCAGATCTTTAACCCTTTGCAGACACTTGTATCGTGTAGGCAACACCTTTTAAATTGATGCATTAAAAATAAAGAAATATTGAATATAAACTTACTTATTTTGTTCCCTGAACTTAACTGCTACATCTTCTAAACGACTTAAACTTCCTGTATAACAATCTATTTTTAAGTCTTAATAAACCAACACAAATTGTGATAATCAGTTGGAAAATATTTGAAATTGCATAACTATTTCTATATTTTGGTGCTATTTGTTTTAATCAATAAATTGAAAATACCAATTCAGAAATAATGTTTATAGCAATATGAAATTGGGATCATCAAATCTTTAACACTTTGAGAACACTTAAATCGTGTAGGCAACACATTTTAAATTGATCCGGAGTATTGACTTAATGAATTTTCATATCAAGTATAATGCATGATAGTTTAGAAGGATCATTTCTGTAGTTTATTTAATTTACATTATATGGATCCCTATGTTTACTATATATAGAGTTTGTTAGAACTAGGGAATTGCTTAGATTAATTTATCAAGCTTTGCTCCGATTGTACGCCTGTATTTTAAAGGTTATTAACTGAAATTAAATAATCTAAAAATCTTTTTCACCCACCCTGATAAAATCTTGAAGTAGGATTCATATGATGGGTGTGCATTAAAAAGTAGAACTAAAGAACATAGCTTAATTTAACGTCATTTGTCATTGTATATAAAGCTCGAGCTAATGAGAGACACTCTTAATAATAATAAAAAAAATCTCATCTGTTCTTTTTTTCAGATATCAGGAAATGTGGAGGAGTAACGAGCACGTTTGAAAAAACAAATTATGGAAACGGTACTGAAGGCTTCGGCGGAATTTGCCAGCTTTTCTAAGGCGAGAGCAAAGTCATTTTTAGGTACTTAATTATGACAAATTTTCAGTTTGAAGAATAATTGTGGAATGAAGTTCTCCTACGTTTGTCTTTCTGTATCTTGGTCTTTATTTGGATATAAACAAAATTTAAAGACATTAAGATTAGGTTACAATTTTTCTCGATAGTCATGTTGTACGAACAAGACTGCTGATTCAGTGGTTATATCGGCATATAAATAAGCAGATGCATATGTCTCCATCTATAAATTGTTCTATTGAATTCTACTTTAATACAAATTTCTCTCATTGCTTTTATATCAGTTTAAATTTAGTATAATATTCTGTATTATAATTCTGTGGTATAAGGTTTGGTTTGGAGTGCTACTGTATTCTGTTTTGGTCACATGAAATAATGAGTCCGAATATATCAGTACCTGGCCTTATTGTATCAGGAACATACATAATAAGTTGTATATTTAATTATTCTCTTTAAGGGTACTGAGATGTTCTCAATGTTTAAAAATATGAAGTTTAAATTTTTATTTCCAAAATCAGCAGGTGTTTCGTAATTTCTTAATTTGTATAGTTTTTATAGGAATTAGGGCTTAAACCTAAGGTAATGACTAAAAAAATGTGAACAACCACATTCACGTAAAGAAAACTATTTAAGTAGTTCTCTAAACAGGATTTTTTTAGCCATTAGATACGGTTGTTTAGGAATAAGTCACTACGAAAACGTTTTGGGTAAATATATTTTTGACATCAGTTCAATCGAAAAAATTAATTTATTTCTTTTATAAATCTTATTCATAAAATTCATAAAATTCGTAAATTACGTAAAATAATTTGTAAAATACGTAAATTTATTCATAAAATTCGTAAAACAAATGACCTCATTTTTAAAGAAGATCAGATATTTTTAATTCAATTCAATTTAGAAAACTCTATACTTAATATAATGCAATAAAAATGATTTCGTTTATAAATAAATACATTTGTATTAATAGTAAAATATGATTTAAGGTTTTAAAAGCATTAGAAAATGTTTTAAGTGTACCTATGCAGCATTAAATTTTGTACTACTGTTTATGGTAAGCAGTCATTCGATTTTCTATATTTAGTAATAAAGAAAAATAAAGAAGTTTCCACTTTAATGTCACGTTCAGTTAACATTGTACTGTAGTGAAGAAATTTTCTTTAATTTAAAAATATTTTAGTTTTAGTAAGAGTCTGAGTTCCATTATATATTTTGTGTAATTCTTGTAATACAGTTTATAGTATAATATATATGGAATGGATATGTAATGTAAATTGGTATAAAAGTAGTTTACTGATATAATACAGATCATTAAATTAAAATTTTATTAGATAAAAATAAAAGTTTAAATAAGTTATAAATAAAAGTTGGCCTACTACTTTAATCTAAACAGTATTATTACAATACGATCTTTAAATATCTATGTAAACATTTATATCTAATACTGAATACTGCTGGAGTAATAACATTACATCTAAAGTTGCATCTAATTTGATCGAAAACAAATCCAGGAATAATAGTACTCAACATATACTTGCTTGAATTACTTCATATTTAAATTGTACCTGCTTGATAAATCAGGTCCTAAACTCGTATAGGATAAAATTTGCCTAGAAAATAATATATAAATTCTAAACGTGAAGAAGTAAAAATCACATCTAAATAATACTTCAAATTGAACATTCAATTTTTAATGAGTTTAAAGTGATTCTTGAACGAATATACAGATTTCTAAATGAGTGTTTCATAAATTATACACATTAAATTATAGAAATGATTATTCATATCAGTTTAATGCAGAAAAATTTTAAATTCTGTGAACATTATTTACGCATTAGTACATAAAATCACGAATCCTAATTTTAAAAACAATTACAGAATATGATTCTCAAACTTTGACACAATGACACAATAACAAAATTCTAAACAGATCGCTGTTAATAATTGCGAAAGTCATAAAACGAAACAATATAAAATCGTTTATAAATGTGTAACTGTATCTATTGAAATTATTTTAAATACGATAGCACATTCGAAGTAAAATGTTTAAACGGAAGATAATATTTTCACCTTCTTTTCCTCTATTTTATCTAATGATCTAAACTCATAGAAAATGTTTCCTAAAAGCTTACAAAAATTAAAAAAGATTTACTTTTAAAAATATTTTATGTCTAATTTTGAAAATAAATTAATGATACATAATTTATACAAATATTTAACTCAGAATAGAATTTTCATATATATTATTAATCGTATAATTAAGCATTATGATTATATCGTAAAATATATTGAGTGATATAATTCTAAAATATATTTGGAATATTATATATCTAATAATACATAAAGAAAATCATTAAGGAAATTTGAGATGCTTAAAATAACCCGCTAAAGACATAAAACCAAAAATAGTTTTGATATGTATAAGTTGTGCTAAAATTTGTGCATTAAATAGTAATAATACTATCCTCTAAGTGGGGAGACTTGTTAAAGTATGAGATATGATGTTAGGTATAAGGTGTGTCATTGAATCATAACAGTATTTCAGTTTTATAGAACTGATAATATTAATCCAAAACGTCCTCTATAAAATATGAAAATTCAAATTCTAAAAGAGAATTTAATTAAATAAACTACATGTTTTTGTATATTTACAACAAAATAAATGAAAACTACTTAAGATTGAAACAAATTAAAGACATTCAAAGAAAATAAATATTTGTGGCAATGATACAAAAAATTAAGTTATTTGAAGTTTAACTTTTAATATTAAACTGAGTTATAAACATCTATCTAGAAACTTATTTCTAGGGTGCATTTGTTTTTAATCAGTTTAAGGAGTCTCATCTGTTATAAAATTATTTTGGTTCAAACTAAAATTATTTATTTTTGAATTGATCATAAGAACTCACAAACGTTTATTAGGCTTCCATAATTTCAATTGTTTTAAAATCATATAATAATGTGATAATATTTCATAGAATGTGAATAGTTTTTTTTTTGTTATCTTTAAATTCTGTTCTTATAAATTTATAAACTTTCAGTATTTGCTGCCCAGTTTGCAACCACAATTTTCATTGTGATCACATTCTCACACAGTTAAAAAGTATACAATAATAGTGTATTTTGAGTGCTGTGGTGTTAATACAGCAATACGACCTTAATTGTAAAACTTTCAAACTACCAAGAATATGTAAATTTATTATTATTTTTTAACAGTGACTCGCCTTATTAAAAACTTCATAAACGATGTATCCATATAATTTTATGCATTTCGTATACTATATCTGGAATATTCGTAATTCCAAGAAAAGTTTTAGTTTGTTTTGAACATTGTGGAACGTTTGCACAGCTATAACTGAGATAAATATTTCCCTTTAGTCAAATTATAAACATTACATTTTGTATTTCCTTTTACTAAGATTTTAAGTCATATTATTTTACGACATTCATCGCTTACTTTTATCCTTTTCATCTATGGTGCACGACTTGCAGGTTGTAAATTACTGTGCTATTATATTAAAATAAAACTGTTCACCATCTTCAATGTACAGCTTAAATGATTTTGATAGAAAACGATAACTTGAAATAGTAATTGAATACTTATTTAAATATCTCACGTAATTCTTGATATTAGCTTTCCAATTCATTTGCGATATTTCAGTAGATTTCAAAGCTTTATAAATATTATCAGAAACGTGAACTAAAGTTTATGAATTTCTATTTGAGGATTATTCAAAAAGCGTGATAAGGTGTAGATAATTTTACTAATGGTGTATTTTAGTAGTAGTTTACTTTATAAGAAGGAATCTAAATTTTAAATTACGTATGTAACCACAATGAAAAGTCAGTGTTCACCATTTTCTAGGGCAGGTTTCATAAAAATTAAACTTGAGATTGCAAAAAAAAAATAATCATTGTTTATATACCTAATCCTTTTTTATTTCATTTCAGAGATATTTAAGCAGATTCCAACTAGTTCTAAATGCCATCAAACAAATGGTCTAGTACAAAAGTTTATGTATCTATATTTAAAGATTAATCGATAAATATCAGTACCAGGCATAGATAATTTTATTACATATTTATATTTAATACATGTCCAATTCTTTTTAATACATCTAACGTTAAATTACGTACGTGATCTCAACAGAAATATTACCCTTTTTACCCCATGAAATAAAAGAAATTTATTTAAAATAACTATTATTTGTTGGCATCTAATTTTTAAAGTTATAAATCTGTATTAGCATCTTCACTTAATTGGTACGCAGTGCTTAACTGTAATTTAATTTTTAAAGTTTTAGTGGTGTTAAATAATAAATTGCATAATAAATCAGCAAATATTAATGTGTTTTAGAGATTCCATTTACAGCGCCCACGCAGTAAAATCAGAAGTAGTGATGAATAATTAAAATTCAGAGTATCATATTCAATATTTAGATGAAAAGTTGAGTCGTAGTGTAGTCTGAGAGTTTCAGAATTAGATATTTTATTTCGAAAGATTTTGCAGCTCCAAAAAATGAATTTTAAATTTGTTATTAAAATTGAAACTATCTGTTACTATTGAGTTATATCGCTTGTTAGTATTTAAAAAAGTGAAAGTAGAAGGCAGGTCAAAAAATTAAGTTTTCAGATATTAAAGAATCATTCATTACAAGAAAGTTTGTCAATAGTCTAAAATAGTTAAATGGTAAAATAAACTTTAATCTTTAAAGTGTATATTCTTACTTTAAATTGTAGGTTTTTCTTTCCAGTTGAAGAGTTTTATTTGCATAAATTTTGACGAATTGGATTTTTTCTGAGATGTGTAACGGAAGAAAATTACTAATTGTTAGGATGAATATAACGAAATTTTATAGTTGTTAATTTCTTATAAACATTTCACTTGACAGTAAGAATTTAAATATATCAAAGCAATTTCTAGTAAATGAATTAGTTTTAACATGATGGAATTACACATAGGGCAATAGAAGAAAATTTACATTTTATGAATAATTTTGAAATTCAGTTACAAATAATATTTTAATGATCAGTATGAAAGTTTAAAAATGCTTATACATTTAAACGACTACATGTAAATAACAAAGGCGGCATTTTACATTTCCCTATTTCATACCATTGAATAATCTATATATATAAAAATGAATTTGTGTCTGTCTGTGTGTACTCGATGGACTCAAAACCCATGCATCCAATCGCCATAAAATTTGGGAAATTTTTAGGTACATTCCTGGAAGGCTTTTGTAAATTTTTAAAGTTCAAAATCCATTCCTTCCTCCTTTTTTCGGGCATTTTATGTCATTATTCCAAGCATTATTTTCCCCAGTTAAACGCAAACGATTAACTTTTTAATTTATCGCACCATATCTAAATAGCAATATATCTAGCAATATTTTCTCGGTTAAAAGAAGAAGATTAAAATTTTCAATTTATCACATAATAAATACGTGAAAACGATATTTTTTTATCATTATGGCACCATTCCTTTAAATATGTCATTTATTCATTTCTTATTTTATATTATTTGATCATCATCTGCGTAGTATCCATTCGATTTGACCTGGAAATTGAGATATAAAGTGATTGACTTTCATTTATATGTGATACAAATTATAGCATTTTTATATGAGAACTTATTTTCAATTTAATTCTTGGTTAGTTTTTTACGTTACAACGAAATGTTTATCAACAATATTCTAACAACAAAAAGTACAAATTTCAGTGACTCTCATAGGCAAATAAAAACCTACCATTTTGTATCGTTATCTTTATATTCATAAGGTTGTCAATATGAATGTGTGTTTCTTTTTCATACAAAACTATGTGGTTTGTCATAAATTTCCTTAATTTTGGACAAAATTAATAATACCAAGAAAATTAGCACTGTTGCTGTCAAAACCTCTGCTTTCTAGTCTAACACGTAATATGGCAAGATCTATTAACGTTCCTAATCAACGTACACTAGTAATGCAGTAATGTAATTTAGGGTTAAACTTATATTTTACCTTAAAAAAGTTTGAGCAAATTTAATATAAGACACAAATTCGATTATAGAAAGTGAATAATGTTATAATACGCTTATAATAGAAATATATAAATATTCCAATGACTCGAACTGAACAGTGACGAATTTAGAGAGTTATTCACGAAAAAAAATTTTTTAGTTTAAAAGTAATATATTAAGTTCACCGTAGCGAAGCACGGGCAAACTTGCTAGTGTTTTTTAAAATATTAGAGGAGGTGAAAGTAGAATACTACTCTGAAAAGTAAGCTTTGCGGCATAAAATAATCATCCTTCATATGAATAAAAATTTCTTGACATCGATGGTTTTAAAGTCTTTAAATGATAAGGCAAATTTTATAACAATCTTTAAAATATATTATAAGGAAAGAATATCTTATACTATCGATGTCAAAATTCCGTGACATTCATACACTAAAATATTTTCAATGATAAAATAAACTTTATAATAACCTTAAAAGTATACATATGAACTGTCGATTGAATTTAAATAATCTTTTCTTAATATAAACTTTTGAAAATTTCCTTTCGTTTCACTGATAAGTAAAGGATAATAAGCTACTAACTGCTATTTTAAAGGTAAATAATTATTTTAGTGATTATGAAATTTATAAAAATACTTTTATAACTTATGGTATGAATTTATTTAAATATAACTAGGTATTTTCTTTAAAATGTACTAGTTTTGTTAGAGGGAATTTTAACAAAGAATATCAAAAGAAAATATGTGCATTATAAATATTTTTCAAAACATTTTACAAATAAAATGTGATTTATATCAAATTTTAAATATAATAGTCAAGAATATAGAAGAATGCCACTTTACAGTGTTTAAGATATTCCGATAGTTCTAAAACTACATACGAATTAATTTTCTCATGCCCTTTTACACATTTAAGCAATGATCAAGTAAAATAATTAAGAAGTCGAATTTAAATTAAGCAATTTATACGAGTCAAGCATTTCGAAATTATGAAAATTTGTTATTACGATATAAAATGTTTATTGAATTTAAGAAAATGGAATATTCAAAATATTCTACAGAATTTTCTAAATTCTTTGTTTTCGAAAAGTTATTATTAAAAGATATGTACCATACATGGATCATAACAGATTTAAAATTCTAAAAATTATATTAAAATATTACCTTTATGATAAACATTTTTTTCAACTGCTATTTAAGGGATGACTGTTAATAAAATCATTCCAATGGCGCAGTACTCTCGTGGTGCATAATTTAGAACATCTTGTTTACATATTTAAATTCAGGGAAATTAAAAACACATTTAATTTACTCTACATGTTATTTATGTGTTTAATGACACATAAACAGGAGTTGAACTTAAACATAACAAAATTTTAAATTACTTTGCTTAGTTCTATATACAGTTTTAGTAAACAGGTGATTAATTTTATAATTTGAGTTTTAACTTCTTTAGAAATATTTAAAATAGGTTTAATTTACCTTACTAAAATCATCATGAAATTTAGCTAAACTTTAAAGGATTTTAAAAACATTGATTACTACGTCATTTGCAAAATTTCACTGTAACATTCAGTGAATGATATTTAATTTCTAACATTATACAGTTCAATATGATTATTAAACTACAAATATTTGTAAAAAGGGTTTAAAATATGTGTAATAAAGCACTATAACTTTATATAATTCGTTGATTAGAGGTTTATAAAATTTTTCTGTTTCTTAACTCTATTTTACTAAAGTAAAATCCATTGATAACAGAATAAATATTCAGGAAACAAATGTTTAACATCTGAGTATTATTTAATTCGTTTGCGTTTGGTATTCAATAATTTGTGTATTCTTTCAGTAAAGACATATTTGTAAAAACATTTATACCATTCTTAATCAGAAAACAACGTATATTGCTTACTATATTAAGAAATTTTAAATTCCTTTTAAAAACTGAATTTTATTATGTTTTCTTGTAGAACAATAAAGACTTTTCTCATATTGCGATAATTTTTGTCGTGGAATAAGCCAAAAATACAAATATTTACTGTATGTGGGCCACAAAAAACATACGTATCTTTAAAAATGTATTGAAATAATGTCCAACCTTTCTAATTTTTGTTTAAGGACAAAATATTTATCATGAATATTTATGGTATTAAAAAGCAACTTAATATCGTTGCTGATTTTCTCTTCATAAAAAAAAATATGTTATACAAACAATAATTTTTAGTTTATTTACTTTCTAGTAAAAATTGCATTGTTTTAATAAAAATAATGGTATAATTCTCTAGAAAATTAGTTAGTCATTAGGTTATTATTAAAAAAACAAAATATCAAAGATTCTTAGCAAGTTATGTACGAAATGATACATTTTAAATGTAACGCATTTACTAGAGGAAAATGCGTAGATTAACTTATATATTGATATAGATTTTGAATTTTCTACAAATATTTACTGTATTTGTTCCACAAAAAACATACGTATCTTTAAAATTGTATTGAAATAATGTCCAACCATTCTAATTTTTTATTTAAGGACAATATATTTATCATGAATATTTACGATATTAAAAAGCAAACTGAATATTGTTGCTGATTTTCTCTTCCTAAAAAAATTTACATTTTACAAACAATTGTTTTTAGTTTAGTCACTTTCTAGTAAAATTGCATTGTTTTGATATAAATAATGATATAATTAGTTAGTCATTAGGTTATTATTAAAAAAAACAAAATATCAAAGATTCTTAGCAAGTTATGTAAGAAATGATATATTTTAAATGTAACGCATTTACTCGAAGAAAATGTATAGGTTAACATATATATTGATATAGATTTTGAATTTTCTACAAATATTTACTATATTTGCGAAACACAAATCATACGTATCTTTAAAATTATATTGAAATAATGTTCATCCTTTCTAAATTTTTATTTAAGGAAAAAATATTTATCATGAATATTTATGATATTAAAAAGCAACCTAATATCGTTGCTGATTTTCTAAGTTACTTCATTAGGTTATTTTTACAAAAGCAAAATATCAAAAAAATCTTAGCAAGTTATGTACGAAATGATATATCTTAAATGCGACGTATTTACTAGAGGAAAATGTGTATGTTAACTTATATATTAATATAGATTTTGAATTTTCTGCACTATACCACAAAAGTGTTTAATTCTTTTTGTAGACTGTTTCTAAACCTTAACTGCATTTAAAAAAAAAAAAAAAAATTGATAAATGCATAGAACAGAAAACAAGTCTTTTCAAAAAACAGTAAATAATTTTCAGAGTTAAAAATAAAGAAAATGAGAAAATGCTTATACTTTTATAATAGGAAATAAAAAGACAAATAATTTTATAATAAAAATCTGGTTTTTAATTTTTTTAGAAAAATTATTAAAATGAACCAAAACTGCCTTCTTCTGACTGTACATGGCTTCAATTAAAAAAAATAGTGAAATAAATTTTACTTCCTAATAATAGAGCCTATTAATGTAATTATAATGTGCAACAGTTTACAATAATCATCATTTCCGTCTGGAGTTGAAAGTTTTCAAATTAAATCCATTAAAATTATTTCTGAGAAGAGAGAAAATTTCAAAAATCACTGAAAATGTACACATATATCATAAATATAATTTTCCGAAAAGTTTTCATATGAAACCTACCAATGAAATAAAGTTCCGTGGAATGTGTGCGAGAAGTTCCTGCGCTCCAGAAATTTTAACGGACTACCCGGGAAAGTGGATTCTTCGGAAATGGGCTAACAATTTGTTCCGGACCTTGCCGTGCGCGGGGGAATCTGAATTGGAGTCAGTTGACGCATGCGCCTCGAAATTCATAAAATTCGGCAGTTTTGATCCGGAGACCCTGGGATAACAAGGGGAATCCGTAGATCCTGATAAACCATGACTGCTCATTTTCAGAAATTGAAATGGTACATTACAGTCTTCATGCTGTTGGGAATAATAAAGTAAAAAAATAACGTGAATTAAAATAGGTAGTTTTAAATGGATAATTTAAATTAAGTAAAGATAAGACGACTTGGAGTAAGAATCTGGTGGTATATTCTGTATACTTAGTTAATAAAGAACAGGTGTAGCTAAGGAGTGGATAGCGGTCGAACTTAAATCTTCAAAAATCAACCGATCAAATACAATTAAAAATGTTTCATTCTTTCAAGCTTTCTTTCATCTGTATATTAACACTATTTACAAACAATAGTGATGAATATATAACTAATTTAAATAAATTAATGTTATCTTTATTACATAGTATTCAATAATATTATATTTTTCTTAGAAATTTAAATTGTTTAGTTTAAAAACTCACGATTCAGTTATTTTAAAGATCTTTACCAGAAGTTAGTTTCAAAATTTTGATAATCTAGATTATTACAATATAACTTTGAAACAAAGAACTACTATTTAAAGTTATAATTTCTTGAATTGTTTAAGGATGCAGTGAAACTATTGAAAATATTTTATTTTGCTTTTGTCGAATCTGACATAATATTTATTATGTTATTGTCAGTGTATTTATGCCGGTTTTTTTACTATTTCAATTCAAAATCTTAATAATTTTAAAAAGTTATGCATCATTAATTGTTAAAAAATTCTTTAGAATTATAATGTTCATCTATTTTATGTTTATCAGTAATTTTTACTTTATCTGTTATATAATATAAGGAGAGTATTGTTATAGTCCTAATTATCTTGAAATTCGTAATGAAACTTTACATTTCCTACATCCCTGAATCCAAAAGTATTATATATGGAAATTTCTCGCCTCTGCTTATGTGTGTAAACACTATAATTTGACTACGTTTTGACTTTGAAGGTAACCAAATTTTAGAAATTTATATTATAGCAAAATTGTGGATTTCTGTCAACATCAAGGTATTTGCATGTCAATTTTGGTTTCGCAATTCTGGATGCAGATTCCCTGGCTCAAACCCTCATAGGATAGTTACACTCCCGTTTAAAGGGGTTAAGTAAAACTCGAAAACTATATAAGATTCTAAATTTTAGAAAACTTAAAGACGCTATATTTTGAGTTTTGTACTTTTTTGATGTTAAAGATTACTCTTTATGTGTTATTTTGTATTTTCGTACTTTTTACTTTTATAATCTGAAATTAAACATAGAAGATAAGTTAACCCGTTTAACGTTTAGTTGTGTATTATAAAAAGATGAACAGAAAAATTACCTGACATCGTTTTCGTACCTCTCTAACATACACTGAAGAGACAAAAAACTGGTAGAGACATGCGTATGCAAACAAAGGTATAGGGAATCAATCAGAATACGACTCTACGGTCGACACCGTCTATATAAGACAACAAGTGTCTGGGACAGATGATAGATAAGTTACTGCTGTTACAATGACAGGTAATCATGATTTAAGTGAGTTTGAGTGTTTTGAGTGTAGTGTTATAGTCGGCGCACGATAGATTTGACATAGCATCTCCGAGGTAGCGATGAAATTTGGATTTTCCTGTACGACCATTTCACGATTTCGGGAATTCAGTAAAACATACAATCTCTGACATCGCTTGGGGACCAACAATGAGTGGGGAGAATCATTAAACTAGACCGAAGTGCAACCCTTCCTCAAATTGCTGCACATTTTCAATTCTGGACCATTATCAGGTGTCAGAGTGAGAAACCATTGAACAAAACATCATTCAGGTGGGCTTTTAGAGCCGTAGACTACGTGTACTCTTGATGATTGCACCACACAAAGATTTACTCCTCGTTTGGGTCTGTCAACACCAACATTGAACTGTTGATGACTGGAAACATGTTGCATGGTCTTACGAGTCTCGTTTAAAATTGTATTGATTTGATGGACGTGTTCGGGTATGGAAAGACCTCATGAATCCATGGACTCTGTATGTCAACAGAGGACTCTTGGAGCTGGTGAAGGCTCTGTGATGGTATTGAGCACTTGAATTCAGAGTACTATGGGACCCCTGATGCGTCTGGATACAACTGTGATAGGTGGACCATACGTTAGCATCCTGTCTAATGATTCATAGTGTCAATTACCTCCAGCACTATTTGAGACATTAGACGAGTCCATGCCGCTCCTCGGGCCCTTCACTATGTTAGCGATTTCACTATATGTTCCAGTGTATTTTGGTCCTTCAGTTCAATTTCTAAAGCCAAATTATACACTGTACAAACTTAACAATTATTAAAAACATTTTACTAGAAACATTTTAGGTAAAACATTTTATTAGAAACATTTTAGAAAAAATATTTGTGCGTTTTTTTTTATTTTTCACAATATTTTATTAACTTTAGCTCCTAGGATGTTTTGTAACCTACTTCCTTTTAATGAGTATGCTGTTAAATCGGCAACATAACGATTTAAAATGATTTAGCGAAGTTTCATTCATAGCGATGCTTTTAATATTTTCATTGGAAATAGTCTTTTTTGAGAGTATCTCCTATAATAATATCATATAATTTAGATAAAGAGACTCTTTTTTAAACTAAGAAAGTATACAGTATGTGGCCACTAATTATTTAATTTCCCCTATGTTATTTTAATAGCAACTTGTAGTATGTTTTGTAATGCACTTCCTCTTACGAGATATGCCATTAAATTGTCAACCTAACTATTCAAAATGCTTTAGCAAAGTCCTATCCATTTGTGATGCCTTTCAGAGTGTTACTTCAAAACAGTCACTTTCGAGAACCACTTCTGTTACATATCATCTAATTATGATGAAGAGAATCCCTTTATAAACTAAGAAACAATACATTTGATTCTTAGTAAATAGTAATGCTATGTATGTAATTACACGTGATTTTAGATAAGTATATAAATCATATGAAACGCATTTTACCACGAATCTTTATTAAATATTATTTTAATCCGCTGCTAATATGTTTGTTAGTAGCAGATTCAAAAGCTAAACCATTAAAGTAATATGCATATTTCGGCTTAAATGTATATATATATATATATATATATATATATATATATATATATATATATATATATATATATATATATATATATATATATATATATATAATATATATATATATATATATATAATATATATATATATATATATATATATATATATATATATATATATATATATATATATATATATATATATATATATATATATATATATATATATATATATATATATATATATATATATATATATATATATATATATATATATATATGTATATATATATATATATATATATATATATATATATATATATGTGTGTGTGTGTGTGTGTGTATGTATATCAAGCTAGTATAATCTACCTAGAAAATCAGAATCTGCCGTATTTAAAAATTAAAACACTGTGCAATGCTTGTATATCTGGAGAAGAAACCATACCTCGTATAAACCATTTTTTTTTGTTCTATTCTTCAACTGTTCTTACATAACTTCCGATTCCAATTACTGTCACATATGATCATGCTTGTTTATTATAACCATTCAACAATAATATTGTTGAATGGTTATCTGTTTTGTATTTATCAATATATGTAATTATGACATGGTATTAATGTATATATATATATATATATATATATATATATATATATATATATATATATATATATATATATATAATGTATCAATATTATTAAATCTAAAATTTTTATCAAAATTATCTTTTTCACCTTCTTATTATTTCATATCCATTTTCCCTGCCTTATAATATCTTATTTAAAGGAGTATTTGCTGTCTTAAATTCTTTTTATCAGTTTACCACATGCATATTTTGTCATGCAAGTTACGAAATGTACTTTTTTTTTGTAAGAAGAATAAATGTTGTATATAATAGAAATAAAATATAAATGTTAAATGAGTACATAACATACACACACACACACACACACACACACACACACACACACACACACACACACACACACATATATATATATATATATATATATATATATATATATATATATATATATATATATATATATATATATATTTATGTAATGAGACTGACTTCTCTATGGGGGGGGGGTTGCAGTCATGGTCATAAAAATGATACCCTTTCAGCTAAAGACCTTTATTAAGATAACTTTGAAGGACGGGTTCCGACTTCATCATAGGGACAAACCTATGGGTCAGCTAGCATGAAGTTCTATGTACAAGACACTTAACACCTGGGTCAACATCTGTGTTAAAATATCTCTAGAGAAATCTGTTTCCATTATCGTGTATCTCCTTTTTATTTGGAAATTTCCTAAATTGTCCGCTAGGGCCATGTAGGTTTATAATTGGCATTTACACTTCTCTGAGGGCGTAACCTGTAGCCAGAGTGGTCAATTTAGTTTAGGGGTTAAAAAGGGGAATGGAAAATGACGCGGGAATTTTTACCCTGGATTCAAGTTTTGAAAACCCCTGAGAATTTTCCTTACACACACACACACACACACACACACACACACACACACATATATATATATATATATATATATATATATATATATGTATATATATATATATATATATATATATATATATATATATATATATATATATATATATATATATTATAATTATAAATTTAATTAATATTAAATAATTATTAGTATTAAAATTTGTCATTTTTTCAGTATATTTTTTTCAGAAATGTAAATGAAAATTTACACATGTTACTAACGGATCTGTAATAACAATTATATAATATACTGCAGAGCCTAATTTTTCCTTACGTCCTATTCCCGATATTCATGATACACTAGTAGAGTGTATCGTGAATAACGGAAAGCATGTAATACATCAAATCTCTGACATCGCTGGTGTCGAAAAAAGAACGGGAATAACGACTACTGGAGAGAACCATTATCAAAAGTGCAACCCCCCCCCAAATTGCTGTATATATTACTGCTGCATCATCAACAAGTGTGAGAGTGCGTCCTTTCAAAGAAATATCATCGATAGGGTGTTTCAGAGCTGAAGGCCCTTGATGACTTCACAACACAAAACTTTGCTCGTTGTTTGGACCCGTCAACGCCAACACTAGACTGCTGATGGTTAGAAACACTTTCCCTCGTCTGATGAGCCTAATTAGAAATTGTATCGAGCAGATGAAAGTATATGACTATGGAGAAGACCTCATAAATCCATGGCCCCTACATCTCAACTGGGTACTCTTGGAGCTAGTAGAAGCTCTTTGTTGATACGGGGTGCGTGCATTTGGGGTGATATGGAACCCCTGATAAGTCTACATACAAATCTGATATGTAACACGTACTTAAATATCCTGTCTGATCACTCGCACCCATTCATCTCCATTGAACGTTCCGATGAACTTGGGCAATTCATTCTGGACAATTCAGCTCCCCAAATGTCCAGAATTGCTACGGAATGGTTCCAGGAACACTCTTCTGACTTTGATTTTTTTATTCTATGAATATCATGTTTAAGTAGTCGTACGTTAAAAAAAATATATTTTTATTTTATCATTTATTTAATCGTTGGAATAAAATGGTCTTTTATTTATCTACATGTAACATATATATTATTGAAGCATATTTCTTAATTCATACCCGAAGATATCAACATCTTACTTATATCGACGTATCTTACTAATGTTGCTCACAAAGAAATTAAATACATTTTAGTTTAGAACAATGGTACATTTTAAACGCCGAGATATTTGGAATATCTTTTTAATTTTTATTAAAAGACTACTATTGAGAGCTGCCCATTTTTAAAAGACGATGCTTCTCAGTTTACTCAGAGAAAGTATTATTTAGAAAATTTTTCACCATTTGTACAAACGTGACTATTTCTCTAACTTAGAAAACAAGAGTATTGTTTTCTTCAAAAAAAGCTCTAGGGAGTTAAAGAAAATCATCTCTATTTTTAGTAGTAATAAAAATATTTTATTCATCCATCTATATCTTCAGAAACGTCAAAAGTCATTTTTACCAGTCACTACCTTCTATTTATCAGTACTTTAGTGCAATTTAGATGTTTTGCAGATGTATAATTTTACTTATCTATTAATTATTCAGAGCGAAATTTTGTCTATATTGATCAAGAGAGTATGATGTATTAAAACAGCCTCTGACAATGTACAATGAAGATCGATATACTGCTATTTTAGCCAAGCGTAATCGCAGAGCGATCTCCACACTTATGACATCTATGGTTACAACATACATTGGTAAGGCTATATCTGCACTTACTATATGACGAAGATTACATATGAGTAGACTGTAAGCCCGGGAACATCTAGTCGTGTTTTTCTATCAGCCCAATCAAGAGGGGCACGATTAAAATGGTGCCGGGAACATGTTAACTGGACTGTGTCTGATTGGGCAATGTCATGTTTACTGATAAACCAAGATTTGCTCTGGAGCCATATGACAAGCGTATAAGAATATGGCGTAAACAAGTAACACGCAATAAGCCCCAAAACATCGCCGAACATCCCGCATTTTGAGGCAGAAGCATTTTGGTGTGGCCAGGGATTTCATTATGATACCGTAACGACCTGTACATCTTTAAACGGAGTTCTGTGACGTCTTTCCGGTAGATAAAGTCCTAGAACCCATTGTGAGGTTTTACGTTGCAGCTTTTGGCCCTAATTGTGTTTTAATGGACGATAACGCACGTCCCCATAGAGCTGACATCGTTGATGACTACCCAGAGAGTGAAATAATTGTATGGTAATATATAATTTATATTCGCCCGATCTTAATCCAATTAAAAATCTTTGGTATGCTCTCGACCGTGCTGTATCTTCACGTTTCCCACCACCAGCTACATTTATTGATCTGGAAACTGCTCTACAAGAAGAATGGCGATTGCTTAATTCTGCGGTGATTGACCACCTAATACAAAGCATGGTCACAAAGTGTAAACTTTGTATACAGATGAGAGGGGATCACATACACTATTAATGTCCTTTTTTCATTTTATGTTGTTTGTTTTCACTTTATACATAATTCTGTTTAAGTCTCCAGTATGTCAATATTTGATAACTTACAAATATTTAATATTGTTTTCATTTCTGTATATAATTATTGATTTTGTTTTAGTCATAAATATATAAGCTACTTTCCTGCCATATTTTGTGTCAAAGTAGTATTTCTTGATTCTTTTTAATTTCACATCTTCGGGTTTAATTTTTGGAAGTGAGGGTATTTAATGAACAATTGCCATTTTATATATCAAAAGATTTTATTAAAACAAGTTCGTGACAAGTTATTTATTTCATTTAACCCTCCGAGTGGAACACACCCAGGAAAAAAAGTCTCCAAAAATACGCTAAAGTTTTATTGTGTCAGTGACCAAAGTGTTCTATGATTTTTTACTTCCCTTTGTCGACTAGATTGGAATACGGGAAACCCACCCTCGTTATTGTCCCTTTACATCCAGATATAAATAGATATATAAATAGATGTTATAGATTGTTAATTTTTAGTACACATAAAGCTCGTCAAGTATCGAAGAGCATTCCATAAGAGATAATGGATTCTAAAAGAATTATTTATATTTTTTTACGAAAGTCATCCAAGATATATAAGTGGTGCAATTAGATACATGTGCTACGGCAAAAGAAATACTTCGAAATAGAGATTGACAAAGCCATGAAAAGATATCAGCGTCTTTGTGCCTCAGGGAGTAGGGGTGCATCTCTCAATAAATGTCAGTCAAAGAGGACTGCAGTTCCTAAACAATCGACCTGACCCTCCTATCTCAAAACTCCATGGAGGAAAGCACTGGTAGAAACGTACAATACATAAAATTTTCGGAACGTTTTTGGAGGTCGAAAATTGTAATTGACAACCGGCGGAATTGTACGTGCGAACCGCTTAGAAGGTTAATAAACACAGTACATGGTACTGTAAAAAGACGTTTTATAATATATATATATACACATATCAGTTACGAATTCAGTTGATACACAAACAAAACAATTTAATTTGTGACCTTGGCTTTAAAGATTCTAAAACGCTAATCTAAATAACAAAATTATAGATAAAAATTTAGAGATTGTTTATAAAACAAACCTGAACTATCTCTAAAATTAAAACGTGTTCTAATTTAACATAAAAAATCTACATCCTAATTATTAACCACTCCGAAAAATGGATACTACGCATTAATGAATTACTATAATGATAGAACGAGTCTTCCTTGATTATCTCACAGCTCTAACAAGAAACTATATCTCATCAAAATCTAGGAATAAATGTCGAATGAAATGCTGTAAAAATACCGTTAGGTCTTTTCCAAAAGATTGCTCACATATTTCCCAGGACAGATCTTTCCTAAGCACGATGGAATGAACTCATTTGTGAAAAGAGGGTTTTGATATTCGGTTTTACAAGGCCGTAAATTTGTTTCCCCGTCATCATAACTTCCGTTTCATCCTGCATCTCGAAATATTTTCACAACCTTAAAGGGTCCAGGATGCAAAAATCTATTTCTTATAATATTAACCTCCTTATAAGAAAATTCTTTAATGAAATATGGGATTAGAAAGACAGTACTGTAAATATAATTAGTTCTTGAAATTTTTGAAATTTTATTTAAAAAAAAATAAAAATTTAATTTCTGATACATTTTGATTTTTATATAGCTCATGACATTTTTCAACTTTTTTTTATTTTTTGTAAGGAAAAGCAATGAATTTTCTCTGGTATTTGTAAAATTATCTTTTATTAGTTTTATAGTACATCTTAAAAATTTACATTTTATAAGATTCGATTTTGTCTCTGAGCAATGCTTTAAAATTTCGATTTTAATATAAAAAACCCATAGGGAAATTAAAGACTATAAATGAAAGTATATCTGGAGAAAATTGCAATCGTGTATTTTAATGAAACTATTATATATATTAATTTGACTTCAACAAATACCAATATAGAATTCTAAAATAAATAAATTCAAGATTGAAATGCATATTTTTGTAAGAAATATATACCATTCGTAACATTTGCCATACTTTATATATATATATATATATATATATATATATATATATATATATATATATATATATATATATATATATATATATATATATATATATATATATATATATATATATATATATATATATATATATATTATATATATATATATATATATATATATATATATATATATATATATATATATATATATATATATATATATATATATATATATATGTACCTATGAAGATTATAAGTTGACTGTAATATAAATAATAACATAAGCTGACTGAAAACTTATTGTAAAATAAGTAGTTGTATACATATGAGAATATTAAGGTGTCTTTTTGTGGAGAAAAATGTAATTTGAAACTTTGTTTATAATGTAACGAATTTTATTATATTAGCTTCCCAGCTACAGGCTTTGTCTGTAGACAGTATCTGCTACCATGAGAATTATTTTGTACACTTTGACATGACCTTGTTTTGAACGGAGTAAATGGAATGTCTCCAGTGTCAGTTTCAAGAAAGAGTCCTGAACAAAGAGTCTCACGTCACAGAAGCCCTCTATTATTGTAAACGAAGCAATTTTCCCTCCTTGTTCTCCAAATGCTTGACCAGAGATATCCATTATTATAGTTCATAGATTATTGAGACTTCTCTCAATTACTGAGAACTTCCATGGATGTCTTTCTTACAGATGTCCTTCTAGCAGTTCTACAAAACCGCTACGATACCTGACTACATCATCAGCCAGGTGTTCGAAAATGAGAATAAAATTAGTTTTAGCCCTTGTGGTCACTTTTTATCCTATCAAATGTTGTCCGGGAGTCGAAAAGCGAAAGCCCGTTTTATGGGGTGGTTGCGATACGTAAAAATTTATGGAGGGATTTCTTAATTAGATAAGCTGTAAAATTTGTAGTGGTGCTTACCTATTGAAATAAAAATCATCTTCCAAAAATAAACAGTTGTTAAAAAGGATAATTAGGAAATACAAATTTAAAAACATAAAAAAATTTTATTTAATTCTAAATGATGTACAAAAATGACTTTGAAATATACTAGTCTAAAAACGGGGTTGTGCATCCAAAAGTGACCCGCAGGTCAAAAAAGTATGTGAATTGACGAACACACCAAAAAGGATGGCTCAAAAATTTAAGTTCAGAATATATTCATTTTAAGGTTAACATCCAAAATAATAAACGGGAAAATAACCTTAACCCCTATCGTTAAGGTTCAGATCGATCATTAAGGTTAACATCCAAAATAATAAACGGGAAAAATAACCTTAACCCCTATCGTGGCAAGATTGCTTTTTTGAAGAAAAGCAAAAAAAGTATATAGGTAGCTCCTTTAGGCTATAAAAAAATCAAAAAAATAATTTAAAAAATCGTGCTATGAAAAAATTTTGGAAAAACAGGATGTATACTATTCTATACATTGCTAGACGTGGTAAAATTTGTAAAGTTGTAAAGTGGTATGTATGATATGCTGTACAAAATGAACATAAGGTTTAATTTAAAATAAAAAAAAACCCTCAACATGAGAAAAATACCATTATCCAAAAGTGTATCGGGCACAAAAATCCCGAATCTATCGACGAGAACCGAAGACGGCAGCTTCCTCAAAGTGATCCTGGAAGCGGGAGAAGGAATGTGCCCAAACTCTAAAAAACCAAGGACTTTATCCTAGCTGCGAAGAGGCGATTTGCATGCCTTGGAGAAAGAGGGAGAATCCTATTGGTCGGCCACTGATACAAACCTCAGCGCAGAACAAAAATTAGCATTTTGCTAAAGAATCATGCATGTAAATTGAACCAAGATCGTTTCGCAATAAGCGCCATTCCTTTGATGTTTACAAAATTCCTAGTAGAATGTTTAACTTAATGGCATATTTCATGCTATTTAATGATGGAGAAACAGGCGGTCTTAAACAACTTAAATTGAAGTATAAGCTGCAGGAAATGATAAATAAATTGGAATATAAATTTTCAAATAGTTATTAAAACCGCCAACATCAAATTCTCCCGTGAACTTCAATTTTAACTTCATGGGAAAAGTTTATTTTCTGTAAGTAAAGATCAACGAACAAGGATCGCCGAGTTTCTGCTCCAATTCTTACATTATATTAAGAGAGGCTGATTCAATTACATTTAGTTTGAACAGCAGTGTCTGAGATGAAAACGGGAAACCAACGAGTGGCTAATTAAATAGATTATATTCTGCATAGCCATGAAACTTGCAAAGAAATTACATGAAGGTTCCAGAAATCTTTGTTCAGTAATTTTCGTGCATTGAAATCCCCTCTTGTAGTATTATTTCATTGTATATATCACCGTCATTTCATGACCTGAGAATATTTTGTGTTTGTAATAAAGATTTTAGTCTGTACATACGCCTCGACTATACTTTCCAGCACGCTTAGCTGAAACTTTTATCCTTTTATCCACTGAGGCATTTTAGCTTCTTCAAGCTAAAATGCCTTAGTGGATAAAAGATATACAATTTCAAGCGGATTATGATATATTTAGAGGTTGTACACTTTGATCAAATTTGTAAAATTGGTATAAAAATTCGATTTTTCAGAGATACTCTCTTTTATTTGAAAATCTAGAAATAACGTGAAATAACATTAATTCTGGGCACAAAGATTAGCAGGCAATATGATAATCCAAACATGAGTTATACTAATCTGCTGAGCAGTGCAATGCTTAATTATGATCACTTGGGATTATTTTATTTTGATCCAACCACATTTTCTTTTTAACGCATTATATAGATTATTAACTGATCTTATTTATTGTCCATCAGTGTATGGATCAATTCTCTACATTAAAAGTTATCACATTCTCTTATTAAATATTGTTTTATTATTTTACGTCTAATTGTTTTTGTTACGGCTTATTGTTTAATATTACATTTAAAAAATTATAATTTTCAGATGTAAAGATTTGAAATATCTTGTAATAAAACTGCACTACCAGATTCAATAATCTTAAGAATTACACATAATTCGCACAACACCATTTCTTCCAAATACAGTTACACAATTTTTTATTGTCATTAAAAGCATCCTGTTTTGTCATATTTAATAATTTCATTGTAAATAATTCAGTTCGACGATTTTAATTTTTTATTAGGGTATTTTTTTAAATTACAACAGTTTATTTTGATATCTTCAATAAACTCACAGTATACCTAAAATTTTAGAAATTTCGGTTCATATATAGAGTAATCTAATATATATATATTGTCAATACAATTCATTAAATTTTCCTTGATTTTTTTAACTGCTTAAATTACAAAACAAGACAATATGCAAAAAAAGGCAAAGTTTAAGATATTATAGAGCTAATAAACCTATATTGTATTTGAACTAAAAGGCACTTTCAGGTTAATTTATAACTAAGCAAATTTAGAATTTATTTAAGAACAACTTCTAAAAGTAATACATAGCATTATAATTTAAAATTCATTTTTCATTTAGATATTATTTTTAAATTTGAAAAAATACTTTAAATAGTCTTTATTAACTGCAGACCTTTTTTATAAACGTAACCCAACAGCATTGAAAAATGTGAAGTAAGAAATATTTTTTTATGTTTAAGTGTTAATCTGATTACCTTTTTCATTTAACATATCATGATTTTGTTCAATTAACTAAGCCATCTTTAAAGCGTTTTTTGTTGAATAATTAATCTCTGTATTACAATCAATTAAAGAGGGATTTCGTAGGGGATTTTTATGTTATCTAGAGGTAATCTTAAATTATGAAACACTAATGGATCTACCAGGAATTAACCAAATTTGACTCTGATATAGAATCAGACTACATATAAAATTAATTTATATTTTTATTATCTTAAAATAACTTAATTTTACACCCGAAAGGATTTTATAAACACAGATGACCATGATTTCCAATTTTTGAAATAGTTAACTTCTTACTGTATTCCTAATATCATCTCGAAGTAATACTGATTTTATAATACAAAAAACACTAAAATTTATATAAAAAGATTTTTATTATCAAAATATAAAATTTTTTCATGAAATATGAAGGTATTTTCTTAAAAATGACCATCATCGTTCATTAAAAATGTCACTATTTCACTGCTTATTAGACAATTAACTTTAACTTTTTACACTAATTTTAGCATTTACAATGGAAGCCACTCAAGAGGTTTCCCAAGATACCAAGAGTCTAACAATTTTTAGCCAGAAATATCTCTTAAACTTGACATCTGAAAATAAAAAGCCTTATGAAAAATATTTTAATTTAATTCGCACCAAATTTTCACTTCTAAATTGGTTCTCATAGGAATATAATACTCTCTAACAATTTAAATTGAATATTTTATTTTTATCTAGAAAATATATTTTTATTGTTTTAATTCGTAGCTGTAACTATAAATAGTTTGAATCATTTAAAACAGAGGTTCTCAAATTTTATATGTCATAGAGTCCTTTTCTTGATGCATTCATAGCAACTTAACCCTGAATTAATGAGGTGTATTATATATCACTTATTAGAAATAAACATAAAAATTAAACAACATACAGAAAATAGTTTAAGGCAGTGATTCCCAAACTTTATATCAGACGGAACATTTTTCTTACCCCATACGTATCATTAGAACCTCTAATTACATGCTAATTAAAGGGGAAATAAATATTACTCAAATGAAACTAATTGACTAATATTTATCACTGATTAGAAATAAGCAAAAAGAAATAAACAACATAAAGAAAATGAATTTATGTAGTTATTCTCACACTTTATATCGCACGAAATATTTTCTTACAACATGTATAGCAACGAAACATCTGAAAATAAATATTACTTAAGGAGAAACTGGAAGTTAAATTATTTATTACTGATTAGAGATAAACAACATAATTTCTATGAAAATCTAGATAATACTTAAAAAAGGTGACGGGAAAGCAAGAAATTATTCCTTCAAAAGGACTCATCAATGAAAAGTTACAATGACTTTATTTTTGCCTGTGATAAATTTCTTTGTATTGAAGACAGTGTTATTCGGGTACCATTCTTTGCAACATATAACGTTATTTAGTTTTCGGTAAGGCATGTGCCGAAAAACCAGTTTAGCAAATATAGATTGCTTGAAATGGTAACAGCACGGAGCCAAACAACACTAGAATTCTGTCAATGGCACTATTTTATAAAATGATATTATTAAACAGACCGATATCAGTTCAGAGTTTTTCCCGGTGAAAATAAAGAAGGTTCTCCATTTATGACAAATTGATTTTTTAATGACAACTGTTTCTTTAAAGTTTCGTATTACTCATTAAGAAAGTATTGCTCCATATCACTTTGAGAGTCGATGATTTAAAAAAAAATTAAAGAAACCGATGGAAAGTCGTAGTGGTGCCTAGGGTGTCGAAGAACACACTGTGAGAAACAGTAGTTTAAGGAAACTGCAGGTAACATAATTACATTAGTTTACCTAAGAATTCGTTCTTTATGTATTTACAGAATATTATCTGACATGTACTATTGCTTCCATCCTTGGATTAGAACATTTGTAAAATGACCAAATTCCCTATTCTTTTAAAAGCTGCATTTCCAATACCGTACAAGGAAGGTGGCATTACTTCCCTAATTTCCAATAATTCTTCACATGTCGAGAAATGCTAATTTTTGCTATTATCTATGATCATTAAAATCTTCCTCAAATATGCTTTTCATAACTCTATACTCTACAATATTAATTCCCAGAATGAAATGAAAAGTGATGACTAGAAGGGAAAACGTATTAAGCGAAACAATGTTTGACAGTAATACTTCTTAAATTTTCTATTACAAATACATGAATACAATGGGTAGCACGAAAATAGAAAGTCTTAACCTAGAAAACTTCTCCAACGGACACTTCTTAAATAGATAACACTGTGTATAAAACCCAAACTGGGTATCATTTTTCTAATTACAAGAGACATTAGAACATTCCTAATTTCAAATAATTCTCACTGTACTGATTATTTTTGTTATTCCTCTTTTGAGTATCATTAAAAATTTCCACAAATTTCTCCTACAACATTAAGTCCCAAAACAAGTTGGAAAAGGAGAAATAAAGGAGAAAATGTTTTCAACAAGAAAATATTTGACAGTAAAACTTCTTTTATATTCTATTATGGATGCATAAATAGAATTGCGACCACAGAAAGAGAAAATCGTAAGTGGAAAAAAGTTTCCAACGGAAACGTCTTAAGCGGTTTCCACTGCGTGTAAAACAAAACTGGTATCAATTTAATTATAATAGAACAGTCGAAACTTTCTTAATTACCAATAATTGTTACTGTAGGGAAATGTTGGTTTTTGATATTCTCCATTATTATTAAAATGATCCACAAATATTTCGCTAAAACATTAAGTCTCATAATAAAATGCAAAACGAGAATTAATCCCTTCCCTATTTTGCCCTTACGCCGTATAGGCACAGTTTTCGGGCCCTTACTGATTTGCCCGTACGGCGTACGGGCAATCCGATTTTTATATCGCTTGCACTGTTTCGGCCGTATATTTTCCAGTTTTAGGAACAAATTATTCGTATAGTAATTTATTCGTCGAGTAAATGATAGTATAATTTTCAAATTATTGTATTTTCTACTCTGATTGGTTCAAAAGCGCGGGATTTTTCGCATGTTTTGTATCAGAAAATGAATTGTTATCTTTCAGTGTATAGCTTTCTGGTTATATTTTACTAACCACCTGATAATTCTATTGATGTAAGAGTTGAATAATATATTTTTACTTTTAAATAATGGATAATTTAGAGCGTATGGAGCTAATTTCTTCTGATTTGAACTGTGACTTGGAATCAGACACTGAATTATCTGTAAATGATAGTAGCGAAAGTTTAATAGATGACCTAGATAGTAGTGACTCTGATAGTAATACAGATGGAATCAGTCAAGCCAGACAATTGTTTTAAATTAATTGTGATAGTCCTTCGGATCAGCCTCCTAGATTTGCTTTCAATGGAATTCCAAACATTAACTTGGATATCGATGAGACTAAAGGTAAACTTCAGTTCTATGAAGCTTTCACAGAAAGAATAAAAAGTTATAATAAATGCTTAAAAATATTAGAAATGTTAATTTTAATAACATATCTTTACTTAAAAATGTAAAAGGAACAAAAAATACAAAAAAAATGTGACATTTTTTTGACCGAATTCTGGAAAAAATGAAACTGTAAAAGGGCTAAAGGAGAAAACTTCTTAAACGAGGAAATGTTTCATAGTTAAATCTCTTAAATTTTCTATTATAGATACATAAATAGAATTGGGACAACAGAAGAACATCGTAAACGGAAAAACTTTTCCAACGGAAACATCTTAAGTGGATTTCACAGTGTATAAAACCAAAACAGAGTATCATTTTTTTAATAATAATAGAGCAGTCAAAACTTTCGCAATTACTAATAACTGTTGCTGTAGAAAAATGTTGATTTTTACTACTCTTCATTATCATTACAATCCTCCACAAATAGTTTTCTAAAACATTAAGTCTTACATTGAAATGAAAACGAGAATTAAAAGATAAAATTTCTTGAGCGAGAAATTCTTTCACAATAAAACTCATAAATTTTCTTTTATAACTCTATAAATAGAATGGTTTACGAGAGAAAGCTTCTTCTTCAGCGTATTCAACTATGTATAAAAATAATGAGTATCAAGTTTTTAACTGCATTAATATGTTAAATGTATAAAGCAGTTATTAAAATTTGTTGAATACTATATCAACTTCTTTCATACTAATTTACTTTGTAGTATAACTTCGTCTATAAATTGGCAAAATATATTACGATTTTCAAAAAACATACCCTCATTTATCTGAATGTATCATTTTGCAATGTTAAAAAATTTTAGACAGATTTTAATAACAAAATAATGCTTTTAGAACATTTCTAATTCATCGTCAAAAGGCAAAAAACCAAACTGAAAAGACAATATTTTAAAATAGTTATATACGTAGCATAATTAATTAAAATAACAGTTTTAATTTTTTTAAATAGACTCTATGACGTCTATTTTTTGGGGGGGCGTAAAATGCTTTTCGTATTTCTTCAATTACGCTGTAATGAAAATCTTTTGCCTCTTTATGACTATCTGTCTGAAGCCCATTTCGATTTTCCTCTTTAATTCTTTTGTAATAGTCGATTTAACCAACTAAAAGGGTATCATCCTGTAATAAATTCAGTTTCTTGCATCTAAATCACAATTATATTAATTGCATATTCTAACTACTTACTAATTGCATTAGCATTTCATGGACTTGAAGACAAATATAATGGTCTACTAGCAACGGTATACAATTCGAAACAGTAACTCGAATATTGAATTCGTATCAACAAGTTGAAACAAATTCTTCGTTCTGTGATGTAAAGTAATTAATTCAAATGGATAGTTATGTAAGAGAATGAATCAACTACGCTAATTAGCAAAGAAGGTTTTATTTCTAAACTGGTCATATCAGGTATGAGTATCTTGAAATGTACTATAAAGGAAGTAAAAGAAAATTACTAGAGCAACCACTAAAGGAAATCCAATTTCCTATTAATTCAGATAAATTATTCAATTTAGTTCATTTACAGCTTCTCGTAAAAGTAAAATCGTTAATTCAACTTTGATGATACGTTTCGTTTAGCAGAATTTGTTATATAATGTGTTGCACCTGTAGGCGTAAATATGTTATTTTGAGATGTAGCAGAAAAATGAGTGGATGCTTTCAACCTTTAAGGCTTGTTATATACTAAAGAAAGTATAGTTATTTAAAATTCGTCATAAATTTCAAACTTTATTATCAGAATTTAAAGATATTAGCATTTAACAGATCGTGGGACGCACCATGAAGCTTTTTTCATCGAGTGAGTTGCATCTCACAGAAGAGATAGTAGTTGTTTATATGACTTCTGTTGATTTTTTATTGTTATAAATGTCCTTTTTTGTTTTATTAATTCAAGGCTGAAAATATTCAGAAATTTTACTTTTTTTATTTATAATTTTTATTTATTATTTAGAGTTACTCCGATTTACTATATTATTATTATTATTATCATTAATGCAGGACACCCTCTTTTTTAACATTTACCACAATGAAGTAGCAAATATCTGTTTACCATTTTATTAGAAGCACAAAATAAGCAGCCAATGTTACTCTCTAGAACTACACAAGCAAAGAGGATATTCGTATTTTGAAAAGAGGGGCAAAGCGGAAGACCCTCAGGCTTGGCTTGCCACACCCTGACTTACCGTGTTGGAATTCCGACCACAAACCTAATTCATGTTCTCGAACCATCATTAATTAAAACAATAGATCTTTGGCTGACTACAGCCTCACATTTTCTACCCTCTTGTTCTAACACAGATGACTGCCGAATATTAAAAAGATACAGCTTTGTCCAAATAACATAAAAGATAGAAATGACGAAGTAAAGGGGTTACATTATTACTTACATCCGATTCTAAATTTATGATCAGTTTCAAGTGTACATTTGGGGCACATGATCTTTACATTTTGTTAGGGATTATTGAGTAAATCTACATTTCTCATTTGCTTGGCATTTATCAAATCCTTAGCACATATGTGTTTGAGGTTTTAGAAATATTTTCTCTTTAAGAAGTTGATCTGTAGGTATGATGCTCCGTTTTGTAAATTATTTAATTCTTTATTTCTGTCATTACGGATAAATTCAATGGAAAAGGACGGGTAAAACACATTAAAAACTTAAAGTAAATCTTGGTACTACCATATCAGGTTTGGTTTGATTTGGAGTGCTGCGGTGTACTTTTTGCAACACGAGGGCTAATGAGACCGGGACCTACAGCTTAAAGCAGATTCCGAATGGCTACGAACATCCATGCCTCAGTGGGATTCGAACCCACGAACTCCGGTACCGAAGGCCAGCATTCTGACCAATCGACCATCATTCGGCCTACCATATCAGGAGCACAATTTCCAATAAGAAGAAAACAAGAAGTATTGCTAAACTGTACTACTATTTACATCATAATCGAGCGGGTGTCCATGTGGGAAATATTAATAAGGGTAAGGTCACAGGAAGTAGTTTATTGGGTGAAAAATGAACATAATGGGTATAACACTGTCTCTAACAAGGCAAAATACATTACGATTTTTAAAAAAGAATATTTTGTATTACACAGACATATTTCTTTGCAATGTTCAAATTTATAGATAGATAATTTTATATTTAATGATATTAATGGAAAAGTAATGTACTTGGAATATGTATAACTCATCTTAAAAATGTAAAGAATAAAATTGCAAACAGGTTTTTAAAACAAATATATATAGAATATAATAAATTAATTTTTTTTTCAAAAATTTGATTCTATTGCGTCTAGTATCATAAAAGTGTTTTCGCATTTAGACAATTCTGTCATTTTTAACCCCTTCCGGTAAAATGACGAGTCTAGCTCGTCATTAGTTTTTCATTCCATACCGCACAATGACGAGCTACACTCGTCATGCGATTAAAGTTACTGTTAAATATGATAATTAATTTAGTTTAAAATTTCTAGTGTACTGAATTTGGCAACACTTTTATCACTTGTGAAAATCACAAGTCACTATTGCATATTGTTTACTTGGTACAAGTCATTGCCAAATTAATGAATCAGAATAAAAGAAAACCTACTAAGAAATGCCGTGTGTGTTACAAGAATCAAATTAAAAGTGAGACTACTTGGCGGTGTAAACAATTAAGAATTCCTTTGCACTTTGTTTTGAAAAGTACCACTAGCTTGAAGACTATTATCTGTATACCTTATTAATGTTTTGCTTTGATATTTTCTTAATTTTACTGTTTCTGATATTATTTAACACTATGTAAAAAGTGGATTTTAATTAAGAATATTAAGAAATGTAAAATGAAACAAGTTTTTTAAATAAAAATTAAATGGTTATTTCATGCACAGTTTTTCATTATTAAATCATACCGGAAGGGGTTAATAACTTAAGTCTGTCTGAAGCCCCATAACCTGATTGTACGCGAGCTGGGCCTCTGAGGCCCGAGCGTTATAAAAAGGTTCAACATAATATCATCCTATAGAAATAAACTTCCCAAATTATCTGTAGCTGCCTTATAGGTTTCCTAGACCCCAATACAATGCATTTCCGCAATTCACACTAAATATTCTTCTCAGAATGGTAAAATTATTTAATTTATTCGAGCTTTAATTTATTCGGGCTCCAGCGATCCAGTGCCAGCGTATACACTTTTGCATTTTTATTTGGTGTTTGGGGTCGGAGAAGAGATACTGTCAAATGTAGATCGGTATTTGATTAAAATGATGAAATACAAAGAGGAAATATAAAGATACGATTTAAGTTTTTAATTTGTGAGTGACTCATGGAATGCTAATAAAAAAGATCTGTAGTCCAAAACACTTTTAAAAATTAATATTTCAAATCATCCAAAATATATTTTATACTTTTAAGTATTTTTGTAATATAAATTTCTGTTCATCACCAAAAGTAATTTTGATGATATTTGAATGAGAAAAGTTCTACTGGGCCTCCACGCATACTTGCAGCAAGTTTGGTTTTTTCTGGATTATAACTTGTTATAACAAATTTGAAGCGACAAACTTGTAGCAAAACTGTTACATGTTAGACAGAACATAAAGCGACCACACCTTTACAACGCTCTTTTGTTGCAAAACTGTAGGAACCTTGTCATGACAACCTTGAAACAAGCGAAAATTCTTAGACTTACTGCAGTCTTGTTTCAAACTTCCAGACTTGTCATACTCAACTTGCTGCAAGTTCGCAAGCTTGCATAGCAAGAATGCGAGAAGTTTGCTGCTAACTAAATTTTACTATTTGGGTAGGCCCAACATTAGTTCTCGTACAATTACGGGTAGCACACGTCCTCTCGAGTAAAATCATTTAGAAAAGCTGATTTAAACAACTCAATAGGTTTCCTCTGATAATAAATGCATTTAACTATATCCAAGCACAATTATATTAATTGTATATTCTAAGTGCATGCTTAACATTTCACGGAACAGAAGTCAAGTATAATAGCCTGCTAGTGACGGCATTTTAGTATACATTTCGAAACTGTTTCTCGAATATTGAAATCGTATCAACAGGTTGAAACAAATTATTTGTTCTGTGATGTAAAGTAATTAAACCAAATAGATAGTTTTATAACATAATTAATAAACTACTCCAATTACCAAACACGATTTTGTAAAATGCTTATGACATATATGAACATCTCGGATTATACTATAAATAAATAAAATCGAATTATTAGATCAATCGTCGAAGAAAATCCAATTTTCTAGGAATTCATATAACTTATAATCAATTATGTGCATTCATTTGCAGATTCTTTAAAAATGAATCTAATTCTTTTCACGTTGCTAGTTTGGGTTCTTTTACTAGAATTTGTCACAAGACTTTATACTCTTGCAAAAGCAAACAAGGATGAAAAATGTTATTTTAAGCTGCAGTAGAAAAATGCATGAATGCTAGCAATCTAGCAAAGAAATATTCACAATATATTCATAAGGAACCCATTCTTTTCTTTCCCTTCGCTGTAGTTTAATTTTCCGAGAATTCTCTCTCATTCACGTAGAGAAATGGAGAATAAACAGAGGAGTAGGATATTACAATTTTCTGGAATTTTTCAGAAATACGCACGCCCTGCTGGTGGCCAATGGTTGTCAGATAAGAAGGTAACACATTCTTTTCGGAACTGAGAAGGAGAATATTCACATTCCATGTCTCGATTTTGATTTAAAAAAAACCGGAAATCTCAAGAGAATTCTTCGGATATGACCTATGAAAATTTCGAGTCATATGTGAAAGTAGATCAAAACATTTCAGTAACTTCCACATTAACAGAATCTGAAGTCTGTCAAATTGCCATAGGAAAATAGACGAATGATGGAACTGATGAGTCAGATGAAAAATCTCTTGATACTGAGCCACCTCCTACAAGTGCTGAAATGAGAAATGCTTTGAAACTGTTGAAACGTGGGGTCAACACCGCTCCGATGACTTTATAAAACATTATGATTACGCACAATTTTTCAATGAACTTCTTAGAAAAAATTGTAGACAGCCAACAATTGATTTATGTTTTAAAGGATAATATACAGTACATAAATATAAGGTGAGTTTTCTTATTTTATATTTAAATTTAGTACATGTGAATTGGAGGGGAAGTAAATTTATCTAATTTTGCATATCGTTTATTGTTATCAAAATTACGGTGTCCCATTAAGCAGAGTCCACTGTGTAAGAGTGCAGCTATGTTTGACATAAGGTTTGCGAAACTCTTTAGCTCGCCGCATTTACACGTTGTGGGTTGAATGCCCAAGTTTTTTCCGTGACTTTAGGAAGCGTGTCGCGTGGACAGTGAAAACGATTGCACTTAAACTTCACCAAGTTTTGGAGATTTGTGATTGGCCTCCAGGAGGTTATTCAGGACCATCCTTTTAGTCCCGGTCCTTCTGGGCAAAGCCAGGAAAGGACGCATTTTACAAAGGACAATGGAACAACGAACGCATCAGCACAGGATAATGGAAAAACTATAGCGTTGCCAGAGTAGAAAGCAGGAAGGATAAAAATGCAGCATTCTCTTGGACATTGGCATTTTTTTTAGGCGTAGCACGTGGAGTGCTTCTTTTAAATTTTCAATTCTTTAAAAATGTTTTTTTAGCATATTTTCTTGTCTTTTGTTCAGTATTTGAATGTTGTAATATAGATCAGTGACATTTTACTATAATTAAAGACGATATAAAGTAAACTTGGGTTATAAAATGCTTTGAAATAACAGCAGCAATGTACTACACCACAGCACACTGTATTTCTAGACTGCATTGATTGTTACCTCATTACAAAGGATGGGGTGACCATATAGACACATACTGATATGGTCTAGGTCACAAGAAGTAGTACATTAAATGATAAATGAACATTTTAACAAGTGTTATCTGACATATAAGAGACCCAGCTCAGATTTTAAGAATTTTTTATAACTCTAAACTACATTTAGAAATTGTAAACATAAATTAAAATACAGAAATTAATTGCATTTTCTTATTAAAATCAGTTAATCCATTTAACTGTTATTAAATTGTTAGTTTATTTTTAAATTACTCATTGCAATTTCTATTTTCATAGATTACTAAAAATAACATTTACTAAACACTCTTAATACAGATGAAATTACATATGTGTATCCAATTTAAATGTTGATTATGTCTAAAGCATTAAACCACAACTTAATTTAGAAATTTCAAATTTTTAATGAAAATTCTACGTGAAGGTATAAATATATTTATTATGAAGTTACTTTTAAATCTGTCACGAAAATTAATATGGAAATGTGTTTAAAAATCTTTTTGATGTAACAATGAAGAAAGATATTTTTAAACTTAAAATTAGTTCGAGTTATTAAATTCAACTAGAATTATTTTTGATTAATATTTTCAGAATCAACAAATATTCAAATAATTGGATTCAAATAACTTATGAAAGATTATCTGAGATTTAAAATGGCTTTAAATTTGATTTCTTCAATTATGCTTCAATGTATATATGTGAAGGGATTCAAAACTTTCAATTAATAATTTTCAAAATTTTTAACAACTGAATCTTATGATAAGTATGTATTATTGAGGATTTATTAATCAGCTTCGAAATTTAAATTGTGATTGGTGATGTAATTATGTAAAAAAAGATGTAGATTTAAGGTTAATGTATAACCTATATTTAAGTATATCGATTATTATTTCTCTGTTTAAATGCCCAAGTAAATACTCGTATATGTTTTCTCTACGCAATTTAAATACATCAGTGTTTGAATTTAGGATTTTACATTCTGTTAGTCTCCAATATAAACAAGTGTATCTTGTATTTAAAATATGTTATTACGGAACTTTTCGCTATAATTACGTAATTCTATAATAGACTTTTAAAACATATTTATTGGATTTTTTTAGTCAAGAAAAGAGTTGGTTATTTATAATTATTTATATGTTAATTGCATTTATAATAATACATTTACATTATACACTTATATATAGATTCCATTAAATATAATCGTCTTAATATAAGTTCAGTTATTCATTTTCCTTTGCAGAATTTGATATAAATCTTTCTTTTCTTGAAATTGCAAAATATTCAATCAAACTTCAGGAAAATAACGCATGAATAATTTCTCATTTTTAAATTACAATTATATATAGACATTTATAACTACATTATTATATTTATATATAGATTTACATTACTTTTATATATAGATTCTATTAAATATAATCATCTTAATTTAAGTTCAGTCATTTATTTTTCTTTGCAAAATTTGATATAAATTTTTCTTTTCTTGAAACTGCAAAATATTTCATCAAACTTCAGAAAGATAACGCATGAATACTTTCTCCCTACGAGGAACATTGTACGCCAAGTAGGCTTCCTTATTTAAAGTTTCTTTTTAATTTCCCATCGTGTTAACCTCCTTTATGTGCAAGTAGACCTTCTATGATAAAAAACAATATTTTTTTAATAATTACATGAAGCCACTTCAGGCGAGAGTGGATATAAAACATTATTTTATATTAACCCTGGAGGATGCATGCCGGGCCTCTGATACCCGGTCCTTGTAAAAACATTTTACACAAAATCACCTTATAGAAATAAACTTTCCAAATTTTCAGTATCTATCTTATAAGCCTACTATACCCCAATAACATTAATTTCTGTAGTTTTCTCTAAATATTTTTCTCAGTAAGAGGTATTTTTAATTTATTCGCGCTCCAAATATCTAGTACATACGCATACACTTTTGGATATTTATTTAGTGTTTGCGGTTGGAGGGGAGATGTTGTCAAAAATGCATCATTGTTATATTAAAATGATGAAGTACGAAGGTGAAATTTAAAGATATAAATTTTTAACCTGCGTGTGTCTTACGTTTGTGCTTTTTTAATGCTCATAACAAAGATCCACATTCCAAAATACTTAAAAGTATTTTAAATTAATATTTCAAGTGTCCGAAATATATTTTAAACTTTTAATAAATTATTTTTGGTAATACAAATTATATACTCATCATCAAAAGTAATTTTGTTGGTATTTGGCTGAGAAAAGTTGCACCAGGCCTAAGAGGCCGGGTGTGCGTGCTTGCGATTTAAACTCTTTAAAAATTTAGATTACCATTAGGGATGCGCTTATGAAAACTAGGTTCAATGCAAAATATTACCTAGTTCAAAAGTTATTACTTAAATGTTTTCTCTTTAAATTTCAAAAGAAAAACGCTCCTACACATTTTCTATGTAAGACATATTATGTATAAAAAGTAGAACTAACTTGGTTCATTGTAGGTTAAGTTTAAAATTTCTCATTTATTTCATACCTGACTACATGAAAGACATGATGTCTAGGAAGAAAACTAATTTTAACTACTGAATATCTCGCTGTAGGATTTTAAGGCAATAAAGGAACTTCAAAACATATTTATCTTCATTTTAGTGAGTCATTAAAATTGTTAGATATTTAATAATTTATGTACATTAAACATTGTGTGCTGGTACATTTCGCAACGGAATTGTACCGGGAGCGGCAGTTTTGCGCGTAAATTTAGTTATTCAGTTTAATCTCAATAGATCGAAAATTATTTAATTTTTTAACCAACCTTTTGTATTTTATATTGAAATATATAAACAAATATATATATATATATATATATATATATATATATATATATATATATATATATATATATATATATATATATATATATAAACACATATATATATATATATATATATATATATATATATATATATATATATACATGTATATAATATCATTTTTGCTAGGATAAATAAAAGTCAATAACAAATCTAAATTGATTTTTTTAATCAATCTTCCCGTTCTGTGGTTCCGTATCGACTGATGTAAAAACTAATTTTTGCCTAAATTTTTCCAGAATCCATGTAGTAGACAAGAACATTTGGCTTCGTTTTCCTGTATATACCGTTATTTTTGTACCACAAACAAACCATGTTGTTACAGTAGCCCGTACTAGTACGTTACAGCGCTGAAGTATCAATCGTCAAAAACGTACTAGTACGTTCCCCGCATACTATGCGTTAAAATATAACTTCAATAAAGTGTAATATTTTTAATTTAAGTTTACTTATTCATTTTCTTAAGCTGAATTTGTTATAAAACAATCTGCTTGGGCAAAAGTGAAAAAAAATAAAATATGGCTTTTTATTGTGTCAACGGATGCTTTGAGAGTGCCAGATAACTAGAAATGTAAAAATATTTTTGTAGTTACACTAAAACATAAACTTAGCTTTATCTGTCTAATCTAGTGAATTTTTGATACTCGAAAGATTATTTCCGTCAAGGGTTTTTTAACTTCTATAAGCTCGAAGATCACATTGGATTTACTTGTGTACTTACGCATGATTTATGCATGATTATCCTTGTGCATGATTGCTATCCACACAATCGTAATTGGAAAACTTTCGTAAAACTCAACAAAGAACGTAGGTTGCAGAAGATTAGATTATACATAGTTTAATTAAAATATTTACTATACTTAATTTCATCTTCCTGGAAATCTCATGTATATTTCTAGGTAATTATAAACATATAGATATTACCTTCATCGATAAACCCTGTTTATCAACACAATTTATCGGTTACTTCACAATCATTGTAAAGAAGAAAAAAATATTTAAATTAAAAGTTAGTAATTAATTAATAATTCATTGTTAATTAATAATGATAATAAATATAATAATAATAACAAATGCAATAACAATGATAAAAAATAATTATTATTAATAATTAATTGAAGCACAATATAAATTTTTAATAATGGTGATCCCAGAAATTTAAGATTTTATTCTAAAACCTGGAGTATTTGAGTCAACTGATTATTAAACTAAAGTATTTGAGTATAATTGAGTTAATTTTGAACAAATTAATTAAGATGAACCTCTAAATCATGATCTGAAAATGGAAACTAAATTTAGAAGTAGATTATTACTAAGCTATTAAATACAAGGTTACTTTATACTGTTCTACAATCTGAATTCGTTATAATGCTTATATATGATGGCACTAACTTGAATTAATGTTGAAAATTATTCTGAAATTATTTAAGACAACGTACTTTACGTGCGAGGAATATTCTAATAATACATGTCAGTTTAACGTAATAGAAATATATATTGAGTACGTTTGAATATTACATAACTGTGTGTATAAGTAGTTTACAAATGTGAGTTAGGGCATTAGCAAGACATTATCTTTAGAGTTTAAAAGGCTCTCTTATATCTGTTTATTTTGAATTAATGTTAAAAAAAATCTGTTTTGTTAAGAAAAAGAAAAAGATATTATTGTGAAGAATATAATTTTATCGAAAACTTGTATAGTTTTGTTATATAAAGCAATTTTTAATTTGAAGAAAAAAACATGTATACACGATGTGGAAAAAAAGAAAGAAAAATCACATTGTCAGTGAAATTACCTTTAAAATTAGTACATATAAACTAATTTTTATATTAAATAAAAGTTAATACATTTTATATTATTAAACTTAAATTTATTAAAATATTTTCTTCGCAACCAGTGATAAATATATTTGCAGAAATAATTGCTAGTCATGTTTATAATTTTAGTTTCAATTAATTAAAACACTCTTCAGTTTCGTTTAAAAATATAGTTTCGAATAATTATATGAGTTATAATATCACAACGTGAATTCAAATGAATTTACTGTTTCTCCTTCAATGTATATTTATGTTCTCCTTTAAACGGTATTCCTTGGAAATATATACTAAAAATATATACTACGACGAATGGTTATATTTTAGGAAATACCTCGTTATAGTTCCATTCAAAGATTTCAAAAGAAGCATGACTGTTTGAGACCATATTGGCACTAATAGAAGCGACATTTGTATGTAATGAAATAATTACTCTGTTGGCAATAATGATACCCTATATAAACAATAAAAACACCATTTGCCAAATATAATAGTTGTCTAAATTTAAAGTTGACTGAAATAAATAGGGATTTAAACCTAATTCTGGATAGAAATCTCAAGACAACTACACGTTTAATAACCTCTAAAATGAGCACACATCTTGGAGAAGGTATATCGACCAAAGCTATTCGTTGCTTTCTGTAAGCAACAAATATATATGACAGAACGGGTATTCCGTAGATAATAGTGACTTATATATATTGAATATCTCTGCTTATTAAAGGAATAAAATTATACCAAGAATAACAAAATTACACACATCATTAATGGAAAAATTTCATCTAGACAAAAAAAAAGACGTTGGTCACACTTTTCCAGACTAACGGATATGTTTAAGTTCGGAAAATGTAGCTTAATCTAATAATTTTTCTTCTCTTATTCCCGCTATATCCAACATGTTGTCCAATATAGTACAACAAATTTCATGTTAGTATTCTGGCTCACCATTTTCAACCAGTGAACAAAATGTGGTCCCTGAGTATCGACGTGTGCTCCAAAATGATAACTTGCTCATTAACCACTGCAGGATTTCCCAGAAACTGGATGAAAGTCTTCATCAATATTTCTTCAACTACCACACTTCAAGTACCCCCCTCAGTCCGATTATCTTTACGTAATTTTCCACCTCCAAAGACGGTTTCTGAATTAATGCCCATTTTGCTAAAGGAGTTGCTGCATATCCCTACAATAATTCAAGCAATATTTGAATTCAAGTAATAATTGATAAAAAGAAGGGTAATAATCCTGTTGGTAAAATTTTAGTTTAATACCATACTGAAACATTTCATACTATTTCACCATTCCTTGTTGATATCTATATATATATATATATATATATATATATATATATATATATATATATATATATATATATATATATATATATATATATATATATATATATATATATATATATATATATATATATATATATATATATATATATATATATATATATATATATATATATATATATATATATGAAAATTGTACACTATTCATAAAATTATTCTTAACGATTAATAGTGAGTATAGATTTCAATAAAAATTTGACAGATGAAACACTTACCCTGATTTATACCTTTCTAATAACTGTTCTGACATAAACTATATCTGCAGTATACAGGATTTAATATATAAAACACATGAATATCTATTTCTTCCATTTCAATTT
>CM063504.1:7209350-7216850 GCA_032207245.1 Pardosa pseudoannulata
ATCCTATAAATAAAAGAACTTGGATCCTGTGTAAAAAATGTGCTCCAAACATGCTTAACAGGAGAGAGATCCAAGAACTTTGCTGACCAAGGTAAAATTCGGCAAACACGAAGAGGAAATTTAGTGCATTCTATAGATAAAAAAAGTTTGGTTAATGTGAAAAAATATGCTCCAAATGCTTTCAGTAACAGAGATATCCAGGGACCTTGCTGAGCAAGGTAGCATTCGGGAAGCACGAAGACAAACTATAGTGTATCCTTTAAATAAAAAAGTTTGGATAATGTGAAAAATATATGATCCAAATGCGTTTAATAGGAGAGAGATCCAGGGACCTTGCTGGCCAGGGTAGCATTCGGCAAGCACGAAGATAAATTATAGTGTATACTATAGATAAAAAAAATTTGGATAATGTCTAAAAGATATATGCTCCAAATATGCTCAATAGGAGAGTGTTCCAGGGATCTTGCTGGTAAGGTAGCATTCGGCAAGCACGTAGATAAATTATAGTGCAACCTATAGATAAATTTTGGATAATGTGAAAAAAATATGCTCCAAACGTGCTCAATATCAGAGAGATCCAGGGACCTTGCTGGCTAAAGTAGCATTCGGAAAAAGATAAATTATAGTACATCCTATAGAAAAAAAAGTTTGGATAATGTGTAAAATATATGCTCCTGCTTGATTTTTTTGAAGAAAGTACTACGAAGTTTCAACTTTACTATTTTTTAAATGAACATATATTTCTAATTCGACATAAATATTTTCTAATGATCATTTAAACCTTTAAAATATTAATTAAAATTGCAAAATTGTTTAATAAATTCCCTTTTCATCCCTAATCAGTCTATCATTTTGTGGGTATTGTATTGCACTTCGTCTTTTCGAAAGGATCCAAAATAGTAATAAAGGATAAGAATAATTAATATAAAAATTAGTTGTATGGAATTAACAAATATATAACTAATTTTCATTTTATAATGTTTATTAAGGCAAGAGCTAATATCTATTTTACAGAAACATCGCTATAATATATGGAATCGACAAAGGAATTATTTTCAACCATATAAAAGCAGTTAGATTTTGGTAGTATTTACTACCTTATTTCCAAAGCGAAAGATTCCCTCTAGATTCCATTTTTAGGTTCATCAAATAATTATTTACATAAGAAAATATTTTGTCTTATTTCGCAATGTGAATTACGTAAGTACCTATTTAGTAAAAATACCCTGACTTGTGTACTTGTTAACGGATAAAACACGTGCGTTTCTCTAATAATTTAAGCATTAAGTAAAACTGGTATGCCATAATAATAATGTTCTTCTGTGAGAGTATAAAAAACAAAGTGCTTCATATTGGGTCATAAAACGAAATGATTCTTTTAAACTACGAATGAGTAATACATTGCAAAGACACATTGAGATTTCTTAATCGAAATATGGGACAAGCAAAAGTTTTTTAGTGCACATTTAGATGTATATAGAATTAATTTTCAAAAGAGAGCCATTATCCTGAGATATAAAACTACAGACTATAACGAAGAAAGTTAAGTGAATCATTATCTTTAGTTGTGTTCGTATGGTCCAAGATTGTTTCTCACAGTTTGTCCAGGAATGTCATTAAAGAATCAGACTCCATTTGACATTCATGTTTTATAGTATAAATTAAAAATATAGTAATATTATTGCTTTTAAATACGTCTGGTGTATTAGTCAGTAAAGCAAATAATATTTTAATTGGATTTTTGTGAAAGCGAGCCTGGACCTGGTCAAATATTCACCATGTTCATTAATGACAGCAGTGGTTCTTACAATAGGTTCATATCCTTGAAGTCCAAGCAGTACCACTGGAGATCTAGCCCGGGGATCTTTTGCTTAGTTCTTGCTTCTTAACTACGAGGACACATCGAGGGCAATCGTCTTAGCTTCCGTAGCATTCCTACAGCTACACGTACCTACCGAGTGGTGCTAAATTAGTAACAGCTCCGAAAGGGCGTTTGGCATAAAGATATATGTCTGTATTGCTATCTGCATTGGGAAGAAAAAAGTGTAAATATAAAACACTCATCTTTTCTTGATAGCTTTAAATTTTATTGTAACTAATTTTTACTATTTAGGTAATAATTTATAGTATTTGATACTTACGATTCTTGCTCACATAAAAATATTTTAATATTTCACTATTTGTTCTTCATAATCTAAATAGTTTGGACTATTATTAATGTAATAAACTGCAACACTAAGAATAAAATATTTAATTTAATATATGTACTAACTAAAAAAATCATTTATTTGATATTAAAAATAGTTTTTGAATAAAATATATATAAAACACTTGTAGCATTTAAAAAACGTCAAATATTTAAGCTCTTAGTGCACGTTGCATTATACATTATACGTCACCTTTGATAGCATGACATAAAATGTTTAGTGAAACATATCTGAAAATATACTCAAATATTTTAAAATTACCGCTTAAGCCATGAGTGATTAATTGAAAATTTTTATTCTTTACAAAGATTTATTTTAAACCTATACCCAGATAAACAGTTAATGTAAAATTATCATAATTCTAATTCTTAAGAACGTTCATTTAAAAAAACTTTTATATGGATAAAATGTGTTCAAATTAACCTTTAAAAAAACCTACACCCAGTTTAACAGTTAAGGTAAAATTATAATAATTCTAATTCTTATGAATGTTCATATAAAAAAACTTTTATATGGATAAACACGTGAAATGCTTTCAAATTAAATTTCAAATAAACCTATGTTCAGTTTAAAAGTTAAGATAAAATTATCATAATTCTAATTCTTATGAACGTTCATATTAAAAATCTTTTATATGAATAAAAACATAAAATTATTTCAAATTAACATTCAAATAAACCTACACCCAGTTTAACAGTTAATGTAAAATTATCATAATTCTAATTCTTATGAACATTCATATTCAAAATAAACTTTTATATGGATAAAAGCGTAAAATTCTTTTTAATTAAAGTTCAATTTCAGTTTAATCATTGAAGTATTTTTTTCGTTTTGTGACAAAGTTGGCTAAAATAAAATAGTCAGAAACCTTAAACTCCATACCACTGATTTCAAATTGTTCAAAACGTTAAAATAGAGAGTAAAAAGTGAATGGACTAACTGATTTATATCCTCCTGGAATTCTTAAAATATTACATCTTCATAAGTTTTTATAATAAAGTGCTTTTCCAAATAAAATTAAATTCTTAAAAATTAGTTAAAAATCCCTTAAGTGTTTTTGACTTTCTTTACATCTAAAGAACTACTCACGCTTTGCAGTTTATTCCTGTGGAAACAAAATTCAAGTTTTAAAAGCAACTATGTTTACTTTCTTTCACAAAATGATTTATTCGGGTACATTGATGTAGAAAATCCGAGTTGAAAAAGCATTGAGAAAGGAAGCAACTCAAATAAATGCAACATTCTGGACTCTTTTGGTTTGATTTTACATTCATTATTAAAATGACTATTATAATTACACAATATGGTATGCAATTAATTCTTTTGTTGTGATTTCATTAGTCATTTATAAAGAATTAAACGATTTCAATGAATAAAACGTTTCCTCCTCACGATTGTTTTTATAGTTTACCGCCAAGCGTAATATAATGATAAAAAATTACATCTTTTCCTAAAATTAGATATACACATTCAATTAAACGAATATAATTTTATTTCTTTGTTCTAACTCTTTACTGGAATGCAGTTTTATGATCATAAACTTCTCTTTGAATTGGAGGAATTAATGCGCTTAAAATTTTCATATTAATAAATTTTGATCCGATTTCCATTTGAGATGAAACATTTAAGTAGTTTTTAAAAACGTACAGCAGAAATCGACCATTAATAGGTTACTTTTATCTGATGCAGATATCGTATACAACTAAACATTACATGTTGTGTGCTTAAGTAAAGCACACTGTAGGGCAGGTACTTAATTAAATATTCCCAATTATGTTGCATAAGTAATTTTATTCTGCCATCCAGATGTTATATTGGTTAGCGTATTTTTCGCACACCCGGTGGATTCGGCTTTGATACCAGAGTAAGGTTTGATTGTATTTGTTGTTACCTTATAGAGAAAGTTGTTTCTCTACTTATATGGTGCTCCCATAATAATAAGAGAAACGAGTCAGGGTAAAATGCTAACAAACGCAAAGTACCTTGTACTAAAAAAAATGAAAGTTTTATTTATTATTTGTTTTACTATATAAATAATTTTAGATAATTTCGTTAAGTTGTTCTAACTTTAATAGCTTACTTTCTAACTTTAGTTTAAAGCAAATCTGAATGAGCCGCGGTACCTCAGTCGGCAAAGTCAATGCTTTCGTAACTGGAGGGTTGCGGGTTCGGAACCCAAGATCGCGTAAGATGTTCGTTAAAGGTGACTGGGGAACGTAAAATAAGTTCATGCTCACGTCTTCGTTTCTCATTCAATAACTCTGGCAGTAGCAAGCTAAGTCTACGTGTCTTTTGCTTGGTCTCTGTTTCAAAATTATGAGGAATCACTTAAACATAAGTCATACTTACATCCTTAAGGTGCTCGTCAAAACGAAATGCACATCTCTTTGCCTTAATATGAGTAGCCTCCGGTTCAAACGTCTTTAATATGACGAAGTGTCATAAGCAACAACAACAATAGTAGCAATTGTGAGTTGAATGTAATTGATAATAGTGTAGACTTTCATATTGAAAACAATCCTTGTATAATTGATTAGATAACGATTACAATTCCCTGTAACTGCATCTCATTATGCAAATTAATTTGCCTTTAACTCTTTCGTAGGAAATTTAATTTTCTTTTGAGTTTCTCCCCAGTTTATGGGTTTCATGATTAGTTAAACAATAGCAAGTAATGAAATATACGTTACCAAATGTTTACAATAATTTGCCAATTTAAGTTTAAATTTTAGGGATAGAAAGTATGCTACCCACGGAGCAGTTTGCAACTGAAGAGAAAAATTAATTAGATGACAAATATTTGCAAAGAAAAGATGAGAAATAAATTGCAAGACCGATAGATACATCATTTTCTGCACACATGTGGAAGGTACAATTTTCCTGGGTCTTTTTACTACACATCCTACGGGATTTACGCTCCCGTGGTACCTGAGTAATATGGGTCTTCTGATCTTCTTGGTATCACGACGTTTTCTCTGTATTTGCTCCTTACCGGGTTGGACTACAACAAAATCGGATGATGACGAACCACTCGTAGGCCAGCAGCTGCTTGGTAGCTGTAATGGGTTGCTGTTGCTATGACTGTCTTCAGTGGATGTTGCAGCATGTCTTCGGATGGGTCAGCGTAAAAAAACACTTACTACATTTCATTTTGTTGGAAACCAACTTTGGCGTATGATTTCTCATACTGTATAATCATCATGAATGTCACACTTCTTTGCTTGAAGCTCCCACGAGGATCTTTCGTTTTTAATTGAAGAATAACCTTAGATGAGCTGACAAGTCAATATGTATATTCGTATTGTTAGTTGGGTTTTCCATTTTTCCTGGTGTATTTCGTAAAATCAGGCCGGTGGGAGGTATCTTTCCCCTTGCCCACAAAAGAGATAAAGATAATGACTAATTAAAATGGTAAAGAACATTGGTAAAGAACATTCAGATACATCCTTAATACCTACCAGCATAATACCAAACACATCTACTGTTATAAATTATAAATGTCTAAAGTATTAAGGTTAAGTTATAGTAATGTATCCTATAAGACAAATAATGCATTTAAGCTTCAATGTATTCACATCAATCTTTATTATTTAATAAAATAACGATACTTATTTAATCTTATGCTTTTATTCTTATAATATTCTACATCTGTAGCTAAAAACCATTTTGAATTAATTATCCGACTTCTTTTTTTATATTGATGCAGTATAAATTCTTATTTATTGAACCCTCTATATGAATAAAAGACTAAATTATAGAACCATTTCAGCCGTATTTCGTTATGAAAATAAATTACAATTTAAAGAGAAATGTGTAATTAAACACCCGTACGGTAAAGAAGATTCGAATAAATTCTGAGTATCTGCCAACATAATTCCAAATAAATTTCGCTTTCGCACGTCTTTAACTTTTTATAGCTCTCCTGAGTAATAAATGCTTCGCTTTATGTCAAATAGATAAGAAATTCTTAAGAAGCGACTGATCACATCTAGGCAAATTCAAAAAATAACAGGAGCAAGTAAAAGTAGGGTTTGGAAGAACATGTTTGGAACACATTTTAATTTAATGTTAGTTCATGGTTATTAATGCTTGTGATTTAAATACATAAATGAGGTAAAAAACTTGAATTAATTAAAATGTTTTCTCCAAACTGCAAATGAGAGTGATATTAAAGACACTTAATCTTTTTCTTTTGCTCCTTTATTGCTGTTTAAGTCACTTGTAAGAAACACTTTATAAATCTTTAGGTCCCTTTTTTAAAGAAAAGATAACGATGTATCTAAATATTTAAGATCAGGAAATTCAACCCTGATAAAACAATAACTAAAAAAATTGCATTTTAAATTTCCCTGCAAACTTTCATTCCTCAATATTTTTACCTTATTTATTTTTAAGTTTTGATAGAATGGTGGACTTTACAAATATACTTTTAAATTAGTAAATTATCGTTAATTTTGTACAAATAAATGTCAGAGTATAACACTGATTAGATATTATATACATATTAGCAAAACATATTAACAAGATGATATTATTATTTTATTCAAATTAATATTCGGATTAGTTTGGAATGCTATGGTCTACTATTTCATTTATGAGAGATAATCAGACCGGTTCCTACTGCTTAAAGACGGTTTCGAAGAGCTAAGATCATCCAAGACAGCAAGGAGATTCGAACACGCGAACTTCTGTACCGAAGAGAGGCGCTGTACCACTCAGCCACAGTTCGACAAAATTCATATTAGAATATTGATATATTGACAATTAGTTAACCTTAAAATGGCTTTATAATAACATATTTAGATATGAGCAACACTATTGGATAATGTGATCGCTTAGAATGTCCGAGAATATTTTTTGGAGGGGAGTGTGCATTGACATGGCATTACTTTTAATATAAATTAAAATAAATTGATTTATTTTAAAATGAATTAAAATAAACATAAATAAATATTATACATTAGGTATGAACACTGAATTCGAGATAGTCCTAAATATATCAGGTTATGAAGCTACATTATTTACTGTTACTATTAAAAACAGAAAGTTAAAATTATAATTATGTTATAAAGAGTTTTTTGGAGTTTATTAACTTGAGAACTCATGTAAAATGTTTGGTATAAGAAGACATCCACTGGAAATTAAAATTTAGTGAACAACTGGTCTAAACAACAGTTCTCTTATTATGATGTCACTATTGGCTATAGAATCATAACAACATCATCTGTTCTCATCTGTTCTTAATATATTATTCCTGATGGTAAAAATTTCCTTACTAATTTCTATTATACAA
>CM063504.1:7219350-7269350 GCA_032207245.1 Pardosa pseudoannulata
TCAGTTTTTAAGCCTTATCTTTATAAACTCAAATATACTGCATTAGATCCTGAGATTTGCAGTCTGGTAGAATGCTTTTTACAAGTATTTAGATTTCTTTATAGGGATAGAGAATTTAAAGAATTTAATTAAAATTTTCCTCTGAGGCATGATGATCAAAAAACTAATTTCATTACCCTTTTTTCTCTTTTATTAAGAAGCAATAAGTAAGATATTAAAGAAAATTGTAGTTATTTGTATTGTTTTTCGTATTTTATTTAACAAATATTATTGGACTATTTCTTCTTTTGTTTCAACACACATTTCCCTACTATTTTATGTATTGAAAAAGTTAACCTTTCTATCTTCCGTAAACAATATTTTTTAATAATATGCAATGTGTAACAAAAACTTATTTTCTTTAAGCTTAATTATACAAAATAACAATTATTTTGTTAATTATCTTCGTTTTTCTGAGTTTCAACCATGATGGGTTACAATATTTCCAGTATTTTTGCCCGATAATTTATTTTAGTATATTTACTACAATTTTCTTCAATCTGCTGAACTAGGAACAAAACTATATTCATAATTTTAGTATACGTATAAAATTAGTCCAGTTTCAAAACATTTACTGCTATTTTGAAAACATACCGGAATTCAATAGTGCTATTTCTTCTATAGATTCTAATTTAGTTTAATATTTTTATACATTGCAGGATTATTGTAATTTTAGAGGGTATTTTTTTTAGAGAAATGTGTTTTTCTGTGCGTTTTGGGATTACTTGAAAATTTAACGATTCAATGATAAAGGTAACATAAACACCAATCATCCTCGTTAGTGTATTAGTGTATGCTTTTCTATGGCTTGGCTTGGCTTGGCTTCGAGTGCTACGGTCTACTTTTCGAAACACGGGGGCTAATGAGACCGAGACCTACAGCTTAAAGACGATTCCGAACGGCTATAAAATATCCATGCCACTGTGGGATTCGAACACATGAACGCTGGTACCGAAGGACAGCACGTTAGTCAATCGACCATCGTTCGGCCGTATGCTTCTCTAAGACACACAGTTTGTATGTTGTGTTGTATCGATTTGTAGTGGCTATTGGGAGGTTTAGATTATTGTTTATAACATTTTCTTTTGACTTTCTTGACGGAGTCTTTCCTGTGAATCTAAATTTTTACACTATAAAATATGAAATACTATACACTATAGTATAAAATAACTCACGATTTTGTTTACTGAAACATCAAAGCAGAATTCAAGAAAATATTTGTTTTACAAGTGATATCAATCAGCTATTATAACAAAAAATACAGAGCTCACCTACACAAATAGAAAACATACTGTAATATACCATCTTCTTTAATGCACTTCATTCGACATAAAATATAATGTATCTAGTAATACTGATGCATTTTAAATAATTCATTCCCTCCTGAAAAATTATTTGTAGTAAAGTTGTAAAAAAGCATTGCGTATTTCATTGCTCGATTATCTCTGTACAATTGTGCAGTTATATAAATAAAAGCAGTTTCACGTGAAATTTTGTGATTACTTTGTCTACAAAGATCCCTTTTAATCATTTACCTTTACAATAAATTTAAGTAATAAAGACTTTTATTTTTGAAGAAGTTAGTTTTAATAAACATTAAATCTTTTTTTTTAATTATTAACGCAGTGTTAAATAATTCTGTAAGCATGGGCACTGATGTAAGCTTTTAAAAAATCTTTTTGGAAAGAACTTTTGAAAATTTTTAGCTCTTTAAACTTTATATATATATATATATATATATATATATATATATATATATATATATATATATATATATATAATATATATATATATATATATATATATATATATATATATATGTATATATATATGTATATATATATATATATATATATATATATATATATATATATATATATATATATATATATATATATATATATATATATTATATATATATATATATATATATATATATATATATATATATATATATATATATATATATATATATATATATATATATATGTATATATATATATATATATATATATATATATATATATATATATATATATATATATATATATATATATTATATATATATATATATATATATATATATATATATATATATATATATATATATATATATATATATATATATATATATATATATATATATATATATATATATATATATATATATATATATATATATATATATATATATATATATATATATATATATATATATATATATATATATATATATATATATATATATATATATATAGGTATTATACACACATACAATATGCGATTGCAAACATGTATGTATGTGTGTGTGTAGATAAATTGATAGATAATAAGGAGTAATTTAATTATTCCTTTGAGTCTACGTATGAGTATCGGCGTAGTGATGTGTAAATGCAATATCATCCCTGTACTGATATACTTTCCCATGATGGTCAGCATACACACCTGTGGAAGAAATTTCCAAGAAGAATTCAGGTGCAGCTGTTGACTGCGAGTTTTAGTGAGGAATTTATTTAAACATATTTACTACAAGTTTTTTCAATCTGCTGAACTATAAACAAGAATATATTCATAGTTTTAGTATATGCATAAAATTAGTTCAGTTTCAAAACATTTACTGCTATTTCGAAAAAAAAATACCAGAATTCTATAGTGTGTTTCCTTTTAAAGCTTCTAATTTAGCTTAATATTTTTATACATTGCAGGATTATTGTAACTTTAGAGGATATTTAATTTTAGAGAAATGTGTTTTTCTGTGTGTTTTGGGGTTACTTGAAAGTTTAACGATGTAATGATAAAGGTAACATAAACACCAATCCTCCTTATTAGTGTATTAATGTATTCTTCTCTAAGACAATTTGTATGTTGTGTTGTGTAGATTTGTAGTGGCTATTCGGAGTATTAGATTATTTTTTATAACTGTTTTAACTTTCTTGATGGAGACTTTCCTGTGAATCTATTTTTTACACTATAATAGTATAAAATAACTCACTTTTTGCTTTACTAAAAAATCAAAGTATAATGCTAGAAAATATCTGCTGTTACAAGCATTACCAATTGGTTACTACAGCAAAAAATTCAAAGCTCAATTACGCAAATAAAAACATACTGTAATATATCATCTTCTTAAATGCACTCTAAGAGACATAAAATATGCTGTATCCAGAAATACGGCTGCATTTTAAATAGTTCATTCCCACCCGAAAATTCATTTGTGGGAAAGCTGAATAAATGCATTGCATATTCGATTGCTGGAATATCTCTGTACGCTTGTGTAGGTATATAAATAAAAACATTTATAAGTGCAATCTTGTGATTACTTTGTTTAAAACGACCCCTTTTAATGATTTATCTATTCAATAAACTTAAGTAATAAATATTTATATTTTTAAAGAAGTTAGTTTTAAAGCTTTAATACACAGTAAAACTCTTTTTTTAACTATCCACGTAGTGTTAAATAATTCTGTAGGAATGTACACTGATGTAAGATTAAAAAAAATATTTTTGAAAGGAATACTTGAAAATTTTAAACTTTTTATACATATAGGTATTATCTACACATACCACACGGGATTGGAAACATGTATATGTATGTGTGTAAATAGATAAATATATAATGAGGAATATTTTATTTCTTCCTTTGAGTCTACGCATGAGTATCAGCATAGTGGCATGTAAATGCTATATCATCCCTGCACTGATGTACTTTTCCACGATGGTCAAAACGTGCATACACAGCTAAGGAAGAAATTTCAAAGAAGAATTCAAGTGTAGCTGATGACTTCGAGTTCTAGTAGGGACCACTGCGGAGGAGTTATAGATCACGGAATGGCACAGGCGTAGCGTTCAAGCCTAGGCATAGATGTGGCCGTGAGTTATGGGAACAGGGGCTAAAAATAATGTCAGCTTGCACAAAATGGGCTATTTTAATGAACCCACCCGAAAGCCCGAAGGGGGTGCAGATGTGGGAAAATTTCAACAACAAGCAATTGGAAAAAAACGGGCGTTAAAAGGTGATGAGTTGTGAAAGAGAGTTAAGAAATAGGAGTCGAAGTCGGGATTCAAGAGTTGCTGGGCATCGAAATCCCGTGCCTGCAAGTCCGCCCCTACTGACTTCTTGTACGCCTGAACGCCCGCACCGACGTACAACATGATGACTGCCTCAAACAGCTCTCCGGTAATTACTGGAGGTAAACTTGATAATTATTCATACTGATTACCTTGGGTCTCAGAATTTTTTGATTAAGAAATAACGTATAAAAACAGAAAGACAATTGTAATGAATTGTTGTATAATGATAATCATCGAGTAATGAATGATATATATGTTTATCATGAAATACTGTCTGAAAATAATTAATGTACATAATAAATGTTTTAGTCCAAATATAAGGTATATTTTTACTGTGTTTCTCCTTTGAAAACGGACACCGGTGTTAGTGTTGTAAGTACATTACAACAATCCCTTTGAAAATATACATTAGATCGTGAGAGAATTTGTTTATTACTTTTGTATGATTGCAATTCAGACGGAATTGCAATCTCTTGCTGCGTTTCAAAATAAAGCTGCTATTTTATATACTTCTGAAAAATAAAGATTATTTTGCCACAACTGTCTGAGTTTCATCCCTACAGTGCCTTTTGGGATTTTTCATACTTTTTATTAGATTTACATCATATTGATACAAAACTAAATTACATTTTAAACCTGTTATCCATTACCTTTTCACGTTTCTACACGATGTGAATCGTATCATAAATATGAGTCGTATTTTATAAAAATAACACGAAGTAATTTTTTTATATAATGAGCTTTGATAAATCTTTCTCCAAAATTGAATTTATTTTTTTAACGAATGCCGTAAATTTTTATTTTCAAGCAATAAAAATGCTTACACTATAATTTCTATTTTATTTCTGGTTATGTATCGTCTACTATAATTTCATAATAGCAACATCACTGTCTTATTCCAACTTTACTAGTGATATCTGTCATTTTACCATTGAACGGTGACGTTCTTGTGTGATAATATCTGTGTAAGAGATATCTCCATTTGTGTTTTTCAAACATAAAAATTTTATAAAATTATTGTGATTTCATCTATTTGTTGTTTTAATCAGTAGTGCATCATAGATGTAATTATACACATTTGTATTACACAGTTTATACCCTTATGAAATAAACTTTCTTACAATGAATATTATTGCTCTCTTGTGCAGCAAGAAATGATGTAGATATTTGGCAGTCAGTTATTCTGCATCTGTTTCCTAAATTTTCGAAACATTAAGCATCAGTCTATAATCTAAAAAATGCTCGAGACGTTAGAAATATTTTAAACTCTAATGGACCAGCAGCGATTAACAACTTTTGATATAAAATCTGCGAAATTTTTCCAAAGCTTAATATTTTTTATCCTCTAACATTATGTTTTCAATGAATAAAAGTAAAGAATTTATCTTTAAACTTAAGTAATAAAGTACTTTTATTTAAAAAAATATTTAAAAAACATCAAAATTATTATTTTTCGTAAAAAATTAACTTAGTGTTAAAAATTTCCGTACACATATGCATTTATGTATACATAAATTAATAGTATCACCATTTTCAGATAATTTAAAATCAGATTTCATAGTTTTTTGTTAGCTGTTAAAGTGGTTTTTGGAACTTAATTCTGCTTAGATTCCAAAACTATTTGTACCAAGGTTTGGTTTTGAACGTTAGAGTCTACTATTTTACTATACCAGGTTTCATAAAACCAAAACCTGCTGCATAAAGCGAATTCCAACAGGGTGCGAGCAGCAATGCAACACTAGAATTCAAACCAATGAACTCCTGTGCCGATGATCAGCGTCCTAACCATTCGGTCGTCATTTGATTTACGCATTTAACGGAAATGTGAATACTGATTTTCATCCCTGACTTCAGTTAAACTAATCAATAATGAATTTAACATAATAAAAGTATAAATATTCCTAAAATTTAACAGACATGAATACAATTCCTATAATATATCTCGTTATTAAATCAACTAAATATGTTATCAACTTAATATAAAGTTAGAAGTAGCAATGAAACCAAAATAGGATATAAAAACCGAAGCACACGGAATATTTTTTTCTAATTAACAAGAGCAAAATACAAAATACTCAATAGAAAAAATTCTCATTTGACATTTTATTGATGTAAATGATGTACATTCATATGGGTACAGATTCTTATCTATAAATTTAATTTTTCGAAAATACTTTGTAATGTCGATCGTCCATGTACATAGTTCTGTTTCATAGATTTTTTATACACTTAAGGTATATTTGTACCTGATATATTGGATTCCTCTCAATCTATGTTAACCTGAGCCACGGTAGATAAGTTGACAAAGGCAATGATCTTGTAACTTGAGGGTTAAAGTATCTAGCTAGCCTAAGATCCATTTTATTTGATCATGGTGACTGAGACACTGAAAATATATTCGTCGTCACAGTGTCCTCCAAGTTCTCAATGATACCTGTCGAGGTGCTAGGCCAATTTGAGGATCCCTTCTTCTAAATAACGAGGACACACTTGAGCTAAGACTTTCTTTCACCCTAGTAATGCTTCTTCATCACAAGACGCACGTATTAGATTTAATTCGTTTAGCCTCTGGCCCACGTGCTTCATTTGTTCAAATGACGTTTGCAACTGCAACTTCAACCTATATTAATAAATAATAAAGTAAATGATAAAATTATTTCTACACAGATTGAATTTTAAGAATTATTTGTAAATTTTCACCCCGACAGAAAAGCAAATTCTCTAGCATGCTATCTTTCTGTTTATATTTATTTATTTATTTATTTATTAGTTATGTCTGTTAAATGCTCCTACTTGCATTTGGAAAAAAAGTATACCAAATATCTTTTCAAACAAATTTTATTTATTTATTATTTAAAATGAGTTATTTAGTTTTAAATTTATTATTTAATTTTAAATTATTTAATGTATGTTAATCTATAATTCTCACAAGAAAAAAAGATAGCGTACTAGAGAATTTTCTATACATGGCATGATATTTTATTAAAACGATTTTTTTATTAAATAGGGGGTATAATGCTTTACTAAAAAATCATTAAAACGCGAGTTAGAAATTTTTTTTTCACACAATTTTTTTCCCATTTTTCACTGAGAAAAATGAATTCAATATGACATATACATACCTACTTTAACTAAATTTATTTTTTATTGTTACCTGTAATGACATACGACATTGTAAAATAGTGGAAATAAAATTTAGCAGTGCATTACCATTGGCTGTTAAGACATCTCTTAGGTATTCCTTTTTACTTTCCCAGATCAGATAGAACACATAATGCTTCACTACAAAATAAATTTTTTAAACGTATATTTAATAAGTGAGATTTGGGTGTTGGAAGTAGTACTGTCATATAAATACTAAAATGATTAGATTTATTACCTTTTTATACTTTTTAAAGATATTGGTTAAAAATGACGTAACACTGGTTAGATAACTCAGAACTGAGATTTATCTTCGCCGTCTAAAGTGTCATTGATTTCTTAAATGTAACTTGAGAAAAGAATCTGAAATTCAATTGCGTTTTATTTTTCAATGTGCCTTGAAGATTTTGAAAGAGACTTTAAAGTAAACTCCTTTTAAAAAATGACAACTCTTGGGAATGTATAAACAGCAGCTTGTATTTATGATATTTATGTACACTTCCTATAATAATAATAATAACCGAAATATTAAATTATAGTTTCACTTGAAAAGTCAGCCTAAATATTTGAAAAAATTTAGTATTAATAACAAGAACCCTCAAAGCAACCCATAATATAGAGATGTTACTTTCATATTAAAACGAAGTAACCATATATATATTTGAAATATATAAGATTTTGTGTATTCAAAGGACATATTATAATATTGGACATATTATAATATATAGGGATAATATTCGACTGACAGATGCTGAAAATTAACTTTAGAACGTGGGATCGTAAACTACATTTATTCGGTGCAAATCTCAAACATTTTATAAGGATGTACCATAGATTAAATTGCAGAGTCCTGTGGAAATAATGATACCTTGATTTGGTGTTTGCGAAAGAAGAAATTAATACTCATTAATACACACCTGGAAAAATATGTCTTAATTAAAGGATTTTATACAATTAAATGCGCACGAAATACAACGGGAATACAACTTATTATTTGTAGATGTGATAGACTCTTCTGGATTCGGTGTCGGACTCGCAAAAACGATGTCGCTTTATTATTTGTCTTGCGTCGCTCCAAATATCTATCCCACAAGCAGCGGATGCTAAGAGCGTCCACCCTCTTTTCTCCTCTGGTAATAACCTAGTACTGAAAAAAATCAGACTGTTCCAGCGGAGAAAAAAACTGGGGTCCACTCGAGAATGGAGTGGTCAGATCCCGCCAAACCAAACCTGCCCTTCTATTGGTTGGGTGAAGTCCGAAGTCTCTTCCTACCTCAGACCGCTTCTGTCTTGTATGTCTTTGGTGATAGCTTACGAGAAGTGGTAAAAAAAATTTTTAACTGAATGTAACTTATTGTTACAAGTCCCACTAAGAGATAGAAAGAAATACGTAAAGGAGGATAATAAAATAATTATTAATTAACAGTTTTACTCCAGAAATGAAGCATTGAAAAAATTTCATAGAAGTTGTTGGAAGCTGCTGCATTGAAGGTAAAAGCACAGGCCACATTCAAAGAACCATAATCTCTAAAAAAATTTTCTTTTCGTCTGATTTCTGATGTTGAACTGTGATGTATTGTGAGTACTCTCATCCTGCTTTACATTAAATATATAGGGCTTTATTTCTATTATCTGCTTGACACTTCAATTTTGCTATTTTCTTCGACTTAACGTGGCTTGGAGTAATATACACTTAGGTAAAATTCAATCCCCTTGAAGCCCTCTAAATTTGTTGGTAAAAGTTCACAGAATCCAGTATACATTCGAACTCTCAGCCACTATTATCTGGTAAAAATATCTTTAGGAAATGCCTGAGAAATTTCATCAGATCTTATCAATCATTTCATTCTATTTTAAGCAATATCTTTATAAAATATAAAGATAATACTTTCTACCTTGATTTATTTCATAGATAGTTACTGATTTTAACATGTAAAACCACAGGAAGGGGCGTTCTTACCCAAAATAATTTTGTGTTATTTTAACATATATATTTATTTTTTCATATAGTAATAGCAGAAGTAATGTAATATTCATTAAAGTGTATTTTTAAAATTTATTCTCAGAAATATTTTTATAAAAATTATATTACTTCTGCTTTACCATCTAAAAAAATCTAATGAGGTAAGACAAAATAGTTTTGGGGGCAAAAGGACCTCTCCCGCAGTTCTAGTGTTAATCAGTTTATACTGCTTCGAAATAGCATCGAAGTTTGCGAAATAATCGATAAACTTAAAACGTACCTTTAAATTGCATTATCACTTCGAATAAAAACTTGATCCCTATACATCTTTTGTCTTAGTGCGGAGGAGAATTGGTGCTACGAAACTCACATTTTAGATTTATATTCGATTACAATGAAGTGTTTCCATATTTTTGTTGTACAAATAGGCTTTAGACAAAAATATGAATACCACTGCCATTCTGTTCAGTTTAGATATTTGAATGATAATAATTCAAGAGCATGGAGAGTAGGTGAGATAGGACATAATTGACTCTTTATTTTCGTTAACGAAGAATGTTTTGAAAAATGTAATTAAAAAAGGAAAATATATTTCATATCCACTTATGTTATAAAGTATATTCATTGCAAGAACTTATTAAGTGTCTCGTATAGATCTCATAATCCCTCTGATTTTAAGAAGTGGAAAATTTAAGAAATGTATAAGCAGCTTTTTTTTTTAAATATTGCCCTTTAAAACTATTCTCTATAAAGATTTATCTAAAAAAAAGTTAGAGCAATGGGTTTCGACACGCAGAGTCTTCAGTTTAAAGTTTGGTTTAATTATTTGCATTTTTTAACATGTTCTAGAAGTTAACATAATATTTTGACAGTACTGGGACAGTGCTCTAGAATATTATATTATTGCCTAAAAGATCAAATAGCTCAGTATTGTATTTACTTCTCCATTTTATCAATCAAGTTTTGCTAAGTGAAGACTTTTCAGTAACAAATATCAGAGTTTCTATCTGTTCGTTGCATGAACATCATATATGATTCTTTGACTTCATAAGCCTTATAATTGTGTAAAATGTAATTCTTATGCTAGAATAAGAAACTATTGTATGCTATTCGTATGCCAGATGTAAGAAATTATTTGTGAGTTATGAGAAAATTAAAAAAATTGTTTATGATAAAAAATTATTATTATAACCTTTCTATTAAAATAGGAATACAGTAAATGTGGACATGGATTTAATACATAAAAATCAAGTAATATAATTTTAGTTTTAAACTATCCAAAAATATATGACTGAAAACTCCTTAATGCTCTGTTTTTTAATAAAGGCGGGTCAAAAACATTAATTTTTTAATGTAAAATACACAATTTAGAACGTTTTCTTGCCAAAAAATTACAAAAATACAAAAATAATCTTTTTTTTCCAATTTTGAATTTTGATAACATTGTAGAAAATAGTCAAATATTGTGATATTACACGCACATCTACTTTTTTATCTTTCTTTTCGAATTCTCATTTCAGAATTAACATTATTTTCAGTAAAAATACTTATTTTACTTTTAAAACATAAATAATAACAATACCAGTGTTTATAAAATTAATCAAATATTTTTGTGTGATATATTTCGAAACAAGGACTGATCACGACAGATCTGTGTCTTATTCGACATAGATAAGTCGTAAGTGATAAGCAGAAAAAAATTTTTAACTTTAATAAATAATTGTTATGCCTTATAATCCCATGTAAATGATGAATATAAAAAAACGATTGTTTTTTTTCTTTTACATTGTTTTGTTATTTCAGTTCTCGATTGCTCTCGAGTGTGAAAAATTATAGCAACATAAAGTACAACTCCTCTCGAATTACCTCGAGTGTGCAAAATTTGGGCAGTTTAGCGCACTCTGGTTGACTCGAGTGTGTATGTTAAGAGGTTAATTAAATGACATATTACGAACAATTTTTATTATTACCCACTGTATTGAATCACTTAATGATTAGTAAGTTTTATAAGGATATAAATCCCATTAAGTAACTTAAAGTATGTCTCTTTTAAAAGAACTGAATAAAATTCAATGGTCTTGACTTATAAGCATTATAAATTAGTAATGACAAATGTTTTGAATTTACATTCGATAAATATTAAATACTTCAGAAACATATAGAGAATATATGAGAAGGAAAACATTATTCCATTAATAGTTAACCGATCATTAGAAATCTTAGATAACAAATGCTTTAAGAATACTAATTAGCCATTTCAATAACCATTTTAAAGAAGTATATAACTTTAAAAGAAGTATTTAGCTCATAATAAGAATATATGTTCCAAGAAGGAGAGGTATGTGTTATACCTCAAGGGCTTTTCTATTTTTAGTCATTTGACAAAGTAACGTAAACATATTTATTGTGTGTGTATTCATTTGTGTCCTTCCTCTTCATAACATTTTATTAAGGTTACAAGAGTTATCCTGTCTTCAGTTGTAAAATAGTCAACATTCAAATGTAAGACAGATGTGTCATTACATGTAAATGTGAACAAAGGAATTTGGTGTATGGCACTAAGTTTTGCAAAAAAAAATTCAGCTAAAGAAAACTCTTTCATAAAAATTGAGTTGCCCAACAACATTCTGAAACAATGCTCCAGGCGTATTCCGCATTAATTAAATATCTTAACTTTTCCTATATGTTTAGCATTGATGTAGAAAAATAACTGAGTATGAAATTTATTCCTTATTTAATACAAATTAAACAAAGGTGCCATTTAAAAATTTGTATTGTATTTTAAGATTTATTTTTGTTATTTTGTTCATTGCTTACTATGTAATTAAAAAGTATTTAAAAAATATACGATTTATAATGCCAAGTTAAAAATCAGTGTTCAGAAATTCAGAAGAAATTTAGCCAAACAAAAATAAACCCTGAAGGACTTACAAACTAAATAACATACTTCCAACTAGAGAAAATGATTTTTTTATCGATTTTATTTTTTATGTGTCAGTAGATATTTTGAAATAATTTTAACTACCTTCCTGACTTGCCAGAGATCTGAAATTTTGCACATTTTCAATTTTGGTGATAATACAATATTAAATTTTAAAACAATAAAATCATTATGGTAAATTCAAAATCTGTTCGGTGATCTTAAAATCCCAATTGCAGAGATTTTAAACGAGTGTCGTATCTATTAATTCAAGCAATGAAATTTATTTTTTAGTGTATTTTTATCATTTTTCTTGTTAATTAAAAGCGATTTAAAAAATAATTTTTTTATATTTTACTTGTTTTGAATTTAAAATAAATAAGTATAAAAATATATGGTGTCGGCACCGCATGAATTTCTTGTACGATTATTATATTATCCCTTTTTAGAATGCATTACCAGAACTACCATTTTCACATTTAAAAGTTCAAAGATATTTTGTTTCTCAAGATAAAAGTGCGTGGTAAGAAGAGACATTTGGCGTCATTTCGAGGCAACCCTCAGTAGTATCTGATATAAATATATTTTTTAAAAATACATTTTTCGTTATAAAAAGAAATCTTTTACTATTGATTTGCTATTACAATATTTTCATGACTCCTTTCAAGTACCAGTTGAGATTTCAAAATTATTCCTTGCAAAATATATACTTTTAGAAGTTTTTAAATGAAACTAAAGTACAGAAATAACTCTAAAACTAATCAACATTCGCTCAAGCATGATCAAATTGATTACTTTCGTTGAAAACCGTATTTCAAAACATTTCTGAGTTTAGAAGCTATATTTGAAGTAAAGTAATTTTTGAATTATAAAATTTTAACTTGATAAGTGTATGCGAAGTTTCTCATTTTTAAAATGAACATATTTCGGATTTTTAGTTAATTTTCTCTTTAATGTGCTTTAAAGTGTGATACATCTTTTGGCACTTTCTAATTGATTTAGAATTAAAACAGTGAAAATAATTACACTCATTCTAAATGACAGAAAAATTTCTTGACTAATATTAATTTATAACAATGCATAAAATGCTAAATATATCATATCCATATATAGATAATTGCTCTGGATACAGACTGAGTCTCGGTTAAAGAAAATAATAATAATCACCTTCTGGCCCTTTTTTTCAAACTCCATCGTCCATTGAGAAAGTAAATTGTACAGAAACATTTTTAAATTGTTTTTTTAAAAATAGCAGCAATAAAAAATACAATAAAAGGTAAGGATGAGAAATTTTGTTCGAGTTTTTAGTTATGCAGCTTGCAAATAGATGTCAACATTATTTTAAAAGTTTTGCTCTTGGGATTACGAGTACGCTGAAGAAACTTTTTGTTTTTACCAAATTGATTTTATTTTTTCTCCCATCTATTTTTATGAATCAATATTGTATTGTCACCGGAATTGAATTTCGGATCTCTAGATATTCAGGAAAGTAGATAAAATTTATGTTAATGTTAATAAAAATGTATACTACTTCAAACTACAAAATTAAACACATTTTTAAATTGAAATATAATTAAATACCTAGCAAAAGAATAAATTTTTAAAGGAACATAACTTTATATATTAGTATTAAATGAAAAATAATGTATTAAATTGAGAATTATAAATGTAGGGCACTGTGCAGCATTAAAAGTATTTTAAATTTAGGTCACTACGTGCCTTTTCGTCTAAAGGTGTATAAAAGTATAATCAATCGTAGGTTTCGAGTTCTATAATAATGATTATGACAAAGACATTCGAAATTCTGAATATTTCTGCTTTCAAAATCTAGATTTATAGACACTGGTATGAAGATTTTTTTTGTACAAATACATATCACGTAGTCGAAATGAATATAGAAAGCAAAGGTTCTTTTAAGGTATTTTCTAAATAAGCCTTAATTTTTGATGAAATTGTAACTGTTTTGACAAAATGACTTTGTAATTTCTTAGTAAACTTATAAAGAAATGTATGATCTGTTCCACGTCTTTGAAAATTATGAAATAACTCGTTTTATTTAAAATAAAAAATGTAGAACAATAATAAAGGATGGGTGCAGGTTATAGTTCCTTGGCACTGTTGATATTAGTTTAGGAAACTGGTGAGAGTTTTGTTATATCAGATCTTAATCAAGTAAAATCTATGCTTGAAGTTTCAGTATTCTCAGATACCCATGCCGTTGGTGACACTCCATACACTCACGTTGTATCTGAATGCCACTATTTAACTTATTCACCAACCGTCTGCACTAAAAATGAATAATTATGTTAAGTTACGTAGTTAAAACTTTTTACTACCAATTCCATTATAATTATTCCACCTATTCCATTACTTTATGTTTAGAAATCCTCAGTACTTTCCATTATATTACCTTACATATATCATAATTTCCCTGTGCAGGTAAGTATTAAGGAATAATGTTTTGAAAACAAATGAATATCTCAGAATTTTATTATTAACATTTTATTGACACTGTATGCAAATTGATTATAGTAAAATCAAACCGTTGTTATTTAACTGCTGTCTGAAACCAAACAATTTTTTTGTCAATAATACAAATTTATCTTTTTAAACTTATTGCTATCCTGTGGAGAGACTTTTTAAAGAAAGGTCAAAAGACGATTCAAAGGATGTTTACAAGAAAGATTTCAATTCGGAAGTACTTTCTTTTCCAGTAGTTTAAAAGTATATATTTTACTCTTGATACATCCCCAGTTTATTTAAACCAAAAACGTCTAGTTACTAAGTTTCTCTCTATTTCAATCATTTTAAAGAGTTAAAAAATAATCACCTAAATAAAACTGGAATTAAAAATGTAAAAGCGAAAAAAATTAGTGAGTGTTACCATAAGAAATCCATTGGTTCTTTTTTCTAATATTTATAATATATCATACATGCCTGGAATTATAAAATAAATATGAAAATCAATATTTATTTGTCAGAGTTTATAAAATGCATAATATCATTTTCTGTGTCTATTGTAAAGAAACAATGTGTAACACTCACTTTATACAATTTTATCTAGTCGTAACAGATTATTTAGTTCTGTTCTTATTAACCCCTTAACGTGCACGATCGAGTAAACTCGAGAGTGCTAAACTGGTCAAACTGTGAACATTCGAGATAATTCGAGAGGAGTTGTACTTTATGTTGAGATAATTTTTCATACTCGAATGCAAGAAGTCGTTTTATTGATATTTATCATTTACATGGGATTATAATCTATATAACTTATTTATTCAAGTATAAAATATATATTGGGACTACTTAAGAATTGGGTATCCCGTGCTATTTCTAGCTATTTTTTAATGGCGCCAATCGCGCCAACTCCTTCGGTTACCGGAATGCTGACGTTTTGACCGGGAGCTGATTTTCGGCGTGACTAAATTAACTGACTTATTTTATTGTGAAATAATTTAGCAATTAATTACAAAAATGTTGAAAATTGCGTAAAATGATATTTATATTAATACAAATTTAGTTTTTTCCCGTTATTTTTTTTTTATTATTCATTGGGTTGTTAATTTTAAAACATTAAAAATTGATTATTTTCGTTTGTTAATATTCTTAAAATATTTCCTGATTTTAAACACACAAAACAATTAAAAATTTTATTTTAAAAGATAAACCAGAAATAAAAAATAAATAAAACATCTGCAGAGTTTTTTGTAATTTTCAAAGAACATAAAATTTATACTTTCTAATTTTTTAAATAAATTTTTTAGTTATCAAAAACTTTTTTAACCAAGGGTGAACTGTACCACTTGACCCTCCATAAATGTTATTACAAATAGTATAAAAATTTATTAAAAATATATTTTTATATACATATGAAAAATAAAATAAATACACACTAACTGGATCTAAAAAAAATGTTTAAATCCGCAACCGTCCAAAAAAAAAACCTTCCTTTCATTTTACATGAAAGAGTTTACAATTAAAATGACATGAAATATCACTTGAAATTTAAAAAATATAAGCACTTACTTTAGCCGTTGGATGCACTTTTACAGGCTCGACCTTTACGTTCAAACAGATATATATCATTCTCACACACCAAACATTCATATTTATTACTGACCCCTCATTCACACACACAAAAGCAAAACAGAAGTGTATCAAACAATATCCTCAGGCGCAAATGGCAGAAAAAGTGTCTAACGAGTTTGAATGTTGCATTAAAAGTACTGTTAACCACAGAACCAATAAAAATTAGGCGCATTTAAACACAGAACCAATAAAAATTAGCCGCATTAAAACGTAACGAAAGAGTTACATAAGAAGAGCAGGCTCAGAAATGAACATAAGCTAAAAAATAACACGGCGAGGAAAAGAGAAATCATTTACCATACTTGGCGCTTTATCGCCACTTGGCAGGGGGAACCTAATTCTTAACTCAACCCTCAGATTCTGATTCGCTCATTTTTAGTTTTATATATTTTACTAAAGTATAATGTAAAATAAAATATAATTGTTAGCTATTTTATTAGAAAGCTCTGGCTGTAAAGACATCCTTGACTCGAGGCGTCACTTTATATACTTTATTCTTGAGATATGAAACATAATGTATTCATATGATACCTACGCATCAAGGGATGACACATCATACTGTCAATTGGTAGATTGCCTATCAATTGTACAATATACTCTTACGGCGATAATACTAATATTCTAAAAATTAGAAACCATACCCATTGTATAAATATCCAATATACTCAAAATTTATTATTATTTTTTTTCTAATTTTCTTGGCAAGACAACGTTCTAAATTGTGTTCTTTACATTAAAAAATTGATTTTTTTGGCCAATCTTTTTTAAAAAAAAACTGTGCATTAAGGAGTTAAAGAACGTCAATTTTATGGTGGTATGAATTATTACTAATGATTTTGCATTGCTAAGAAAGTATTTATGCATTAAACAGAGATGCTGCTAGCTATTTACTTTAAAACAGATATTTTCAATTCCATTTTTTTTTCTGGAGCACCAGAGACTACATGGTATCTTCTATTTTATTAGTTTAAAGCAATTGCTGTGAAAGGGGCAGTCATTTTGATCATAAATAAATTTAGAAGAATTTTACATCCAAGTTAATTTAATGATTGCATTTCATTGACCTTTTGATGGCTGTGCTTAGACGTGACTCAACTTGAAAGTGGTATGGAATTACTTTTAAAAGTAAGAAAGAGAGTTTTAAATTAATCTTTGTCTGTTACGTTTTTGGTTCCTTCACCCTTTGCACTAATATTTCGCTACTGAAAAAAATTTATAAAACACTAAAATAAAATTGTTGCGTCACTGAAAAGTCATAGACATATTCATTAATTTTCGTTCCACTTTAAAGGGGAACGCTTGCAGTTTAGTTTAAATTACTTATATTTACAATTTTTAAAAATTCATTTCAAGGAATTTTAAATGTAAAATCTTTTCCCAATACACCATATTTCAAATGGAGACTTTTATAGAATCATTCATGGTTATATGCAGGCATTGTTTTATTAATTTAAGCACAAACACACACACATACACACACATATATATCAAATAAATATACATTTATTACATTTATATATGCATATACATATACATATATTTACCTACACATATACACACATATATATTTATATATATATATATATATATATATATATATATATTTCTAATATATATATATATATTTACATATATAGAGTGTTTATATATATATATATATATTTATATATATTAAATATATATACATATTTTTATATATATAGTATATATTTATATATATATATTATATATATTTATATATAAACTCCTAATTTCGAGATATTTATATATTATATATATATTTATATATATATATTATATATATTATATATATATAATATATATATATTTTATATATATGTATATATATATATGTATATATATATGTATGTATGTATGTATGTATATGAATGTATATATGCCAGTAATCTAGATCTGGAAACTAAAATAGATATTTTGTATAAAACCTTTAAGACATCTCTAGAAAATTCGCCGAGTTTTAAAATCTTAAGTCAAGGGCAATAATTTCCTCTTCCCTCTGCTTTCCCCCTTTTAACACTAACCCAATTGACTACCAGAGCCACAGCTTACGACCGCAGAGAAGGGATCTAACCAATTATAATTCTGCTTTGCCCTACTGGATGATATAAGAAATTTCCAAACAAAAAGGAGATGCAAGCAAAGGATTTTCGTAGACATTTTCCCACAGATTTTGACTAAGATGTTGACCAGGTGTTAAGGACCTTTTTTATAACTTCCTGCTAGTTGACTCCTCCATTCTCCTGTCCCTATAATGAAGTGGGAACCGGTCCTCCAACGTTCTCTTAATAAAGGTCTTTAACTGAAATGGTGTCGTTTCTATGAGCCATGATTGCAACCACACATCTGAATTCCTAATACATATATATATATATATATATATATATATATATATATATATATATATATATATATATATATATATATATATATATATATATATATATATATATATATATATATATATATATATATATACACCCACCTCTTAAACTTACAGTTTAATTTATAAGTTTTAATATATTTAACGTTTTCATTTGCTGGTATAATTATTTACAATGCATTCAAGATATAGTTTCTCTAAAAATATATTAGACATACTTATATACTTTGTAATTGTGGGGATAAGTTTCTACGTACAGAACGAATCTGTAAATCTTGATCATTGTTTTATTCCTTGTTTGTTTAGTGTTTTGTAGTTGATAAAAATAACGTTTATAGAATAATTATAGCAGAGTCCTGGGTTATTTCAGTATTTAATTCTGTCCACTAACTATACCATATCATATATTTTTAATTTTTTATCTTTGTAAAAAAAATATAATCCTTTCTCTTAAAAAAACTTGATCACTTCAGGAATAACATTTAAAAAACTACCTACCAAATGTCGAAAGATATATATTTTGTTCGTAAAATATCTTCCTAATTTAACATAATTTACCTATTATTCATGTAGTTCAGCGGAAGCAATCATCAATAATAATTACTTTCTACTGTTCTTTTCACCGCCGTTATTAGAGAGGAAACGAATTTCAAAGGCTACCGTAAATCTCGGTAGATGCATTTTTTATGAAGATTAAAAATAACGTTTAGTTTAACCTTTACTATAGAAGAGTATTGTCTTCAGGGTATGGTTATTTCAAAACTTTAATTTACATGTATAACGAAATTTTAAAAAATTGATTTTTCATATATTTTATAGTCAAATATTATCATTTGATGCTTAATTTTATAAAATTAGGGATATGAAAAACTGGATTTATTTCAAGCAAAATGTCATATGGATTGTTTATTGTTAAAATTCTTGAAAAATATTTTATATTGGTATATAGGTGGTAATGCATTTATCTCCCTTTAAAAAATATTCTTTTATATTTTCTTCCAATTAATGTAGCTACTTTGAAAGATTCTAGAACGTGTAAAATCTTTATAATACTCCTTTGTAAGCATGCATTTAGTATTCAATGGAAACAGATTTGCAAAGATATTTTTATTCAAATGATCTGATTAGTGTTTTCATACGAACAGGTACAATGCACCTCAGGTTTTGAGCAAAATAGAAGAGAATGGGTAATTTTCAACTTGTTCCTATTTCTAGTTTGTTATATTTGTTCCAATTTCCAAGATTATTTATTTTTAAAATTCTTGGGAAAATTTTTATATCCATATATACATTGACTACCAATTAGTATTTGGACACCTGGGATGAAAAAGAGAAACTAACTTTATTCAAAATCAATAGTTGGTAGAGCCTCCACGAGACACAACTGCAGCGTATACCCCCTCAGGGGTATACTTTCCACAAGTCTTTGTATTACACCTAGTGGTATTCCACTTGGCTTGGAGTAGACATACAAGTTCCTACCCCGATTTTGGAAGGATAGTGCACCCCTTAATTCTGCGATCCAACTCGTCCCAGACGTTCTCGATAGGGTTCAGGTCTGGGCTCTTTGCAGGCTAGTCCATTCGATGTACTCCGTAGACACCATACCAAGCCTTGGTTAACCTCGAAACATGACAACTGGCATTGTCATCCTAAATGTAACAGGGGTCCAACCCGTAAACCTGCCACAACGTTGGAAGCACATTGTCATCCAAAATAATGCAGTAGGTATCGGCGTTGAGCTTACCATGAATGGGGACCAAGAGTCCCAGTCCATATCAGGAGAAACACCCCCAGACCATAATTCCACCTCCGCTGAACTTGACTGTAGGCACAATGCATTCTGGCAGGAGACGTTTTCCAGGCAGACGCCAGACCCAGATTCTGTCATCCGAAAAGTAAAGGGTGAACCTTGATTCGTCGCTCCAAAGAACCCGTTTCCACTGATCTACAGTCCAATTTCTATGTACTTTTCAAAACATTAACCGAGCACCGCAGTTGGACTTGTGATCAAAGGTTTATGAGCAGCAGTACGATCATGGAAACCAAGGAGATGTGCTTCTTTACGGATGGTATTCATTGAAACAATACTCCGGGATGCCTGTTGAAACTTCGCGGAAGAGGGCCATCCTCGGGTTCTAAATGTGAAATTCAGTAAATATCTACGAAAGAAATCAGGGTACAAAGTATTATCATTATATTTTATAAAGACATTGCTTAAAATTGAATGAAAATATTGGTAACGCAGGCATTTTCTAAAGATATCTTTGCCAGTTAGTAGTGGCTAAGAGTTCAAATATATACTGGATGCTGTGAAAATTGACCTACAAATTAATAGGCCTTCAAAAGGATTGAAATTTACCTAAGTATACACTGGCTACCAATAAGTATTTGGACACCTGTGATAGAAAAGAAAAACTAACTTTATTCCAAATCAATAGTTAGTAACACCATGAAAAGCAAGCAGATGTGCTTCCTTACGGATGGTATTCATTGAAACAGTACTCCCGGATGTCTGTTGAAACTCTTCGCGGAAGAGGGCCATCGGTTGGTTGCGGTTCGTCCAAATTTCTCTGGACAGCACTCGTCGGTCTCCATCTCCCATTTTCTTTGGTCTGCCGATTTGGGTAACTTTCCGACAATCACCGCTCATCTTCCACTTCTTAATCACATAGGCCACTGTCGATTGTAGGTACTTTAGATCGCTAGATATGTCCTCGCTAGATATATTAATGATCTGCCCCATTTGTGATACCCAATAATTATACCTTTCTCGAAATCAAAGAGCTCCCAACTACACGGTATCTTGCATGCAATTAATGCCGATGCTATGTCCTACACGATGTATACCGGTGGAGGCCGTGACGTACTTCAGGACCGCAGATATCGTCATTTGCATAGGTGTCCAGATACTTATTGGTAGACAGTGTAGGTGGTTCTGTATTTACCTCACTTGAATAAAACATTTTTATATGTTTGTTCTCTATCAATACTCACTTTGAAACATTCTAGAACTTATAAAACCTTTATAATACTGCTTTGTCAGAGAAATTTAATGGAAATAAAATTCTAAAAATATTGTTTATTCAAAGTTTAGAATAATCATTCTTATGAGTGTTTTAATACGAACAGGTACAATATATGTTGTGTTGTGAACAAAATAGCAGAGAATGTTGAATTTCCAATTTGTTCCTAAAAATTAGGGGAGTTGAAATAGAAACAGAAACTAGAATATATAGTTTTACTGTTTTGACCAATTATTCACAGATTGTATTTTCTTTGCTGGCTGAGGAGGTAGGGGCTTATTCCCTTACCACCCAAATAGAGTTGTGTATCATTTCACTTGCACTTGGCAATATCCCATGAGCAACAAAGATAATATTCTCATCCAACGCAAAGTATAGTGTAAGATATTGATCTCTGTTGGTCGCGTGAGAATTTGATATACGATGTAGTATTTACAAACTCTTAGTCTTTCCGCATGGAGTACGTGGATATAGGGCTAATTCAGAATACTGAAAACAATCATTCAATTGAATAGATATTATTATGGATCAAAAGCACACTATAAATACTATTAGATTCTTAATTATTGTAAAATTTAAGTGACTATTATTAAGGTGGAATAAATGTATTATTCCGACCAGCAACCATGATGCTGGTTCTGCGACAGCAATTGCTCAATAGTTTTGCAAAGTGTGCTTATTTTGTTAACGTTGAGCGTAGCTCCATCTGAAAAAAAAATTAATAGTGTTCGTTCAGAGAGCGGAGTAGGGGAATTAAATCGGCTACGAACCAATATACTCTGTTTTTTATGTTTGTTTAAAGTGGGTGGTTTGAACGACGTTTGAAGTGAAAATATTCAAAGTCATTGTAGTAAGTAAATTCTTAATTCCTTTAATCATAGATCTTATTGGGTTTTCATTTTCCCAACGCTAATCCAATCCATATACATTTAATTCTATTCGATTGTGTTTATGTATTATGCATCCCCCTCGTTCATATTATTCTTATCTATTGTACTGTGTTAAAATCTTAAATGCTAGTAGTCCTTAATTCTCTACTGATAGTAATATATTTGCTTTGTAATGTCAAATTCTAATCTACAATAAACTGTTATCAAATCCCTTCCCTTTGGTTATTTCTCAATCGCAATTTTTTTATTTTAGTTTATATATTTAATTATACATTCCACTATTTCTTAACATCTCACATAAGACAGAAAAATAAATAAGAAACTTTCATCTAGAGAAATATATTACTGAAGCGACTGACCAACACTGCCCTTAAATAAAGTAATTCCACTATACAGTTTATCGTAATAATGAAAGCTAAAGATCCACACCTCTCTTTGTTGCAATAAAATTTGGAATTGTTTTAAAATTGGCTTCTAAATATCAGTTAGCTTTTTATAAAATTGGTTTCTAAATATCAGTTAGCTTTTTATAAAATCGTTCTTATAAAAAGTAAGCTTGTTATATAATGTTATTACCTTCATTATCAAATTTACAATTCAAAAAACCTGTTTTTATAATTACGTGAAATAAATACTGTGATTTCAATGAATCTGGGCAATTTCTCTTAGCATAAATCCCATAATGTATGCAGCTTTCATGTTTTGCTTCACTTTTAATGTACAAATTCTTTCATATTTATTCAAGTACAATTGATTTTAAAATAAAACACTTTCTAATAATATCTTTTTAAGAAACGAAATCATGTTTTGATTCATATATTTCGAATCATCTTGAAATTTACATTTCTCTTTCTCAACGTTAGAGAAATATTAATGAGTGCTTTACATTTTTGATAATTAAGAAGTTCGCATTTGAAAGAATAATACACTGTTTACATCTATTTTGCAAAAATAAAATTACAAGATCAAAAGATCCCTTAGTGAACACTGGATGAGTTCAGTGAATATTGGATGGTTTTAATAGCTAAAACTATTTCTATCTTAAAATAATTAAAACTTTAAAAAATAATTATGTTTCTGAAAATTATGTTGAAATATTAAAGATTAAACTTCAGTTTGTTTACAATGTTATTTTTGACATAAGATAATATTTCTATTTCATAGAAATTTACTAAACATTGACATATATGAATTGTAACTTATTATTTCTTATTCCTTTTTAACTGTTTTCCTATACTTCAAAGTAAAATCACCTACTTAATTATAAACAAACTTATGATTATAAATGCTTATAAATGATCAAAAAGATCTTGAATAAAGACAAATGGAGTTTATTTAGGCATCATCTCTTGCAGAATCCTGCTCGAGAAACCCGTACATCTCAATTTATATTTGTAAGAGCCAACCAATCATTATTCCTACTCGCCAGTCACGAGATAACACCGGTGATATAGTTTAAGCTTCACTAGTTATGTAAAGCAGTTATGTAAGAGGAGCTGTGTTTTGTTCGAAGTTGGAATGAACAGAGCTGTTAAGAGTCCTTTTAAAATATTCAATATTTTATATTAATTATTTTATTGGAGCACTAAATAGAAATTGGTATAGATAGAATATTGTTTCGTTTTGAGAGTTGAAGAAATCAGCATTGTTTTATAAATTTAAATAAAAGTGAATAAGACATATTTCATGTAACTTTCATCAACAAAATTGATAAATATATTAAAAACTGCATTTAAATTAATTTATAATTTGCTGATTATTTGAACTAGCATTATCTTTGTAAGGATACATTAACGGTGTAAAACAATTTCTAGATATTTCTTAAAATAATTTATGTAAAACGAAAAATTTTTTTTTTCGCAATACGTTAAATCCCAATTACTTAACTCGCGTATGCAGTTGCCAATTTTTGATTATTAACTAATCAATATCGGTCCATTGCCATAGCAATGGACCAATTAATTTTCCATGTATGCTTCAAAACAAATTACAACTGACCTACACTTCGACGAGTGACTTCCAGAAGTAAAGTTCAGTAATAAAGTTAAAAGTCTGAAATTACACATTTACACATTTCACAGAAATTACCTATTACAGAAACTCATATTTTAATGATTAATACCAGACATTTTGGAAGAGTTATTTATAGTTGTATAAAAAAATTGTTTGTAAATTCAAAAATTTATTTACCCAAAATATTTAAAATATTTTACCATTATTAAAAAATGCATATTAATCAATATAAATATATAGAAATATACCCAAAAACATAGTTTTAGTATGGTATAGAAATAAGATGGCGAAATTTTTTGTGTACAATATGGTGTAATTTTGTTGTTGCATTTAAATGAACTATATGATAGTGGTTTGGGTGACTATTCTTTATAACGTGTATATTTACTTGAAAAAAGATGATAAAAAACAGAAAACTGTTCCTCGGTGAAAATGTTTATTTTGGAAAAATCAAAACATTGAGTGCTTGGAGAGTTGTTAGACAGATAAAGCAAAATATATCCCATATATGAAACTATTTTTATCTTTTACAATTACCTATTAGTAATATCTCTAAAGAACTTTGAGTTTTCAGTAAGACTGATGTAAAGACAAATATAAAAAGATTAATGACATATTTGATTTGTAATATTTTACAGTCAGACATACAATGAATAATCGTGAACCTCATTGTGTTTGTTGAAAGATTTATCCCCCAGTTTTAACTTTTAACTAGCTTACAAATATGACAACTTTATATTTATTTATATTTCTCTTTTTTCAAACAATTTAAATTTTCATCGATGCAGATATCGTCAATTTAATTAAGTTCATAATTCATATATTCGTAACTCAAAGGCCAACTTTCTCTTAAAATTTCGTATTACTTTTATCCTTTCAAAATGTTTAATTGTCTGAGTATAATAAGGCATAAAGTGAAACTATTGTTTCCTATTACTCGTCCATATTCACTGTTTAAATCATCATTAGTTTCGTTAGGACGGAATATGTTAATTCACTCAATAGATAATATGGCCTACCTTAAATCTACTAGTTAATGATCCTCAATATTAACTAATGAGATCCTCAATTAAAAGGCTTGTTACAGTCTATGTAATTGAAATGTAAGGCAGATATATCTGAGAAACCATTAATTTCAGAATTTTATAGAATAAGAAAATTTAAATTAAAGAAGTAAATTCATTGAGAATAATATACGAATGTTTATTATTTTAAACGATTTAAACAGATAAACTTTCTTAAACATTATTAGCTATAAAATCATAACTCTCTCTGAAGCACGAAGAAAAGATAAGATTATCGCGTTTAACTTTTGTTTAAATTGTATTTAATCTAGAACTTTGGAACTAAAGCTAAATGTATATTTGTGAATAAAGGTGAGAAACCATTAATTTCAGTCAGTTATAGAGTAACAAAATTTAAATTAAAGAAGTAAATCCATTGAAGATAATATACATATGTTTATGACTTTTAACTATTTAAACAGATACATTTTCTTAAACATTATTAGCTATAAAATCATAACTCTCTCTGAAGCACGAAGAAAAGATAAGATTATCGCTTTTAACTTTTGTTTAAATTCTATTTAATCTAAAACTTAAGAACTAAAGCTAAATGTACATTTGTAGATGCAGGTGAGAAACCATTATTTTCAGACATTTATAGAGTAACAAAATTTAAATTGAAGAGAAAAATCCATTGAAGATAATATACGTATATTTACTACTTTAAACGATTTAAACAGATACATTTTCTTAAAAATTACTAACTATACAATTATAACTCTCTCTGAAGCACGAAGAAAGGATAAGATTATCGAGTTTAACTTATGTTTAAATTGTATTTAATCTAAAACTATTTAATTAAAGATAAATATACAACTGTGGATATAACTGAGAAAATATTAATTTCAGACATTTATACCGTAACAAAACTTATATTAAAGAAGTAAATCCATTTAGGATAATATACATATGTTTATAATTTTAAACGATTTTAACATATATATTTTCTTAAAAACATTTGCTATAAAAGTAGAATTCTCTCTGAAGCACCAAGGAAAGATAAGATTATAGCGTTTAACTTTAATTTAAATTGGATTTAAGCCAAAAATTAGGAATTAAAGCTAAATGAACATTTGGGGATATAGCTGAGAAACCATTAATTTCAGACATTTATAGAGTATCAATTTATAAATTAAAGAAGTAAATCCATTGAGGATAATAAACATATGTTTATTATTTTGAAAGATTTAAACAGACGTATTTTACTTAAACATTTTTAGCTATGAAATTTGAACTCTCTGAAGCACCAAGAAATGATAAGATTAAAAAGTTTAACTTTCGTAAAAATTGTATTTAAACTAACACTTTGGAATTAAAGCTAAATGTGCATTTGTGGATATAGCTGAGAAACCATTAATTTTAGACATTTATAGAGTAACGAAATTTAAATTAAAGAAGTAAACACATTGAGGATAATATATGTATGTTTATAATTTTAAACGATTTAAACAGATATATTTTCTTAAAAATTATTTGCTATAACATTAGAATTCTCTCTGAAGCACCAAGAAAAAATAAGATTATCATGTTTAACGTATGTTTAAATTGTATTTAATCTAAAACTTTGGAATTAAAGCTAAATGTACATTTATGGATATAGCTGAGAAACCATTAATTTCAGACTTTTTTAGAGTAACAAAATTTAAATTAAAAAAAGTAAATAGATTGAGCATAATAAACGTATGTTTAATATTTTGAAAGATTTAAACATATTTTTCTTAAACATTATTAGCTATTAAATTTGAACTTTCTCTAAAACACCAAGAAAAGATAAGATTACCAAGTTTAACTATTGTTTAAATTGTATTTAACCTAGAACTTTGGAATTAAAGCTAAATATGCATTTGTGGTTATAGCTGAGAAACCATTAATATCAGACTTTTATAGAACAACAAAATTTAAATTAAAGAAGTAAATAGATTGAGCATAATAAACGTATGTTTAATATTTTGAAAGATTTAAAAACATTTTACTTAAACATTATTAGCTACGAAATTTGAACTCTCTCTGAAACACCAAGAAAAGTTAAGATTATCAAGTTTAACTATTGTTTAAATTGTATTTAACCTAGAACTTTGGAATTAAAGCTTAATGTACATTTGTGGTTATAGTTGAAAAGCCATTAATTTCAGACTTTTATAGAGTAATAAAATTTAAATTAAAGAAATAAATAGATTGAGGATAATATACGTAAGCTTAGTATTTTGAAAGATTTAAACAGACATATTTTACTTAAACATTATTAGCTACGAAATTTGAACTCTCTCTGAAGAACCAAGAAAAAATAAGATTATCGCGTTTAACTTTTGTCTAAATTGTATTTAATCTAGAGCTTTGGAATTAAAGCTAAATGTACATTTATGAGTATAGATGAGAAACCATTAATTTCAGACTTTTATAGAGTAAAAAATTTAAATTAAAGAAGTGAATCCATTGAGGATAATATACGTATGTTTAATATTTTGAAAGATTTAAACACATTTTTCTTACACATTATTAGCTATGAAAATTGAACAATCTCTGAAGAACTAAGAAAAGATAAGATTATCGCGATTAACTTTTGTTTAAATTGTATTTAATCTAGAACTTTGGAATTAAAGTTAAATGTACATTTGTGGTATCCGAAACTATTATATATTACACCATCCTCACAGATATAAAGCAAATTTCCCTCAACAAATTATGCTTATCATAGTTTCTATTTTTCTGTGCCTGAATTAGTTACAAAGGTTTGCTGCATATGTCTTATGAAATTTATAAATAATTATAAACCATTGTGTTGCTTTAAATAACAGTTTCATACGAATTCAAAATATATTTTTCCTATATATTCTAAACTGTCTTCTTTCAGTAAATCTTAAAATCATAACCTTTTAAAATCTATTAATCTGTATTATTACTAATTAACTGTATCTCTGGAAGCTGGTTTTTGCAGTAAAAAATAACTGGCTTTAATATACTGAATTTTAAAATAAATATGTTAAATCATAACTAGTTCTTAGAAAATATAGACAAATTTGTTTCTAATCTTAAAGCTTTGTTTATTTTATTGTTTGCTTAAACTAAAACAAAGCGTTCCTGCTTTATTTGATCAGAGACATGATTAAAAACTTAATGTATCACTGACAATGAAATATATTGCATGGCGAATTTTAGACGCAAATTAATAAATTACAAATTTTTATTTACTTTGTAAGTAAAAGTATTATAATGTAAGGAATATATTTTATTTATATTGACTAAGCTATGTGTTTGAAATATTAAAACTGCTTAATATATCCAAACGAGCTACACATTTCATTAAATAAAAATTGTTCTAGATCATCAATTCTAACTCATTGTTTATGGAAAATAAATTTCCATTTTGTGGGTTTTGTAAGGCATTTCTTCAAAATACGGCTTTCGTGTAAGACATCTAATATCTATAAGTATCCCTGGAAAATTCTTCAGATTATGAAATTGGTTTTTCATGTTTTAGAAGAAATGGCATGCTTAGTCACGTTTTACGAAGATCCTCAGAAAAATTACTGCTTGAAATATTTGATATTTGTGTATTTTGTTTACTTAAGTAATGCAGTTATAAAACACAGAAGGGAGAAATTTTGTATCACATAAAATGTGAAAATATGCATATTTAAGACAAAATATTTCTTCTTTTATTCCTGTAATTCAACAACATTTCTCGTATTGGATTAAGGAGACAAGAAACATGCAATTTAAATTTTTTTAATATTTTAAATTTTTAACGATATTGTTATATAACGATATTGCTATATTGTAGTCCTTGTTTTAATTTGAGTATTAACCTGTGATCAAATGTATAGTGAGATTTTATTTTGATTGCGTTGTGTAAAAGTATTTTAGTACTAAATTTAACCACAGGTTCTGAGAAACTACAGACATAAGATATGAAAGTAAACTAAAAGCTAAATTAAAAGCATCTGAAACTAGCTTAATATAAAAAGTAAAATTATTATAATATATAAACATCTATGTACACACAAATGGATTCTAATTTTCATAAAATATGCTTTATCAACACCTTCTAAATTAGTTCGGGCAATAAATTTTCAATACTTAAGTAATTATGTAAATATAAGAGAGAGGACCTAATCTCAATTTCAAAATGTATGTAAAAAGGGGTAACTTTGTGAGTTAATATGTTGTGCCCGGAACACTGCTGGTTGAGGGCATTTTAGGATTGGGTATGTATGGATCTTCCGTCGGTCTGGTCAGGGGCTTCCTTCTGAGTGTTTGGGGTTCTACCGAAATATTTGATACAGGAACACTTCCCGTCGGACTTTCTCTTCGTCTGGACAATCGAACACCTTCCGTCGGACTCTCTCCCGGTCTCGACTATCGAACACCTTCCGTCGTACTCTTTCCTCGTCTCGACTATCGAACACCTTCTCTTCTATTTTTAGATTTTTTTTTTATTAATTTCACCCTTGTCCCCTCTTCCTTCTTATCACCCAATCAGGATAGTTGTAAGAATATAATTGGTCTGCTTAAACCCCGCCTTCAGACCGCCAACGTGGAAAACCTTATCCCTTCTAATTGGGTACTGTCCCTTAGGGACTCATGAATAAACCACAAAGGTACATTCTTATTTAATGTCAAGTACGGAGACGGGATTCGAACCTGGGACTGGGATCAGAACCCCGCCCGAGACCACCGTACAAGACAATAATATCCTTACAATATAATTTTATGATCCTCTATGTTTTTACAAAGATGTGATGAGGTCAGATTTAGATCCCGAGCATTTTACTTCTTGTATGAATGAATCAATTATATTACTGATTTAAATCGCCTCATCACAATTGTTATATTAAGACAGTATAATGTTGTTACATAAAATATATAAAACACAAAACTCTATTAGAAAAGGCTTTTTAATAGACCATTTGATAAAAATTGTGTAGTCCAACAATAATTCTGAATAAAGTTCTTAGTACACAACATATTAAAATATTGTTTTTATTTTATTTTCATTTTATTTATAGAATTTATGTAGAAATAAAACTCCATATCGATTTTTATTTACGCTAGATACTATTCATATAAAACAACTATCCTATATCCCGTCATATGACGGTATCAGTAAATTTTTAAATTTTTAAAAATTGTAAAGTACCCTGTAAGGCAGATAAAAAAAATGGTTTGTTTTTTATCTGAGAATTATCTGGTACACTCTCAATAATTGTGTTTATATTCATATTCCTCTAAAGTCTCTTGCACCCTTGTTGAATTAAGGGTGCAAAACACATGGAATTTCAATTAAAATTTTTTTTAATATTTAAAGACATTGTTTATTAAAATTGTATAATGTTGTTACATAAAATATATAAAATACAAAAATCTATTAGAAAAGGCTTTTAAACAGGCTTTTTAATAGATCATTTGATAAAAATTGTGTAGTTCAACAATAATTCTGAATAAAGTTTCTAGTACAAAACATATAAAAATATTGTTTTTATTTTATTTTCATTTTATTTATAGAATTTATGTAGAAATAAAACTCCATATCAATTTTTATTTACTCTAGATACTATTTATATAAAACAACTATCATATATCCCGTCATATGACGGTATCAGTAAACTTTTTAATTTTTCAGAATTGTAAAGTACCTTGTAAGACACATAGAAAATGTTTTGTTTTTTGGCTGAGAATTATCTAGTACACGCTCAATAATTTGTTTATCTTCATATTCATCTAAAGTCTCCCGATACTGTGAATGCAGTTTAGAATCACGTTAAATTAATTTAGAAAGATAATTCAAAGTTTTCTTAGCTACGTCGAAATTATCGACTTAGCTAAGTTCTTTCCAATTTTTTTCCACATTAATTAATGGAAATAAAGGAACGAAACTATTATTTCTACTATACACTGGTTGTAGACATAAATTGTAATAAAATTTGTGAATACCGGTTATAAAATTTTTATTGCAACAAAAAATAATCGATGATTAAATTTAAAATTATCACATAAACACCTTACCTATTATTTAAGCCAAATAATAAAGAAAATTATTTACGTAATATCTAATTTCAGTTTTATAACTGAACTTAGATATTACGTATGAAAATAATGCTGAAGATATTTAAATAATTTAAAATATGAAATGAATAAATGAGATGGTTAAAGGAATGATGTCATAATGCTAGAAAAAAATGTTATTTTTACATGTTTATTATGTGAAAAATCTATAAATTTTATAGTCTGCTCTTGAACTAAGAAAATAGCTTTCAAAAGTAAGACTAGAATGAGACTAGAATGAGACAGAACTTTAAAAAATGGCATTAAATGCTAGAAAAGGAGGAAAGGGCTTGCTAACCCTAACTCATCTAATATGTGCATGCCTCTATCCATTCCAGGTCAAATAGCTTCATAAATTCGAGGACAGAGGGACAGATAACTTAGGCTATTATTATGTAGGGGGTTCTTTAACGTTAAGCAATGTTTTAGGAAATGTTTTCGATGTTTTACGGTATGAAATCTTCTACAACTCGATAAAATAATTTCTGATGTTCAAGTTCATACTCTATTTAATAATAAACAAATTTTATAGAGAATCTTAAAAATTTTGAGTGAGAAATGCATAAAATTAATGCAACTGGAACATTTTAAAGTTTCTTCCTCGGTACAAAAATCGTCAAACTGGATATTTTTATTTTTAAAAATTTAAACCTTGTCTGTGCAAAGTAAATGAGCCAATTTGAATGCCCAACCCGACTTCTAACAAGAGAAAAATCGGTGTTTTGATTTCGTGAAGCCTAGAATTTAGTTCTTCCATCTGATATGTAATTTGCACTTTTCTCAATAAATGGCGAGAAATTTTCGACAGTTTCGTGCCATTACTCGCCATTTATCGGATACTGTAAAGGATTTGTGCAATTCAGTTGAATCTAAGAGACATAAAATTACTGACGATGGATACAGATAATCATATTATCGTTGTAGTATATTATATTTATAATGAAAATTATAACATTTGATTTATTTTGCTATAATACTAGCAAAAAGTAATGTAATCCTTTAAAATTTCCTATATATGGGAAAATATTGAATGTACTAGTTATTTCGTTTAAAATTTTGTATCGTATTTAAATAATCTATTGACAAAATTTTAACAATAATAAAGAACAAAATAAACAGAAACAAATTTCCTTTTTTGTCACATTTTTTTCAAATATATTCCACAGACAAGGAGTTAAAATAAGGATATGTATAACGAAAAGAGTTTCCAGTGCAATAAAATAATCATATTATTTAAAAAATATTTTTAATAATGTCGCGTACAGCCTACATGATTTTTTAAGAAAAAAAAAGGAAAAGAACATTTCATACCTTTGTTAAAAATTTTGCATACCGAAGGTCCTTGTTCTCTTTAATTAAAAGCATTTTCAATATTACTTTTTAACCTTTATGATATTCATATTCTTATGAACTAAATTCCTTGGAACAAGAGTCCCTAGATACCAAGGCCTACGGTGGCAATCTCCATTACCATGAACAATTGACCTGGGGTGCGAAGCATATGTTCCGGTTAGGTGGCCAATATAAAGAGCAACCCCCAGTGTTTAGTTCCCCAACACGCTTGGACTTCAGTTCATCTACCCACTGAAGGGATGAAAGGCTGAGTCAACCTTGCCCAGCTCGGGGATCAAACCTCGGACCTGTGTCGTGGAAGCTCGAAGCGCTACCCCAACGCCACTGGGCTTCTTCATATTACTATAGGTAAACAAAAACTGATTTCCCAAAACTTGTATTTTCTTTAGATCTAAAATTTGAATCTCACAAATTTATCTTTCTTTACAAATTTAGTAGTACAAAAAAATGCTTATAATATTTACGTGAATATATTTCTTCCTCACTGTCAATAATTTACTTTGAAAGTTTGGGAGTAGCATGTTCATCCAATAGGTTTCAGAGAGCAAAAACTGTCAAAACTTTAATAAATTTACTGCAGATAAAATATCCTGCTAAATTTAGATAAACAGCTATTTTTAAGGAGAAAATGTGTTTTTCAGGATAAACATAATACATCTGAATATATAATACCTGAGAGAAGATAAATTTTTCATAAAGTGCACAAAAAGGTACAAGAGGGTTAGGAAAAAATGGATCTAATATATTGCATAAATAACTGAAAGAAAATATCTTATGGTATTTCTTTCCATTAGAAGAAATGTATTTGCTTAAATATTAAACCAACTGAATAATTCAAATAATGACTAGATATATCAAATTATAGCATTTTTGACGGAACTATTTTTAAAGAAAACTTTCATATACAGTGAACACAAAATAAATTATCTGTAAAAATCATAAAACTAAAAGCATTATATAAAGGAGAAAAGTTCTCACAGTGCTGTTACAAGATATAGACACAAAATACGCGTATCAAACATAATTTGACTAGAAATATAAATAATCTTAAACAACTTACGTAGCACATGTCGTTACTTTTATCATAATAGCGGAAAAAAAATTCAAAATATGAGACTGAAAAAATTGTTAGGTTTCAAAAGTAGTGGCATACTAAAGGCAAAAAAAAATTAATAATATATCAAATGTGTGTTTATACATTGTTCCGATAAATAATTGAATTCAACCCCATTACTGACATTTTATTTTACCACACAATACATATATTTACAAACTACACTTATACACTTGCCTACCAATATGGCAGCTGGAGTTCAACAACAGATCTTTTCCTTCGGTTAGGGAAAGTCTAGCAACAAAATCCCATCTAGGAAATAAAATATATATTGGCAGAGTTGGAGTCGTAACAAACATATTGCAGTTACTGCGTTACTTTAGAGTAGAAGTATTAACACTTGCCTTTAAGAAGTATGAAAAAATTTAATCCAGGACGCTTATTGTAAATTCATTGCTATTACTTATATACTATACATATATATATATATATATATATATATATATATATATATATATATATATATATATACATACTTTTCATCATGCTTTTATTTTACCATAAAAAATTATTTAAATCTACATATATTTATCTTAAACACATTAAACATATACTATCTTATTAAATTTACTGTCGTAGAAATTATAATTATTATGTAATTAGCTATGTCTGATTCTCAAAGAAAAAGTATTTTTATACACACACACACACACACACATATATATATATATATATATATATATATATATATATATATATATATATATATATATATATATATATATATATATAATGCCTGTTTATTCCTTGTTAAACGAAATTTTGTAATCACGAAAATTTTCAGTGCTTAGATTTCAACGGAAAAGGCTCACTTTGATGTCTTCATATATTTTAACAATTTTACTACATACAAAAATTCACAAGGATGTACCATTAATTTTAAACTTTAAATATATATTTTAATCATCCTTTAATGCAGTGTCCATCTCTGTCATGACTTCTGCAAGTTGGCATTTACTTATTCATCTTTAATAAAAATAATCTCATTTATAATCTTGTTTCCCACCTTCTTTTTTACTCAAATTTGCATTCTTTGTAACGAGACAGATGAATTCAATGCATATTTACAAGGTACCCGGTTATAAGTGAAAACATATTACCCGTGAAACATTGAAGTTTGTATTTAGATCTAATAAAACATTGCTTTGCACTTTCATTTGTGTGGGATGTTTTGAAAGGAAATATGTATATAAGAGAAAATCACACTATAAAGAATTTAAACCTTATTGACTCTTGTCTGATGTTACTACTTAAGCTCTAATCACAAAATATCGTTACCTGCATAAGTGATACTAAGATTGAAGCTTGGAAAGATTGCGCAAATGTTAATCCTAAAATTAAATAATCTGAAATGAAAAATTGTGTGAATTTAAGAGTCATCTTAAGTAACCATGTGGTTTCCACATTATTGTAAAAATAATGTTACGTTGGCCTAGTGTTTGAGAAGGAAGAAATTAATACTCATTAAAAATCTCATGGACAAATATGTCTTGATTAAATGATTTTATATATTAAAGGCCTAAGTAATATAATTGGAATACAGCTTATCATTTGTAGAAATCGAAGACTCCTCTCGACTCGGCGTCGGCCGTTAAATAAAAATCCATGAATTTTTTTTTCTCGTGTCGCTCCAAAAAATGTCTATCACGCACGCCGGTGATGCCAGCAGCTTTCACACTCTTCTCTCCGCTGTTAACAACCTTGTCCTCTAAAAACAGGGGTCTATTCAAGAACGGAAGGGTCGGAATTATGCCAAACCAAACGGACCTTCTATTGGTTGGGAGAGGTCCGAGGTTTCTTTCTAGTTCAAACTGGTCATGTCCTCCATGTCTTTGACGAAGGCTTACGAGAAAGGGTAGGAAAGATGAACTGAATGTAAGTTAGGTTTGGTTTGATTTGGAGTGCTACGGTCTCTTTTTGAAACACGAGGGCTAAAGAGACCGGGACCTACACCTTAAAGCCGATTCCGAACGGCTACGAACATCCATGCCCCAGTGGAATTCGAACCCACGAATTTCAGTACCGAAGTCCAGCACCCTAACCAATCAGCCATCATTCGGCGAATGTATCTTATTGTTACAATTATATAGTTAAAATATTTGATTATTTGAAATACTATTATTTTAATCGTAATGATAATATACTTATTAAAAAGTTTTTTCGTTTTTTTACTGATCTCTCTAAATTTGAAAGTTATATTTTATTTTATATATTTATACATACTTTAATTATTAATGATTTTTGTATTAAAAAGATGAAAACCTTTTCTGAAAAATGCTGAACTATTGCCTTATGAAAATATGCAGCTCTGTACGATGTGAGATGAAGTGCATTTGAAAATTGCAAAACTGAGTCTCATTTAGCTTCAAAATGACGCTATACTTTTGTGTTAAAAAAGTTATTCGTATAATACATGTGAATCTAAATCTACCAGATTCCCTTTCCTCCGAAATCCCGGATACTTTTTGTTAAAACAACATTTACCAGCTAGAATATATCTTGTATAAATGCGTAAAACCGTCTGAAGAATGCACATTTTACGAAAATAAGAATTTCATTACATAACATTACGCTGCATAACGACAGTAGAAGCAATTTTCGGACAGCAAATAAAGTTTTGCTTGGGAAATTATTACGACATAGATGTTTACAGAAATCTATATAAATTTCATTCCGAATTGCAGCAATAGAATATTCATTTGAATCCAGAATTTCCAGTGCTGAAATATTTTAAGAAAAATTAAAAATTATACATGAAATATGAATGATTGAATTTACAATGAAGGATTTAGATGCGTATATAGAAAGATAATATACCATTTACAAGTTATTCCTTTTTTTGTAAAATCATGGATAAAAAATGAATGATATATGTTACAATAAAGTAATCTGAATATTTTAGAAAGCAATTTATACATCCTTCGTAAAATAAATTAAAAATAAAAACATTATTTTAGATTCCCTATTGAAACTCCTTTGTAATTGACGTAGGAAAAACGGTTTGATTTATCAGAAAAGATTTCTTTTGTATGCATTGTAGAGTGTATATACTATAAAGATTTGATTTTAAGATTTCTAAACCGATATGTGTTATCACTATTTTTTACACTGCACAAGTATTATAAATCCAAATATATAAACCAACTTGGGAATTGTTCTGACTGAATTTAATGTAAAAAAGAGAATTAAATTTCATGTAGATACGGATTTTTTTTATCTTATAAACTACATATAGAAGAGAGCATAAAAATATTTCTTGTATTCGTATCAATATATTGTAAAGGTATTACTTGAAGGCTTATATATATATATATATATATATATATATATATATATATATATATATATATATATATATATATATATATATACATAATATACATATATACACGCACACACACACACACACATATATATATATATATATATATATATATATATATATATATATATATATATATATATATATATATATATATATATATATATATATATATATATATATATATATATATATATATATATATATATATATATATATATATATATATATATATATATATATATATATATATATATATAATATCAACATTTTGAGCTTGAAATTCTGTAATATAAAGTACAAGATAGTGATATGAGACCGACAGCAAATATAACCAGTGTACAAATATATATATACACATTAAATATGTACATTTGAAATATATGATTTTTAGACATACAAGTACAAATCACTAACATTATCCAGATTTAAATAAAAAATGTATTATTCTTAAAATGTGATAGCAGATTATGGTCAAAGCAAGCGATGTACACAATATTTTTTTATTTATCATTAAATTGTATATTTAAGTTGGTACAAATTTGATATCATATATGTTTAGATTCATTTACAAAATGGTACATTTTTGATTCGAATACTCTGAGTACAATTTATGCATTATGTTGAAATATGTGTTTTCAAAAATTTAACAAATCATCCCCGACGATTTTTAATCATGCCACTATAACTTAATGGCTTTCCGGTTTCGCATCTCAATTTCACGGCATTTTAAATGTAGATTGAAAAGTACAATATTTAGACGCGATATCCTGCGAAAGATCCTTTTCATGGAAAATGATTTCAAAGTTGTTAGAAAGAATGAGGTATTTTAAGAACGAAGAACACTTAATGGCGTATGAAGTAGCAAGGGAATTTCTTAAGGCTTTATCTCACGTTATCCTATACATGTTGAGAAAGCAACACATTTTTACAACCTTTTTTTCCGATTAACACTAGATTTACGGATGTTGATCATATACCTCTTTTTACTGAAGTGAGCCAATTTGACTCATACAAGAAAATTGAAATTTTTTGCAAAGAAAATAGTTCTAAATTAATTTAAATAAAATGTTCATTATCAAAAAATTAATGGAAAACATTTTTACATATAAAATCTGTTTTTGAAACATATTTTAAACAAACATTTCTGTTACATTTAGCACATTTTTTTCTACATCTGTTTCTTTTGCATGACTGTTAAATTTGAATATTCTTCCGTGCGTAGCACGAATTTCTGTCATTGAAATGGAAGTGTTCTCGACTTCTTCTCTATATTTACTTTATACTATATATACTTTATACTTTATATTTACTTTATACTATATTTATTACTATATTTATGATTCAAGTATCTATGATTCAAGTATACCACATTTGAAAATGCAAAATGAAGGGGTCTGTGGGGAAAAGGAATGAAAGTTGACATATATTTTATTATTTAACTAAAAACCTACTTTTTGAAAAGTGATATTAAAGTTTTATATATATATATATATATATATATATATATATAATATAATATATAGTATATATATATATATATATATATATATATATATATATATATATATATATATATATATATATATATATATATATATATATATATATATATATATATATATATATATATATATATATATATATAATATATATATATATATATATATATATATATATATATATATATATATATATATATATATATATATATTTATATATATATATATATATATATATATATATATATATATATATATATATATTATATATATATATATATATATATATATATATATATTATATATATATATATATATATATATATATATATATATATATATATATATATATATATATATATATATATATATATATATATATATATATATATATACATGTATACATACATGTATATATATATATATATATATATATATATATAGTGATCAAAATTTTAATGAGTCAAATTGGCTCGGTCCGTAAATCTAGTTTTAAGAAAGCCTGAATTTCTTCGTGATAACAAATAAATTTCAATTCATTTGTTTCGGTCGAGGTGTGTGTGTTAATACCTTAAATATGTTGAAAACTTTTCGCTATCACATGAAAAATCAACACATCCTTCACCGATCAAACAATCGTAAACTAAATTAGTTGTTCTCTCAATGTGCATATTTTGAAGTCTGGGGTGGTCTTTACATTTCAATTAAACACTTTACATTATACTCAAAACTTATATTTCAGAAAAGTAGTCTTAATTCATACGACACACTAAACTAAGCCTTCCTGAGATTTTTATTTAATGTGTGCGTATGTAGATAGAGGGTCATATTTATAAATAGAATAAAAGATCTTCTAAATTTGGCGGCTCTACTAGAATCTTTGGGAAATTTTCTGCAGAAAAAATACATAAGCATTCGTACACATAATCGCATTCTCAGATTTATATGCATATGCACGTCAAACATTTTCTTCATCTAAAGTTTTGTAAAAGAATATTAAAAATTTTCTTTTTATTTTAACGAAATATCTTCCAAGTGACTTTTCTGAACCTTTACGATTCAACACCAAAAGCTATTTTCAAATGTTTTTATCATAAAATTGTAATTAATTTCCTGGTTTAGAAATATTATTCCTAAAGTTTTAGGGGAGTTCTCTAGATCATTACAGCTACAATAATATTTATTATATAACATATATCGTAGGTATTATATTTAGAAAAAATATTACGAAATTAGAAAAAAAGATTAGTCTAAGGTATTGAAGCATTACACATACAGTTTTCTAAAACTATATATTTAATTATTAATGTTTTATGTCTTAATTCCAAAATTAAAAATTTTCATGAATATTAAACTTTAAGAGGAAATAACCATAAAATATTTTCATGAAATTAAGTAAGGAAAAGTTTTGTAATGAAATAGATTAATTCAGACCTTAGAGTAAGTATTTATTAATATAAATGGGGATTTAGGTGGAAAGCATATTTAAAACTTATCCTGATTATATAAAATATAACTAAGAAAATAAAGTAGAAATTTAATGATTCAAACCTTAATGTCGCTGAATTTACTGAAAGAGACTACACAGCCAGTCAATTCTATTCTACACAGTTGAAATAGAATTACTACAGTTTGCATTTGCCATATATGTAATTAGACTATTTCAGTACTACTAAATGAAGCGTATTATTCCAAATCCGATTGTGAATGTACTCGTAATAGCTCTGACTTCTGTTCGGTTAGTATTTCAGTTTCAACTTACACAACAAAAACAAATCTCAGAAATATTATGTTCTCTTTAATTTATAGATTCTTAATTTTCTCTGTGTAAACAAACATTAGAAATACTTAACTTATCTCAGCTACATTCATAGTCACTTAAAAGATTAAAAGAAAATATTTGAAATCGCCAAAGAGGTTTAAGTTTAAGTAAAACTTGCAAATCAATGAGAAACAAATGTAGGGAATGGTGATGGTTACCTCTCAACTAATTCATACTTAGAATTCTACTGTCCACTGGCTAATTCTGTAAGAGATAATCCTTTTCATGGACAAACTAGGATTTACTTTCAAGAAATTTTAAGTCTAACTTATTAGTAGCTTATATTAGTATTTTCTATTTATTAACTAATTTATTTTTACTAGGTGTAAGGTAATCCCATCTGTTGATCTGACCTGGACTATTCAACTGTAAACAAGAGATTACATAGACAGCTTTTCAAAAAGCGGTATAGTATCACAAGCATTGTGTTGGAAACATGTATTGTATTGCCATATCAGTCATACTTACGGGTACTACAAACCATCCTCTAAAGCATCGCAACTCCTACTCACTATCCAGGCACGAGAAAATTACGAAAGTGAGAATACAAGATTGAATTGGGTCCACTCTTAGCGTTACGAACGTAATTTTCTCCCTATCCTATGATGCCTTTAAACAGATGTTCACGTGATATGAGGTGATTTAGATCCATATAAAAATCTTTTAATTAAATGGTTATAATAGTTGCAATTGTAAATAAAAGTTTAGGATCTATAACAGCTGTACAAGTAATAAAAGTTTTGGATCTAAATCTAATTTCATATCATGTACACACCCGTTTGAAGACATCATAGGCTGAGGAGAACATTACTTGCGTGATACTTGGAAGATTAATTACAGACCCTTTGTCTCGTTGCGTAAGAACCTCCTGGTACGGAACTTAGAGTTTAACAGACTTTATTGATACAAAGCATACAAAAGAAAAGTAAAAGTAGTACAGTATACAAAATACAATGTAGGTATATAATGATAAAATATGAGTACGATAAATTATTAAAATTTAACTTTCATTTTCATCTTAATTTGGTATAAAATTTATCAATCAGATATTGCGATTCTTAAACTTTGCCTACGAGGTCACGAACGTGTATAATTATAACGAGATCATCACTTTATAGATATCTACATCAGACCATTAGACCATTCCCTTTCACCTTGTACATTATTAACAAGTAAAATGGCTAATTCTGTGTTTCAGAAAATAAAAACTCTTTATCTACAACTCTCCGATTTTAATTACTTCTGTGTCTTGTGGATTTACTAGGTTAAATTAAATTTAAATTATTGATAAGATATTCACAATCTAGTTTATGTTTTTCATTTCATTTTTCAGGGAATTTTAGCTCCTTCACATATACAAGATTTGGTGCTTTAAAGTTCACCCTTCGAAAGATAGATGCAAGAAGTGACTATTCGTATGACACTTTCTCTAATCATAGGAGAGTTCACAAAAATGACGAATGAGACCTTGATGAACTTTGCAGAGCACAGATTTTTTTGACGAATGTTGCTAATTAACTCTCGTTTGTATAGCATTTCAAGAAACCTTCCAGTTGTTTGGTTTTACAACATTGTCCTCCTTTGTTGGGAAACATCTTCCACTGTGAGAGAAATGCTTCATATCCTCTTCTGGTATATAAGGAAAATTAGTTACGTACAGGTACAGCCAAAGTCTACAGGCAGACTAGCTATCGCAACAGCAATTTGAAATAGCAAATGACCGCCGATGACCTACAAGAGGCCTTTGATGGTCTGAATTAATTTAGACCGACCCGGTAAGGAGCGAAAGGCAACAGAGGTAAGATGGTGACAGGTAGAACATAGAAAGATCACTCGCAATCCAAAAGGCTTATAACCTATAGGTATTTAAAGGAGGTACGCCCACGTTTGTGCTTTTCTAAAACATACAAATTATTACAGAATTTAAAAAAAAAAGTCAAATTCTGAGAAGTAATACCAGCTAGCAAGATGATGAAAGATAATTATAGAACAGGTGGTCGAAAACCATATTTATTCTATGAAAATTGCAAAGATATTTATGAATGCTGAAAAGTCCAATGGAATTTAAAATGTTAATAAGAAGTAAAAAAAAATTCACTTGAAGTAAAGCAGCAGGGTTACATTACATACAAAGAATCACAGTTAAATGCCGAAAATCATGTAAAGTGAAAGTTTGAAAGAAGTTGTTCGATGTTTCGGTAGCGATGGTCATAGCACAAACGACACTGTGGGTTCTGAAGGTACAGACCCTTTCAAACATACCCTTAATGTTAGCAATGTCTCCTGAATCGAAGGCTCACCGATGACTGAAGGCTAACTGTGAAGTAATAACTAGTGTACAGACATCGCTAGACATATATTTTGACCAACTGTTCTTAATTTTAAAATAATTATTTTCAAAATTCTGTCCAAATTCTAATAAAACATTTAGTTTCAGAACATTTGAAAGAAGGTCGATAAGGCAAGGCATTATGTTGTGATATAAAATTCTATTGGTTTCAAATTCGTTATAAATCAGCTCTTGAAAGTAAGTAACGTACTTATTATACCTCATGAAATATCAAGCTGACTGTGCAGGGAGAAATGCAGTTTTCTTCTTGCTTTTATCTCACATAAACATTTACCTTATAATAATTTGATCGGCCCAATAGTAACATACTATTCACATGAAATGTAATTTTTCATATATTATATGTTTCTTTAATTAATCTATTATTTCCAGAATCTGAAGTAAATATCCATGAATACATATTGATTGCTTCCATAAAAGTATTATCTTTCAGAAAAGCTATAATTATGGAATTCTGCATAACATAAAATAGTTCTTTAATTCCCAGAAATTAAATACTGATATTATAATTAATCACTTTAAACTAATGTTTCGTGTTATTAATTCTCGGCATTTGGCTACAAGTCATGATTTTCCTTAAAAGGTGAACCATTGTAAGCCATTATTATTGCTTCATCTTAATTATAAACTGAATTTTATGAATTTTCCGTTCATGTTATTCCATTCGAAATTTCTTAAAATATTTATATATTTGTGATTACCTTTATTCGTTTAAATAAATATTGTATGTAAGCGTATCAGTTAAAAATATTAAATAATTCAATGAGTTTTTACAATGTTATATAAGGGTTATTAAAAATATTCTTATGAAAATTTAATACACTGGACTCCGTTTAATATGATCGCTGTTATTGTTATCAATCGCTTATTGTTATCGAAATCACTTGGTCCCGATTTTCTCTATTCATTTACATGTTAAAATTATTGTTTTATGTGAACATTACATAGGTTAATGTTATCAGTTTTCGAACCACATTTTAACTGGCAAAGGAATATTCCCAATGTATTCAGAAGGAACCCATCCTTTCTTTTCCTTCGCTGTTGCTTGAATTTTTAAAAATAATCCCTCTTCCAACTAGGGAAATGGGGAATTACACGTTCCTGAAAATTTTCAGAAATCTGCACACCCTGCTGGTGGTCAGTGGTTGTCAGATAAGCAGAAGGCAACACATTCTTATTGGAAATAAGAAGGAACGTATTCACATTTTATGCTTTGCTCGTTTACATGCAGCTTGTCGATATGGAAGCCAGAAAGCGAAATGATTTAACGTTAAAACAAAAGATCAAAATTTTAAATCGATATGACAGGTTGATTACGATTACGAACAATTTATCTTAGGAAAATTTGTATTCAGTCAACAATTGATCAATTTTTTTAATCATGCACACAATTCTTATGTTTTAAAGGGTAATATACATAAATGCAGTATAATATAAGGTATTTTTTTTTTAGGTTTAGTATGTGTTAATTAAAGGAAGGGGTAAATTTATCTAATTTTGCATATCGGTTATTGTTATCAAAATCATGGTGTCCCAAACTGATCACATTAAGCGGAGTCCACTGCATTATCTTTATATATTACTTTAAAATATTTTTGTTATTTTGCTTTCATAGAAGCTCTATTGTTAAGATATTATTTCAAAGAGTTTTTGTTTTAAGAATTGCGCTATTTTAGAGGAATGATATATTTGCTAACTATAAATAATATCTGTACATAAAAGTTTTATAAGAATACACATATTTGCTTGAAGTTTATTTTATGAATAAAGCACTGTGGCGGACTTTATCTCTACACTCTATTTGTTGAAATGTAAAGAGTATTAACCCTTTGATTGCCCTTTGAGAGTTATCACGGTCCTCAATACAATGGCCCACAAATGAAAGGAACGCGATCACTTCTTGCTTCCGAGTGGACTAATGTGATTCTCTATTTCTTACTTGTTGATTGTTGTTTATTGTTTTATTGTTTTTATTTATAAATTTATAAGAAAGAGTATTATAGTATACATTACATCCTTATAATGACAATAGTCCAGATTCCGAATTGGAAAGCAATAATATTTTTACTTGATTCGTGGAAATTGTGTAGTTTTTTATTTGAGCGGAAATATTGTAAGTTATTTTTATTTATATTTTCATTCTCTTATGAGCGGAACGATGGCCAATTGGTTAGGGTGCTGACCTTCGCTACCGGAGTTCATGGGTTCGAAACCCACTATGGCATGGATGGTCGTAGCCGCTCGGAATAGGCCTTAAGCTGTAGGTCCCGGTCTCATTAGCCCTCGTGTTGCAAAAAGTAGACAGTAGCACTCCAAACCAAACCAAACCAATCATTCTTCTACAAAATCTTTTTATTTATATTTTTATTCTTGTATAAAAAAAAAACTTTCTAGGCATTACAAAAATATTGTTATGGATTCGACCAGCAGAGAATTTGACAATGATGATGAATTACTTCAATATGTAGAAAGCATTGCGGATGATGGTCAAGGTCAAAATAAATAGTTTATACGGAGTACGTAGCAAAGTGCCAAGTCTTCACTTTACCCTCCGAATATAAAACAGATCAAAACATCAATTTAGACCTCAAGGCAAAAAGTATTTCAAACAAAAATTTAATACACTCTAGCTCCCAAGGAAGCGAGGAGATGAGAACGTTCTTATAAAAAATATGAGTAACCAACGTGTTGTCTAATTAAAGGTTAATTAAACTGTAACTTTGACTATGACCATTAGGTATGGTAATCAGTAATACACAGCAATCAATGCAACATAAAGTTCAGAAAATACATAAATAAAGTAAAAAGGTTTCTAGTACCTGAAAAATTGCAATTAGGTACAAAAAACCATTAAAAATAAGCAAAAAGTGACGACACTAACAAAAAGATATATTTTTGTATTTTACAAAATTTTAAAATTTATTTAGCATTTTTAAAAATATTTTATAACATAAAACAAGACATTACGTAAAGGATAATATATGCGAGAGCAAAGTAGTGGAATGATATGAAAGCCCCAAAATTGGAAAAAATAAAAAATAAGACAAAATAGCTAAAAGCACAAAAAAATGGTACTTCACTAAAAACGACAACAAAATACAAAAAATTAGGCGAAAATACCTAAATGCAAATTTAATAACATTGCTGCTGCTGATGATTACATTGAATCGAACATGAAAACCAAAATATGGAAGTTTCAGAAGCTGAAAGCGACAACAGTTACTTATCCCCAGCGTAAAAGACTGCGTATAATTAGCGACAGTTGGGAAAATAATGAATAAAGTGACAGCGGACATTTCCAGTTATTCAGAAATAGAGGTAAATAAAGACACTGTAACACGGCCTCATATTTTTCTTGAAAAATCTGGACCAAATCATGCACCACCTTCAGACTCCAAACCAATTATTTCAATTTAAGCAGCGTGACACATTTAGATAATTCTATAAAAATCACGTTATTACTTAAAGGGTTAATAAGGGAAAAAAACATTATACGTAATATGTGTTTTCTCAATATTTTCCTTAGTTATTATTATTGGTTTTATTAGATTGATTTTTGAAGTTAATTTCGATACTTTTCTATTTTTGGAGTTAATTTAGTAAGTAGAATTTATTTGCACAAAAAGTTATTCGGAAATAGAGGTAAGTAAAGACACTGTAACAAGGCATTCTCATGTTTTTCATGAAAAGTCTGGAAGAAAACCTGTACCACCTTCAGACTCAAAACCAATTATTTCAATTTATGCCGCTTGGCACTTTTAGTTAATTCTATAAAAATCACGCTGTCACACAAAGAGCTAATAAGGCAAGAAACACATTATACGTAATATGCGTTTTCTCAATTAATTTCATTAGTTATGATTATTAGTTTGATTAATATGATTTTTGAAGTTCCTCTCGATATTTTCTATTTTTGGAGTTAATTTAATAAGTAGAATTTACTTGCACATAAAGTTACACTTGAAAAGTTTTGCACACAATATTAATAGTCTATGCTTTACTCTATAACTAGATTGTTTTAATAAACTGTGAACGATGATCATATATGTTACAGAAACCAAATTTACAACAAAGTTAGAACATATCAAGCATAATTCATTTATTATATCTTGGCAAATATCAATGAATCATATAAAGAATAATCTATTCGTTCTAACCAGTTTATAAAACGTTCAAAGTATGTAATATCAAGTTTCAACTTCGTTTATGTGTATTATTTAGCACAAGGCATATCTATATTTCTCATTAAAGTGGTAAGCAGAATTGATAAAATAATCAATTTTTTAAAGCCTATAAATTAGCTTTTTATTTCAACCAATTTACTGATTTTTTTTCACAAACTAAACATTATAAATGGAATTACATAGCACAGAAAAATAATATTATGCTTAAAGATTATTTATTATCGTACTTATTTTTTCATTATGTTAATATGTACAATATTACTTACATATGGTGTAATTAATTCATAATGTGTGTAATTAATATTATTTACAATATTAATTACACACATTAAATAAAATATATATTTAATATATGAAATTTGATTTTATATATTATCTGAGCGATATGTTGCAGAATTTTCACATTATAATCTTATTTTAATCATAACTATTTATTTGGGAAATCAGATTTTAAATCTATTATTTCAAAATGGAAAAATAAATAAACGCTATTTTTGAAGCTTATCAAATAAGCAAATAAACAAATTTATACTCTTTTTAAAGAATATAAATTAGTTTGTTATTTTAATCAATTTGTTGATCTCTTTTCACAAACTAAACATTGTAAATGGAATTATATAACATAGAAAAATAACATTATGATTAAAGATTATTTATTATCCTACTTATTTACTCATTATGATAATATGTGCAATATTATTTACATATGGTGTAATTAATACATAATGTGTGTAAATAATATTATTTATAATATTAATTACTCAAATCAAATAAAATATATATTTAATATATGAAATGTGATTTTGTGTATTATCTGAACAATATTTTGCAGAAATTTCCCATTTTAATCTTATTCCAAATATAAAACTATTTATTTATGAAATCAGCTTTTAAATCTAGTATTTCAAAATGGAAAAACAAATAAATAAAAATACATTCATTGATTTATGTCAAAATAAATTCAAAACATCAACTGTAATATTACAGTTTTCCCTTTTCTTAAACTATTATCATAATTTTTTGAAGAATAAAAATAACCAAGTTAGAATAAATTAAAAAACTACAATATGTATAATTCAAAATGTATAATTCAGTTTAGTGAGACTTACATTTTCTCATTTTAATTAGTTTCTTGATTAAAATAGGATTTTTAAAATATATTTTGTAAAACATTCCCAAATTAAACATTGCAAATGAAATTTTTTAAGTTAGGAAATATTTTTAAGGATTTAAGAATAAGTTTTGAAAATTGTGCTTATTTTCACATTATAATGTTTGCAATTTTATTTTTATAATTCAAATATGTATTTATTGTGTTAAATAAGATTTTTGTCTCTCTTTTATAGACTGTTCAAGTTTTGATCTATTTTAATTCATGAAATTATTTAACTTTTAAATTAACTTTTTAAGCGAATATTTTAGCAAATGTAAAAATAAATAATTAAAAAGAAATGTGATTGATTTAAATACAAAATAAATTTGAAACAGGAAGAAAAATATTAAATCTCTCCTTTATTTAAAACATTTTAATGAATTTTAAAGTAGAGAATATATTAAGTAAAAATTGCATTTTAAGAAAATTACATATGCGAATTTAAAGATTATGTTTGACATTTATTTATATTTTGAAGGGAAACATAAGTTTGAATGTTTTTTATTTAAAATGTCAATTTGTAATGACTGAGCTAAAAGAAAGGTTGAAATTGTTACAATACCAGGTTAGGATGCTTTACCTAAAAAGAAATACAATAATGTAAAACTCTTGATTTAAATCCATTTTATTTAATTATGTAATTTAAATCGAATTTTATGATATTTTATAGAAATCTGATACAAATTAGCCAACTGTGATAGCAAGCACCCAGTTAATTAAATGACATCTGAATCTTCATCTCTAATCATTCTTGACAGATAAACTAATTACTTGTGTAATACTCATATTACGTTATACTCATATTTATTCTTCACTATTTGATTTCACTTAGTACAATATCGAAACTTTAGTTTGTAAAAATATCAAATATCGAAAAAAAAATATTCTTGATTTAAATCATTTTTTACAAAATCCAATGATATAAATCGATTTATATCAAGTTGATGCAAATCATCCATTTCTGGTGGTAAGCATTCATATAATGAAAAAGCATATGATACTTCCTCTGTACCTTTTCCTGGAGATAAACTAACGACCTAAATAGGAACCATATTAATTGTTTACTAAGCGTTAAAAGTATAGCTGTAGATACTTTACCTATAGAGATATGTGTAGCGGTGTAGTATATTGCTGTTGTTACTTCTATTCTATTATTCTATGTTAAAATAATAACCCAAGTTTGCTTTATATCATCTTTAATATTAATTATAGCAAAATGCAACTGATTGATCTATATTACAATATACAAATGTATTAGTGAGAAGAAAAGATAAAGAAAAATGCTAAAAAATATATAAAAATAAAAAGTAAAAGAAGCACTCCACGTTCTACACCTGAAAGAAAAATTGCCAAGAGCACGCTGTATTCTTTTCCTTCCTTCTCAACTACTCCAACAACCCTATACTTTTTCCATTATCCTGTGCTGATGCGTCAGTTGTTACATTGACCTGTGCACAATGCGTCCTTCCCCGTGCTCTGTCCAGATTGACCAGGATTCCAGGCATGGTCCTGATTCGCCTCTTGGCGACCAATCACAACTT
>CM063504.1:7274350-7276850 GCA_032207245.1 Pardosa pseudoannulata
TTTTGCAAAAAATAATAACCAATTAATACAAACGGTAAATTTTTAGATTATGCCCAGATAGCATGAAAAAATGCAGCAAGTTTGATTTTTCTGGAGAATATCTTCTCATAACAAATTTACAGTAAAATTCCAGGAAGTTAGATGGAGTATAAAGCGACCACTCCTTTGCGACGCTCTTTTGCTATAAAACTGTGGCAACCTTGTAAGGACAACCTTGAATCAAGCGAAAATTCTTGCTGCAATTCAAAATTGCTCATGTGTCCTGCTGACCTTGCTACATATTTGCAGGATTGCAAAGGAAGACTTCTCTAAGTTTGAATCAAACTAAATTTGCTATCAGGCTGTTATTATACGTTTGTGAAATTTTTTTCAGCAACTTACATATAAATTTATCTTTCCTTTTTTATATTATCAGTCAATAATAAATCACACATATGCAGCCTTACTAATCGTGTCGTAAACATTCTTTTTTCGAAAGCAGGAAATTTTAAAAGAAAAATACATTTGAACAAACAAACAGAAACACTTTCCGTGTCCGTGTAAAATATGACATAGGATATATTTTTATTAATTTATGATTTAAATATGAAGTTGGCCATTTTCGCAGTTCAATCCTAGAGAGGGTAAGGCATAAACCCAATAACCTTATATTACATAACGGATATGTAAAGCCAAAGCATCTCAACATGTTTCGCCTAATAATCTCCATGGGAAATATAATCATCTAATTATGAATGTGGTCTATTCCAGTTTAACAATGTAATTAACAATAAGGCGAGAAAAGACTATAGAGAAGAGATTGGTGTAAATGAAACGATAATATACACCAGGTTAGGTACTCCTTAAACTTTATGAACATATACAGTAAAGGAATAACTTCTTCAATAAATTCTAAACCTTATGCTAATTAATAAAAAATTACCAAAACTACTCTACTAATTTTCGGACATTTTCCATTTTTAAATATATAATTATTTTTTAGGGTAAAAGAAAAACTTATTTAATTTTTAGAATATATGCAAGAATATATACGTTATATAACGTCATAAAAATATATTTTCTATTTGAATAGTGACAGAAAACGATCTCAAAATCTGGAGAAAATCCTTCTGGGTGTATTTTATATCCGTTTTTATTACTTCCTCCAGAAAAGTATTTTATTAGCTGTTTGCGAACATTTTGAAAACAGCAAAGTATCTCCCCAGGCAACTTCCAGAAACTGACTGACGTGTAGAAAATTAAATAAATCGCCTAAACTATTGCTCCAGTGTTTAAAATGTTCCCATTTCCTTGTCAGTTTTACACTTTAAGCTCAGAAAAGGTAAAATTTAATTCGTTTTTATGTACTAATGTTGTATACTGGAAGAAATAATAAATTTATAAATCACAATAACTAAAGAAAAATATTAAATAAATGTTATTCGTGCATATATATATATATATATATATATATATATATATATATATATATATATATATATATATATATATATGTATATATATATATATATATATATATATATATATATATATATATATATATATATATATATATATATATATATATATATATATATATATATATATATGTATATATATATGTATATATATATATATATATATATATATATATATATATATATATATATATATATATATATATATATATATATATATATATATATATATATATATATATATATATGTATATATATATGTATATATATATATATATATATATATATATATATATATATATATATATATATATATATATATATATATATATTATATATATATATATATATATATATATATATATATATATATATATATATATATATATATATATATATATATATATATATATATATATATATATATATATATATATATATATATATATATATATATTATATATATATATATATATATATATATATATATATATATATATATATATATATATATATATATATATATATATATATATGTATATATATATATATATATATATATATATATATATATATATATATATATATATATATATATATATATATATATATATATATATATATATATATATATATGTATATATATATCATATATATATATATATATATATATATATATATATATATATATATATATGTATATATATATATATATATATATATATATATATATATATATATATATATATATATATATATATATATATATATATATATATATATATATATATATATATATATATATATATATATATATATATATATATATATATATATATATATATATATATATATATATATATATATATATATATATATATATATATATATATATATATCTTAGGCATGATATATTCCATAGAATAACATTTTCTATTTGTTCAAAGCAAGCAGTGCAAAAATTAGTTTAATATATATGGTTTAGTTTATAATTTATTAGTTTAAAATATTAATTTAACTTATGGGATAAGTCCCCTTTTTAA
>CM063504.1:7281850-7286850 GCA_032207245.1 Pardosa pseudoannulata
GTCTAAATTGAGAAGAAATTATTTGATTTTCTTTTGCATTAATAAATTCGAATAATTTTAGTTAAGCTAAGAGCTTAAATATTTTCCTATTTGTATAAGTTCTATGACATTGTAACATAGTATGATTATTGCGGTTATAAATCTCGAAAACATTAATCATCGTCGGTTTGCTATGAAAAATTCGAAAGATTTTCCGTTTGCAATGAACTTTTCGTATAATTCCAATTGATTAAGAGCCTTAACAGTTTCATATAGGTATAAGTTCTCTCATACCGCAATATAGAATGATTATTATAAGTATAAATTGAGAAGGAATTATTTAATTTTCTTTTGCATTAATAAATTCGAATAATTCTAGTTAAACTAAAGCTTTGATATTTTCAGGTTTTTATAAGTTTCATGATACTGCAACACAGTGTGATTTTTGAGGTTATAAATCTTGAAAGATTTAATCATTATCGGTTTGCTATGAAACATTCGAAAAATTTTAATTCAGCTATAGACTTAACATTTTTACATAGGTATAATTTCCGTGATACTGCAACACAATATGACTATCACTGTTATAACTCTTTTTAATTATTTATTGCATTCTTGCATTATGTAAACAGGAATTAATCGCAAAAAATTTTAGTACTCTGAATTGAGAGGAAACAACCGTTTTGAATAAGAATGAACTCATTTTTAAAAGTTTCTGTAATACTTAGGTATGTACGTTTGCATATAGACGTGCGAGTGTATTCGGACTAGTTTCGTTTTGACGTCAGTACATATTTGCGTATGTAGTACCTAGTATTAGTAAAAAATAGCCATAAAAGCTTGAAATGATATATTTAAGAGTTATATAACCTTGATACAGATATCCATCAACTCAAGGGTTTATGGATGTCACGGCCTATGCGAGAAGTAAAATCTTTTCAAAATTGTATGATTCTCCATTAAATTAAATTTTTTACATTTATTTTCATATTAGTATCGGTATGAAGTTAAATTGAGTATAAGAAAAGTTGGTTTATTTACTTTAATTATTTTATATGACTACGAATTTTATCTATTCTTTAAAAATATTCGAATTGGGTTCCATTTTCGTATTCTTAGATATTGTCCTCATTCGTAACAACATGATAACATCGTCATATCTTACTCAATGACTCCGTTCTTAATGTAATCACTGTAGGTAGAATAACATTTTAAGCACAATTCTCCAGAGCACATTATTAAAAATCCCTTTCATTCACGAGTGTTTCCATCATTTTGATATACCTGTCAAATTTTTCTGCCCTCGTCCTAAACGGCTGGACTGATTTAGATGAAACTGGTGTATGTAATTTAGTTAATTCGAGAATGGTTTGGATTCACAATTTGATCCAATAGAAAATGTATTTTATTATAATAATACAGCTTGAAACTCCTCATTGTCAACGTGTCTGTAGCTAACTAGTCAGAGCAACGGGCTTCAGTACAAGAAGTCAAAAGATCTAGTCTCCGTAAGGCGATGCGGGTATTTTAATTTAATGTTGTTACGTCTACAATGACTGTTCACGTTGCCTCAAGCATTTTTAAAATAATTTTTTTCCTTACTTTTCTATCGAAATGGACCAATTTATAATTTATTGAAAACCATTAAAATTTATTAAACATATAATTTATATAAAACGCACACACACACACACACACACACACATATATATATATATATATATATATATATATATATATATATATATATATATATATATATGTGTGTGTGTGTGTGTGTGTGTGTGTGTGGATTTAAAATATAGAGTAATTTTAAGAGATTTTAATTACGGATTCTTTTAATGAGAGTGACGCGGCTTGAATTGTTAGACACATAAATACGGCTCACGCGCAGTGATCTGGACAGAGAGCAGTACGAACTTTCTACGGTCAGACCTGTAGCTCCCCGAAGCAGTGAAATCTGCCTTTGTTAGCAGTTGGGCGCCAATGTGAGACGCCATTGTTGAGTAGAGTGTGATGAGAATTTAATAAAGAACTGAAGAGGATTGCTGGAGAGTGGATTGATTTATACACTTATTTATGGAGCTTACATATATATACATATATATATATATATATATATATATATATATATATATATATATATATATATATATATATATATATATATATATATATATATATATATATATATATATATATATATATATATATATATATATATATATATATATATATATATATATATACATATATCTAGATTTTTGATTTTATATAAGTACGTTTCGGAACTCTTATATTCAACAATGAAAGAGTATATAACATTTTTGTGGAATTGTAATTTATAGTCAACTTCTGATGTCGTGTAATTTATAGTCAACATTGAATGTGAAGCTCGCCCTACTTCATTATTATTGCGATATTTTAACTAGTCTTTATTTATATCTTATTTTATATACTTTATTATTATTGAACCTGAAAGCTTAATAAGCTTGTAGTTAATTGATTTTGTAATATTTTGTTATATTTAGAACTATTATATCTCTTAGATGTGCATGCATTCTTTTGATTGAATTGTTCACGCCATGCACCGAAAAATATTAGAATAACTTTCTTAACAGTAACTTAACAGTAATTTAGCAATATATAATCGTACCGTAGTTTAGTAATTTAATAATATAACATGTTTTATGTCACGATTGTAATAAAGGTTTGTATGTTTTATAAATGAAGAACAATTCTGACAGTTAATATAGCTTCACATGTGATGGTGAAAACAATAAGGTAATATATAGTTTCAAGTACAAACATAAAATATATAAAAATCCCTGAAAAATTTTTTTTGTGATTTGTTTTAGTTAGTATTTAATACTCCTTTGCATGAGCTATTCGAAGAGTAAACACAGTGATTTGTCAGGCGGAAAAAGAAAATACTTTAATTTGAAAAGTTTTATTTGTATCAAATATATTGCCTTATATAACATTTTACTATATCTTATTTTTGGTGAATGTAATCTAAATTTAATGATAAAATATAAGTGTAGCACATTTAATGCTATGTGAATTGATGGTTTCCTTATTTCACTACAAATGTGATCATATTTAATCATTTTTATATTTCGCGAATTCTTTATATTTTGAGCTCAGCTACTTGTATCTTTGTGTCTAAGTTCATGCAGTGGGATTTTATTGAATATTCCATATGTTTCTCTTAGCCCACAAAAAATATCGATGTATAAATCTTTGAAAACTCTACTTCTATTTCCATTTCTACCCCATCCTGACAAGAATGAAGGATTGCCTATAGCATTATTTCTTCTTGACAGTTGGTGAATTATAGAATTATGATAGCAATCTATGAATGAATCATAGTAGATATATTTTTCTCTTCACTCAGAATTCGACATTCTACTTTAAAATCAGGAACCTTCTTCTCTCTTGAAAGAAATTGAGAAAATAAAAGAATATATTGAATAGCATTTCGAAGTTTCCAGAAGAAAAAAGGTAATTATATTCTGTTTTACAAGAAATATTAGATTGTAATTTTAAAATTTTACATTATATTTTGTGACTAACTGAATTTCTACTTTTTTCATTTGGTGTGTATATTTTGTGTTTACTCAGATGGCTTTGCATAACAAAATTAAAGTGATTTTTATAATTTTAGACTGTTATAATTACTGGCAGAAGCAGACAGGCAGTTTCGGAGCCATATATTTTTCTAAGGTCTGCATCGAGAAACATTGGATTAACCGTAAATGATGTTAAATTTTAATAAGTATAAATTTTATAAAGTATAGAGTAGAGTAGTAGAAAATTAGTAAATGTATATTAGAAAAAATGAATTGATTAAAATTCATTTTGTTGAAATTTTTATTGTAATTTTTCTAAATAGTATACTTTGAACAAATGAATTAAGGAATGTATAAAATTTACTGAATGAATTATTTACATTTAAATATTTAATATTTCTTTCTCTGAAACTTAATATTTTCGAAAGACAGCATATTTCGTCGTTGTGATAAATGAATAATAGTTGAAAAATTTAATTTTTTTTTGTCAATTATAGTCGTAAAATTCAAAGTCGCAATTTCAAAGCACATGACTAAATCCCTCTGAAACGTTCTTGAAACTTTCTTGGAAAATATACTATTATAAGAATTATAAGAATTATAAGAAATTATAAGAATTCCCTTAATTTTTTTTTCAAGAACGTTGAATAGTTGCACATGTAGGTATTATCAACGCTTAAATACAGAGACAAAAATCAATTTTTACTCAAATCTAAACTGATCCATCATATTATATGTAGTTAATTCTGGCGATTAACTAACACAGATGAAGGCAGACTTTTAACATGTGAAAGAAAAAAATACTCCGTAAAATTGTTGGCTCAAATAGAGAAAATGATAGATAGAGAATCATCTTTAAGATTGAAATTTATAAAAAAATATAAACAACCTTATGTTATCAGAGTCATCAAATCTTATCACATCAGATGACTTGGATATATTTTTAGATGTCACAACTTGAACCCCGAGAAAAAGGTGGGATTTGCAAAGGTAAGGAGGAAGACGTCGCATAAAAAGGATAGACCGTGTAGAGATTCAGAACTTTAAATATCAATAGTGAGATTTTTAAATGGTATCAATAGTGAGATCTTTAAATAACATCAATAGTCAAAAATTAATTTATCAATCAGAGTCCTCAAATCCTATCGCATCAGATGGCTTTGACATAATTTCAGATGCCACAACTCGAACCCCGAGAAAAAGGGGAGATTTGCAAAGGTAGGGAAAATAAGGAAAGAAGACCTCGCATAAAAAGGATAGACCCTGTAGAGATTCAGAACTTTAAATATCAATAGTAAGATATTTAAATAATATCAATAGTGAGATTTTTAAATAATATCAATAATCAGAACTTTAAATATCAATCAAAGTCATTAAATCTTATAGCATCAGATGCCTTGGACAATTTTAAGATGGCACAACTCGAACCCCGAGAAAAAGTTGAGATTT
>CM063504.1:7291850-7294350 GCA_032207245.1 Pardosa pseudoannulata
ATGTTTCTGAAACGTTTTTCATGGGAAATTATGTTTTTCGGCCAGTTGGTATATTTAGTTTAATATTTTTTTATATATTTTAAACATATTTTTAAATTGCTGTAGATTTTAGAAGTCCAGTTTGGTACATAAATACCGCTTGATTTTAATTTTTTAAATTTTCTAGTTCTTAGAAGGTATTATTTTTTAAAACTTTAAAATGTCACAAAGCATTTTGTTATACCATTAGGTAATTAAAACAAGCAGATATATCCTGCGTAATAGATATATTTTCTTTTATTTTGATTTACTATACAAAAATGATAAGTAAAATTGGTAAGAAAATCAACCCTTAATTTGGTCACCCTTAAGTCTGGCTACTACACCGGACATGTATATTTATAAATATTATATAACATAATTGTCAGTGTTCGCCACAGCGGGCATTAATTATCTCAAAAATGGAAAATTATATATTTTTGTTTATTTTTCAGAGATCCTAATGTCTATACAGACATGGGAAAATGACAGAAATTAAAAAATATTTGAAAAAACATCTTGTCAAATTAAGGTTAAAGTTCTTTTCTTTCAGTAATCAAATATTATATTATTTCTCATACATGAGCATTTTAAGTACTTTGCACAGTACAAAAATTACTTTTAAGCAGATTTTTCTACTCATATTTTGGAAACAAAATCTTTTAAGCAAACATTTTAGTACCTATCGATATTTGAAATAAAATATTATCCTTGTTTCAGAAAGGTATTTTACAATCGTTTAAAACCCCTTTAACTTTGAAAGATTGTTTACATTTGAAATTATATAGTCATTTCAAGCAGTCTATGTTTATGATAAATATTCACTAAAAGTAAAAAAAAACATATGCACTACATGAAAAAAAGGAAGATCACTAGAAAAAGAATTTTTTAAAATACATACACTAGAATCTTATTATTTATACCAAATTAAATTAAAATATGCCTTTTATTCTTTTAACCAGAAAGAGATATTTTGAAATTTTAAGACATAAAAAATTTTAAAAATAATTGAATATATGCTAATTAACAAAAGGATAATTAGCTTATATTTGATATAAAATATTAGTCATGAATCGGCTTTTTGTAGTAGATCCCCAGGTTGCAGATCAGAACTACAAACTACCCAAAGAACCCATAACAATATATTGTTACGTAAAATATAATACTAAAATGTTTTACAATGTAATGTGGTATCATAGTGTACCGAGGTACTTTCCCACGGTGGTTTGCACGTGCATGCATAGCCGTGGGAGAATTTTCCTAGAAGAATTTAGGACTCCAATTGTTCACGTCAAGTTTAGGGACCCCTGCAGAGAAGGTAAAGATCACGGAATGACAGCGTAACGGTCAATCTCGCAGAGAGCTGTAACCGTGAGTTATGGGAGCAAGGGCTAAAAAGTAATGTCAGCTTGCACAAAAGGGGCTACTTTAATGAGCCCACCTGCACCCCCGAAGGGCATAGAGATGTGGGAAAATTTCCCGAAGACAAGTGATTGGCAAGAAAGAAATAATGGGCGTTGGAACCGAGGTGAGGAGTTTGGAAACGTAGTGAGAGAGAGTAGTTGAAGTGGAGAGTTGAGAGAAGTGAGAGAAGGATTCACCAGCACCAACTCGTCCCGTGCGCCCGCGAGGAAAGCCCATGCCTGCTCCCCTGTGACTTTAATGAAGGTAATTTATAAAATAATATTTACAGTCATTTAACTTAGGCCTCTGTTAATAATAATAATTCCTTATAAAGAGATGTGTGATAATTATAGTGTAAATAGAAGATATAAATAATTGATGATTATGATAACCAAGGATCTATTTGTAAATAAATGTATAGAATAAATGTCTGAATCTCAATATAAAGTATTATATTCATTCTGTGTTTCCCCCTTGTAACGAACACTGGTGTATAGGTTGTATGTACATTACAACACATAGATAATTATAATTTTCTGTACAAGTTATTCTTTTCATGTAAAAATTCATGTAAAATTTAGTCCCACATATATTTTGGTACGATTTGCTTTTTTGTTTTCATACAAACAAGAAAGTAGAGCAATGTTATTTTATAAAAAATAATTACCTTCTTTTCTTGTGCAAAATTGTATTGGTTATATGTGTATATTTATCAAGTATTTTATAAAATGAAATTCCCTTTTCATGCATTTTTCAAATGCCAGAAGAAAAAGAAAGTGGGTACAAACTAAGGCCGGAAAAGTGATGACTGTTTCTGATGTAGCAGAACGTAGCTCAACTTAATAACTGTGATCATTAGTTTTCCAATATAAATTGTAATTATATCATATATAAATGTGTTTATAGCTAAAAAATAAAGTTTTAATGAAATTTTACATAATTAATAGCATTTTTATTCAATACCCATTTTACCCCATCTATTACTCATTTTACCCCACGTCTGGCGTAAAATGGGTATACAAAAGAAGTAAAAATTATAAATTTGTGTTTTAAGAAAATGTATAAAGCTATTTTAACA
>CM063504.1:7296850-7311850 GCA_032207245.1 Pardosa pseudoannulata
TACCACCTAAAAAATAAACTCTTTTTTTACACTGACAGAAGAAGGATAGAAAAGAGGAGGTGTTAACAAACTACATGGAAATCCCAAAGTAAATTATTTCCCGGATACACATTAATTACATGTTTCGAATCATTTACCATGTGTCAAATAGTTTATAACTGGCTGCAATAAAAATCAAAATTAAATTATATGTATACATGGGAGTATATATATACTCGGCTACAGTTATATACATAAAGATGGCCGAACGGTATAGAGCTGGAACCAAAGTTCGCGGGTTCGGATTTCGTAGCGGGCATGGTTATTCGTAGCTGTTTGAAATCGGCTTCAGTATATATATATATATATATATATATATATATATATATATATATATATATATATATATATATATATATATATATATATTTATATATATATATATTTATATATATATATATATATATATATATATATATATATTTATATATATATATATGTATATATATTTATATTTATATATATATAAATATATATATATATATATATTATATATATGTATATGTTTTATATATATATGTATATATATATATATATAATATAATATATATATATATATATATATATATATATATATATATGTATATTGTATATTATATATGTATATATATATATATATATATGTATATATATATATATATATATATATATATATATATATATATATATATATATATATATATATATATATATATATATATATATATATATTATATATATATATATATATATGCATTTAATATATTTATAAGCATCTATATATTTCATATATCTATATATATTAAAATATATATGTCAAGTTTTAAATATATGGGGGTTAGGAATTAAGTGAGTTGTATTTAAAAATATATAGAACTCATTAACGATTACGTATATAGGAGATAGACACACCCTCATTCGGAACTATACAGAGTGAAGAAACCGACGCGAAAGTAGACATAGAAATTTTCCTGAAATAACAAAGTCAAAAGAAACATTTCTGAGCGGGAACTTGGTTTATAAACATCCTCCACGCTTGTCGTGACAAATTATGGGAACAAAGGATATCTAAATGGCATAGCCATCGACAGAATGATTACAAGAAAGTAGGTGAATATGACGAGAGCTAATGAGACTAAAACCTACTGCTTAAAGCCGATTCGTTGGTAGGAATGACCATGGCAGTAACAGGATTTGTACCCACGGACTTTGGTATCGAAGAGCAGCATTCCACTGTTCAGGTATCTTTATATATATATCTATATATATATATATATATATATATATATATATATATATATATGTATATATATGTATATATATATATCTATATATATATATATATATATATATATATATATATGCATTTAATTTTTAAAGCATCTTTTTTCAAATCTTTTTAAAAATATATATGTCAGGTTTAAAAATGGGGGTTAGGAATTAAGTGAGTTGTATTTAAAAATAGTTAGAACTCATTAACGATTACGTAATAGGAGATAGACACACCCTCATTCGGAACTACACAGAGTGAAGAAACCGACGCGAAAGTAGACATAGAAATTTTCCTGAAATAACAAAGTCAAAAGAAACAGTTCTGAGCGGGACCTTGGGCTGATAACATCCTCCACGCTTGTCGTGACAAATTATGGGAACAAAGGATATATAAATGGCATAGCCATCGACAGAATGATTACAAGAAAGTAGGTGAATATATGAAATCAAATGTGTCTTTCATACCTTAACCACTCTTCCATATCATATATGTATATTAAATAAGTACAAATTTAAGTTGAAGGTTATTTTGATATAATGTAATATAAAACAATAATTTTGTCTTCGACTTACTTATATTTGTAGCTATCATGCACGTTAGTCTTGATATCATTTTTATTAAAAACAATGTGCCTGTTTTAAGACTTTCTGAAAAAAATATATTTTTTGTGTTTCAAAAATGAATGAGATATATGTCTAAAGATAATAATTTGTTCTAACTATCTTAAAAAATATATGTAAGATAAACTGGTAATTTTCATTGTATGAGAAGTAGAAAATGATAAAGATATTACATTTTTACGAATTTTAAAAGACGTATGACTCCTTAAAAACCAAACAGATACATTTATAGTCTATTAAATATAAATACCGTCTTTCAATTAAGACGTTCTTTTTCGGATAAAAAAACTAATTGCTAGTACCTTTGACCACTAATTCTATTGATACTTTAGTAAAATTGCTCTATGAAATTATTATATGCATGTAGTGAATATATTAGTCCAATTCATTGTAATTTATGATATATTATTACAATGTATGCGTAATATTTATTTGAGGCTATATTTTGCATTGAAATAAAAATATAATAAGCTATAGTTTTTTATCCATATTTATTTATTATTTTTAGTCCATATTCAAAAAATGTGTGGTAACACATACTGTGAATCCAAATGAAATCGACTTAGAACATTTATATAACAGTAGTTTAGAAAATTGGTCCTGGTAATTTAAACTCTTCATTTAAGAAAATTCGTTACTTAAAAACTAAAAAAGAGTCTTTTAAAGATTGGGTTTCAATGGCTGTATTAAACTCATAGTTAGAGTTAACTTTGAAAAAATTGGTTTAAACAATGTCCGCTCAGTGTTGTGTGTAGAATTGTTGTAGATGATACGATGTTTTTGTGTCAATGTGATAAAGTAATGATTTATCCGTAAGACTAAATTTCTTATCCATTGTAACTGAAAGCGTAAATTGCCAGCTACAAAAATAAAAGCATAAATAAATTGTTTTGATAATACAATTTACATCAGGTGTTTAATATCAGAATTTTTATTCGAGACGTTAAACCATGTGCTACAGTGGTGACATCTGGTTTTAGTTATAAAAATCAAATAATGAGGTGTGATAAAAATGAAAGAAAAGAGCCTGAGGGAGTGAAAATTAAGTTTTTATTAAATATCTTAATAATGAAAAATAATTTTTGATAAGAAATATTTTGTATGTCATACCAATCTCAAATTAGGATATCTCATGAGAAATCCGTTTAGTGTAAAGCTAGGTAAACAACTACCTTAAAGTGTTTTACATAGAACTATTTCCGAGTAGATTCATTTATGTAAATTTTTGAAACTAGCTTAATAAAACGTTTCAATAATCTCAAAATATTAGCAGTGAATAGAATTGACTCTCTATAAAAGCACAATATTAGCTTAAAATATCTGAATAGTAAAATTTATGTATGCTACGTGTTCACTATGAAGATTCTTCATTCCCAATGTTAAACCCTTTTTGATGCTAGTGACATCTAATTTTAACAATGAAAATCAAATAATGATATGATAAAGATTATTGAAAACATATCTGAGATTAAAAGAAGACAAATATTCCGTTTACCATATTTTATATTATAAAGATTAAAAGGTACATATTACTGACATGAATTATACACTTTATGTTATTAATTAGATATTTATATTCTGTAAAATGTTATTACTAATGTATTCTTAACTTTTCACCTGTAACACGCAAATTAGTTTATAAAAAATTTCTAAACGTATATATATATATATATATATATATATATATATATATATATATATATATATATATATATATATATATATATATATATATATATATATATATATATATATATATATATATATATATATATATATATATATATATATATATATATATCACAAGCAGTGGTGTACGCAGAATTTTTTCAAGGAGGGGAGGTTCTTGATTTTCTGAAACTACTAAAAGAAATTCTAATATGTAATAAAGCAGTATCATTTCCCTAATTTAAATAGCTAGACAATTTTGACTTTTTATTTAGACAACATTGTTTAGTTAAATTTTGATTTGATTTTTTAAGTTTAAGAACATAATTTTTTTTATAAGTGGTACAATATTTTATTTTTATTAAAAAGTAAAAATTAATCAAGCCAGAAAAACTACTCATAATGTAACATCTACCTAAATAATAACCGTATAAATGTGAATATTCTATAGAAAACCAATGAATTTGACTAAAAATAAGAAAAATAATTTACCAACAAATAAGGAATACTCTAACATTTATTGATTGATTAACAAACACGCTAACTTTTTTTGATTTACACAGTAATATCCAAACGTCGGGGTTATTTTGCAAGTTTGTTTTCTACAGCTGGGGTAATTTGTCTATGAATGTTTAACAGCGCCAATTCATTCATTCTATTATTACCCGTTGAATTGCGTAAATAAGTCTTTAAACGGCGTAAAGTCGAAAAGGATCTTTCTTTTGCACTCGTTGAAACAGGTAGAACAACCAATATTTCTAAAAGTTTGAAAATGTTTGGTGTTACATCTTTATTGCACATTCTAAGAGCATCTGCCTCACATTTAGGAACACTACCAGAGCTAAGGAGACTAAAATTTACTGCTTAAAGCCGATTCGTTGGTAGAAATAACCATGGCAGTAACAGGATTTGTACCCACGGACTTTGGTATCGTAGAGCAGCATTCAACCGTTCAGGTATCTTTTATATATATGCATTTAATTTTTAAAGCATCTTTTTTCAAATCTTTTTAAAAATATTTATGTCAGGTTTAAAAATGGGGGTTAAGACTTAAGTGAATAATAATTAAAAAAAGATTAGAACTCATTAACGATAAAGTAATAGGATAAAGACACACCCTCAGTCGGAATTATACAGAGTGAAGAAACCGACGCGAAAGTAGACATAGAAATTTTCCTGAAATAACAAAGTCAAAAGAAACAGTTCTGAGCGGGACCTTGGGCTGATAACATCCTCCACGCTTGTCGTGACAAATTATGGGAACAAAGGATATATAAATGGCATAGCCATCGACAGAATGATTACAAGAAAGAAGGTGAATATATGAAATCAAATGTGTCTTTCATACCTTAACCACTCTTCCATATCATATATGTATATTAAATAAGTACAAATTTAAGTTGAAGGTTATTTTGATATAATGTAATATAAAACAATAATTTTGTCTTCGACTTACTTATATTTGTAGCTATCATGCACGTTAGTCTTGATATCATTTTTATTAAAACAATGTGCCTCTTTTAAAACTTTCTGAAAAAAAATATTTTTTTGTGTTTCAAAAATGAATGAGATATATGTCTAAAGATAATAATTTGTTCTAACTATCTTAAAAAATATATGTAAGATAAACTGGTAATTTTCAATGTATGAGAAGTAGAAAATGATAAAGATATTACATTTTTACGAATTTTAAAAGACGTATGACTCCTTAAAAACCAAACAGATACATTTATAGTCTATTAAATATAAATACCGTCTTTCAATTAAGACGTTCTTTTTCGGATAAAAAAACTAATTGCTAGTACCTTTGACCACTAATTCTATTGATACTTTAGTAAAATTGCTCTATGAAATTATTATATGCATGTAGTGAATATATTAGTCAAATTCATTGTAATTTATGATATATTATTACAATGTATGCGTAATATTTATTTGAGGCTATATTTTACATTGAAATAAAAATATAATAAGCTATAGTTTTTTATCCATATTTATTTATTATTTTTAGTCCATATTCAAAAAATGTGTGGTAACACATACTGTGAATCCAAATGAAATCGACTTAGAACATTTATATAACAGTAGTTTAGAAAATTGGTCCTGGTAATTTAAACTCTTCATTTAAGAAAATTCGTTACTTAAAAACTAAAAAAGAGTCTTTTAAAGATTGGGTTTCAATGGCTGTATTAAACTCATAGTTAGAGTTAACTTTGAAAAAATTGGTTTAAACAATGTCCGCTCAGTGTTGTGTGTAGAATTGTTGTAGAGGATACGATGTTTTTGTGTCAATGTGATAAAGTAATGATTTATCCGTAAGACTAAATTTCTTATCCATTGTAACTGAAAGCGTAAATTGCCAGCTACAAAAATAAAAGCATAAATAAATTGTTTTGATAATACGATTTACATCAGGTGTTTAATATCAGAATTTTTATTCGAGACGTTAAACCATGTGCTACAGTGGTGACATCTGGTTTTAGTTATAAAAATCAAATAATGAGGTGTGATAAAAATGAAAGAAAAGAGCCTGAGGGAGTGAAAATTAAGTTTTTATTAAATATCTTAATAATGAAAAATAATTTTTGATAAGAAATATTTTGTATGTCATACCAATCTCAAATTAGGATATCTCATGAGAAATCCGTTTAGTGTAAAGCTAGGTAAACAACTACCTTAAAGTGTTTTACATAGAACTATTTCCGAGGAGATTCATTTATGTAAATTTTTGAAACTAGCTTAATAAAACGTTTCAATAATCTCAAAATATTAGCAGTGAATAGAATTGACTCTCTATAAAAGCACAATATTAGCTTAAAATATCTGAATAGTAAAATTTATGTATGCTACGTGTTCACTATGAAGATTCTTCATTCCCAATGTTAAACCCTTTTTGATGCTAGTGACATCTAATTTTAACAATGAAAATCAAATAATGATATGATAAAGATTATTGAAAACATATCTGAGATTAAAAGAAGACAAATATTCCGTTTACCATATTTTATATTATAAAGATTAAAAGGTACATATTACTGACATGAATTATACACTTTATGTTATTAATTAGATATTTATATTCTGTAAAATGTTATTACTAATGTATTCTTAACTTTTCACCTGTAACACGCAAATTAGTTTATAAAAAATTTCTAAACGTATATATATATATATATATATATATATATATATATATATATATATATATATATATATATATATATATATATATATATATATATATATATATATATATATATATATATATATATATATATATATATATATCACAAGCAGTGGTGTACGCAGAATTTTTTCAAGGGGGGGATCATAATTTTCTGAAACTACTAAAAGAAATTCTAATATGTAATAAAGCAGTATCATTTCCCTAATTTAAATAGCTAGACAATTTTGACTTTTTATTTAGACAACATTGTTCAATTTTGTGAAGAATAATTGTGATTGCATTGTTTGATTTTTTAAGTCTAAGAATATAATTTTTTTATAATAAGAGGTGAAATATTTTATTTTTATTAAAGAGTAGGAATTAATCAAGCCAGAAAAAACTACTCATAATGTAACATCTGCCTAAATAATAACCGTACAAATGTGAATATTCTATAAAAAACCAATGAATTTGACTAAAAATAAGAAAAATAATTTACCAACAAATAAGGAATACTCTAACATTTATTGATTGATTAACAAACACGCTAACTTTTTTTGATTTACACAGTAATATCCAAACGACGAGGTTTTCTTGCAAGTTCTTTTAAAATGTTTTCTACAGCTGGGGTAAATTGTCTATGAATGTTTAACAGCGCCAATCCATTCATTCTATTATTACCCGTTGAATTGCGTAAATAAGTCTTTAAACGGCGTAAAGTCGAAAAGGATCTTTCTTTTGCACTCGTTGAAACAGGTAGAACAACCAATATTTCTAAAAGTTTGAAAATGTTTGGTGTTACATCTTTATAGCACATTCTAAGAGCATCTGCCTCACATTTAGGAACACTACCTCCGTCTCACTAATCCTTTTTAATCTTTTATACCAGAGTTTTAGTTCAAATTTAAGGCTTTCTTTACAGGTATCTAAATCTTGAGCGTAAAATTCCACTAGTGCTTCAAAAGCCTTTATGTTTAAAGGTTGACAAATGAAATTATTTACAGGAAGAAGGCACTGAAACCCTTTCAAAATATCAGGATTCCATACAAATCTTAAGTCTAATTGTGTTATAAAATTTTCTATCAATGGAGTAAATGCACAAACTCCGAAATATGCTTGGGGTGTCCATGAGGGATAATTAGAGCGATTTTTCTGTCTTCCGGTTATTTTAGGAGCCGAACGCTGGCCGATTGGTAAGGGTGCTGGCCTTCGGTACCGGAGTTCGTGGGTTCGAATCCCACTATGGCATGGATGTTCGTAGACGGTTCGGAATCGGCTTTAAGCTGTAGGTCCCGGTCTCATTAGCCCTCGTGTGCAAAACAGTAGACCGTAGAGCTCCAAACCAAACCAAACCAAACCGGGTATTTTAGGGATTTGTATGCTTGAAGAAGATCCAATGCTTGTTAACATAAGAGAAGAGATGAATGTTTCAGTGGCATTTTCATGCATTAATTTACGCAAAGGGCGTAAGCAAGGAGAGGGGGATTAAACCCTTAACCCTCCACTCTCTTGCTTACGCCCCTGATCACAAGGTCAAATTTGTCACCTCATCCCCCTATTAGTGAGGAAGAGATTTAGGCGAAATTTATGCTTCGGTTTGTTTTATTTTCTGGACAAGGTCATCGCATAGGAAAACGATACATATGTGTAGGGCTTGGTTTTTTAGGAGCCTTTTAAAACTTCTATTTGGAAATGATTTGTAAAAAATGATAGTCTACTTCTTTGTTAGATAACTGCATGTAATAAACAAATAAGCAAATATATATGTTTCATACGAATGTAAGGTTTAGACCGTACGCGCTAGGGACATCACAATATTATAGTTTTGGATTTCCTTTGTCCTATTTACCTTTTTTAACTGAAATCATTTGCATATGTAATTTTCTGTTATAAATGTGATATTTCCCTTCATTTACCTCCATTGCCTTCCCTCTTAAAGACATCGTCAAGTGTTTAAACTTTTTATATACATCGAATGACATACTTTGGATAATATAAATTATAATGTATTAATTGATAATTTTGCTGAATCAAAGACTGTTAATGACTATGATTTTTAAGTAAAGTTTATTCATATTTGTATGTTTACTAATGTTTGACATTTAGTAAAATCAGTTTCACTTTTTTTCTATTATTTTATAAACAAATTCTTCAAACTTATCAACAATAAAAATATATTGCTGTGCACTAAATAATTTTATAAATATTAAATGAACTTTTGTTTTATTTACTTTTCTATGCTTTTTATGAATCACGGTAGTTCAGTCGGTAAAGAGATCTCGTAAGTGAAAGTTTGCGAGTTCGGGGCTGAAGCCGACCCAAGATCCGTCATGATTTTTACGGGTAAGTTATGTTCTTAGTCTCAATGTTCTCCAAATACCCAAATTATATCTCTGAGGGTGGAAATCCAAGCTTGGGGATCTTCTGCTCGGACCCAGAGGGAAGCTATGTTGTTCCTGTTTGTAGTATTTCCCTAGCTACACGGGCTTCCCGTGTTGTGTTTAATGAGTAATCGCTTCTCAACTATATTTGGCATTAGAATATGTGTCTCTATTGCCATCTGCATCAGAAAATTTCTACAAACAATTTCTAAGGTCTAAAAGTGGTTTAATTTGTTCGTGGTATCAAATAGTAAGATATCACAATAATAGACGGCAATAAGAAAGAACTAGCTATAGGGCAATCACCTTATTTTTTTATAAGTTTATGTGACGATGACACGCATCACTGAGGCCCAATAATTGCTTGACCTATCATTGACGTGATACATACTTTTCAAGACTGTAGTAACATTAAGTAGATATTTGACAAAAACCGAAATCTAAAATACCCTCTCTAAATAATAATATCTAAATAATTTATATATTTTTATGGTAATGTATCAAAAAAAAGTCATAAAATGGTAAGACGTAATATCCTGTCTATTGTTTAGATGTTTTTATTGCCCGTGTGTATTGTTTAAATTTGATTTAAAGATTTACCTAATTTATCAGAATAACTTAAGTTAATATTCTCCCGTTTGCTGTGTTCTCATATTGTCTTTTTTTACTTTTTTATTGACCTTTCCTGACCTTTCCTTTAACAGGATATAATAGATAGTAGATTCACTTTAAGAAACAAAGTACGTTACTGAAAACTATTGTTTTATATACTTATTAATTTTAATATGTAAAGTGGAAGAAAGTTTGGATAGTTTCATGAGATTATTAAAGGAAGTTCCTCCTTAAATAAGTTAGTCATTATCATATTGAATTATGGATATTATAATGTAAGGGTTAACAACACAGTGCCCATCACCGTCTGTCATAACTGAACATTTTTTATTTTGTCTAATTTCTTATATAGACATTTTTTATAATGTCAAATTCCGAGAAGCTTAATTTTATAAAATTTGCCTTTATCAAGATGCAGATATTTGTTGATCATTATATTATGGAAGCACCTTATATGCAGCCAACATTTTTACCTGGGACAGTTTAAAAAAAAAGTGGGTTTTCGAAATTTGGAAACAGGGACCAGGTAGGTAAACCTCAGGCTCATCTTGTCCTGTAGGCAGTTATCGTTTAGGAACTTGGAGAACATTGTGACCAAGAGGCTGTTTTACGTTTTCCCAACCATGATTTGTAAACACGTTCTATAGATCTTTTTTACAATGTGTGTGAGCAAAATATAAATTAAGAGAAAAATTCACTATAACAAATCCTTTAATATAGCATAAAATACAAATCCAAGTAAACACACAAACAGAGATATAAAGCAGGATGCTTTTTAATTTCTTCGAACTAGCAACCTTCTCAATGGAATATGTCTCCTTAGTATGTAAAAACAGACTAAACAAACAGAAAAATGACACTAAATTATAAATATATATCTAGTGAACGCTTCTACAATGATTTAAAGATTTTGTTTCTTTATCAAAATTTTGTGTAGGCACAACAAGTTGATGTATATTTATTTATAAAGAAAATATTTAAAGAGGCTTAAAGTTAAATAAAAAGAAATGTTAATAATATAAATTAATCCCGTCGATAAGTGGTACACAATACTTTATTTCTATCCCTACCCTCATTTCAAAAACATATTATCTTTTAAAAGTAATACCAATGAATGTTTATTAATATTTACACACTTATACTATGCTTAAATAAGAACAGTTCAACGTACTAAAAGCTACTCTGTTATAAATGAAGGCACTAAATTAAACATAAACTAAAATGTAAAATTTGATTATATTAAAATATATTACAAATTTATTTGAATTAAATTAAATTATTTTTCTCGAGTGTATTAAATTACTTATCTAAGTATATATAATTAATTATTTCATTTCTAAGGTAGAAAAAATTTTCTTTAATAAAATTGCTATCAGTAATTTGAAATTTTAATTTGATAGTTCATTTTGGTGCTAGAATTGGATAGGTGGTACATTTTTATAAATTTTATACATTTCAGAAGTATATTAGTAATATAACTTAAATGTTCTTCTGATTTTTAATTCATATTTATTTCCAATATTAATCTTTATCGAATAAATTTTAATCTTTGTTTAAATAAGAATATATTTAAATAATATTTTATTATAAACGAAAGAGGGAAAAAAATAATTTTTTAACCGTATTTACTTTCGTAATTTCACATTGCATTCAGCTATGTAGTTGTTGTTTTTTATAGAGAACTGAGAAAGAAAAGAATTGCATTGTCATTTTTTATACCATAACAAAAAACTTTTAATTTACAGATTCTTTTGTTTGCAATATCCTCAGAATATATACCATGTTTAATGAATTAATTGAAAATAATTTTCGCTAATAACTTTTTCATTCCCTTTTTGAATAAGTTTTTTTATTTTATTTATTTCTTTTTAAAAAATAAAACTCATTTTATTTGCTTTCTAATTGATTTGTAGTCTAAGAGTTTTTAGATTTTTCCCCTTAAAAATTAACTAAGGTTATGGATTATCACCTGCAATTCAGGTTTATTTTTCATATCTCTTTAATCTACACCTATAAACATAATATACTCAATAAGAGTTACAGTAATCTCTGCTATTTTAAAGGTAATAAAATAAAAATTTATTACCTTTTGAATATTTTTTAAAATTTTATTTATTTCTTTTTAAAAGATAAAACTTATTTTACTTGCTTTCTAATTGATTTGTAGACTAACAGTTGTTAGATTTTTCCACTTGAAAATTAACTATATGTATGGATTATCATTTACAATTCAGGTTTATTTTTCATATCTCTTTGATTTACACCTATAAACATATTATACTAAATAAGAGTTACAGTAATTTCTGCTATTTTAAAGATAATAAAATGAAAAATTGTTACCTTTTGAATATTTTTAAAAATTTTATTTATTTCTTTTTAAAAGATAAAACTCATTTTATTTGGTTTCTAATTGATTTGTAGACTAACAGTTTTTAGATTTTCTCACTTAAAAATTAACTATAGTTATGGATTATCTTCCCATTACTATTCACTTACTGTTCAGGTTTATTTTTCATATCTCTTTCACCTACAGCTATAAACATAACATACTAAATAAGAGTTACAGTAATTTCTGCTATTTTAAAGGTAATAAAATGAAAATTTATTACGTTTTGAATAAGTTTTTTTTCATATTATTTATTTCTTTTTAAAAGATAAAACTCATTTTATTTGGTTTCTAATTGATTTGTAGACTAACAGTTTTTAGATTTTTCCATTTGAAAATTAACTAGAGTTATGTATTATCACTTGAAATTTAGGTTTAGTTTTCATATCTCGTTCACCTACACCTATAAACATACTAAATAAATAATAGTTAAAGTAATTTCTGCTATTTTAAAACTAATAAATTGAAAATTTAATATAAGTTAATTTTTTTTCTAAGCCTGTGGATCACAAAATTTACTCGCTGTTGAATGAATTTCTTTATTCGTCTGTCTCTTCGTAGCATTTTAATGTGACCTTCCTTGGAGGCCGTGGTACACGTATTTTTAAACAGACCGACAACTGATATTTCCATGGCATCTGGCGATCCGAAAAGATTTGGGGTCTAACATTTAAGAATCATTCGGAGAAAAGAATGTCCTATAAAACAGTTTGGAGCAAACTGCGAGAAATTTGATTATTTGATTAAATTTTAAGGAATTTTTCTCACGATTCGACCTAATTTGGGAATTTTCAATTTTTAATTGCATCTAGGTATGCAAGGGCTTCTTCCAGAAATGTACTGTGATATTCATATACAAGAAAAAGGAAAATGCCCGAGCACTCAAAAGCAGTATCTTTCTGTCACTTTTTTTAAACAGATAAGGATTCTGATAATTTTCCGAGGTGATGCTAGTTAATATCGGAGAAGTGGTTTAAATAGGAAAAAGTGTCAAAATACATCAAATAGTCTGACTCTGTCTGTTTCTTAATTATGTGATATTTATACCTGAGTAATTTACAGTACCCTCAGAATATATACAATGTTTAATGAATTAATTGAAAATAATTTTTGTTAATAACTTTTTTATTCCCTTTTTGAATAAGTATTTTCATTTTATTTATTTATTTAAAAAAAATAAAACTCATTTTATTTGCTTTCTAATTGATTTGTAGACTAAGAGTTTTTAGATTTTTCCCCTTGAAAATTAACTAAGGTTATGGATTATCACTTTCAATTCAGGTTTATTTTTCATATCTCTTTAATCTACGCCTATAAACATAATATTCTCAATAAGAGTTACAGTAATCTCTGATATTTTAAAGGTAATAATATAAAAATTTATTACTTTTTAAACATTTTTTAAAATTTTATTTATTTCTTTTTAAAAGATAAAACTGATTTTATTTGGTTTCTAATTGATTCGTAGACTAACAGGTTTTAGATTTTTCCACTTGAAAATTAACTAAGGTTATGGATTATCACTTGCAATTCAGGTTTATTTTTCATATCTCTTTCAAATACACCTATAAAAATAACATACTAAATAAGAGTTACAGTAATTTCTGTTATTTTAAAGGTAATAAAATAAAAATTTGTTACATTTTGAATATTTTTTTCAAAATTTTACTTATTTCTTTATAAAAGGTAAAATTCATTTTATTTGATTTCTAATTGATTTGTAGACTAAAAGTTTTTAGATTTTTCCACTTGAAAATTAACTATATTTATTGGATTTTCATTTGCAGTTCAGGTTTATTTTTCATATCTCGTTCACCTACACATATAAACATACTAAATAAATAAGAGTTAAAGTAATTTCTGCTATTTTAAAAGTAATAAAATGAAAATTTAATATAAGTTAATTTTTTTTCTAAGCCTGTGGATCACAAAATTTACTCGCTGTTTAATGAAATTATTTATTCGTCTGTCTCTTCGTAGTATTTTAATGTGTGGAAGCGCCGGTACACGTATTTTAAAATTGACCGACAATTGATATGTCCACTCCATCTGGCGATCCGAAAAGATTTAGGGTCTAACATTTAAGAATCATTCAGAGAAAAAATGTCCTCTAAAACAGTTTGGAGCAAACTGCGAGAAATTTGATTATTTGATTAAATTTTAAGGAAGTTTTCTCACGATTCGACCTAATTTGGGAATTTTCAATTTTTAATTGCATCTAGGTATGCAAGGGCTTCTTCCAGAAATGTACTGTGATATTCATATACAAGAAGAAGTAAAATGCCCGAGCATTCGAAAGCAGTATTTTTCTTTCACTATTTTTAAGCAGATAAGGATTATGATAATTTTCCGAAATGGTGCTAGTTAATATTGGAGAAGTGGTTTAAATAGGACAAAGTTTCAAAATACATCAAATAGTCTGACTCTATCTGTTTCGTAATTATGTGATATTTATACCTGAGTAGTTTACAGTACCCTCAGAATATGTACAATATTTAATGAATTAATTGAAATAATTTTTATTAATAACTTTTTCATTCCCTTTTGAATACGTTTTTGTTTATCTTATTTATTTCTTTTTACAAGATAAAACTCATTTTGTTTGCTTTCTAATTGATTTGTAGACTAGCAGTTTTTAGATTTTTTCCCCTTGAAAATTAACTATAGTTATGGATTATCACTTGCAATTCAGGTTTAGTATTCATATCTCTTTCATCTACACCTTTAAACCCTTCCGTTACGATTTAATAATGAAAAACTGTGCGTGAAGAAACCATTTATTTTTTATTTAAAAAACTTGTTTCATTTTACAATTTTTACATTTTCTAATTAAAATCCACTTTTTACATAGTGTTAAATAATATCAGAAAAAGTAT
>CM063504.1:7316850-7336850 GCA_032207245.1 Pardosa pseudoannulata
CTAATTATATGGATTAATATTTAAAATTTAAAAACATAATATCTCTTTTGTACTGGACTTTTAAATTCAAATATCAATATTATTACAAAAAGTAGCATACATATTTGTGTTTATAACAAGCAAGGCTAAACGCTCAAAGTAATACTTAAAAGTAAGAAAAATACTTTTGAAAGCACTTTGAAGGGCTAAGAAGTAAATAAAATGGCAGAAAATTGGTAGATAGAAGCCTGATATTGCATCAGTACAAAATCTGTGAAACACCAGAGAGATGTTATAAAGCCTTAACTGAGAAATGGTACCTCCGAAAGCATTAAGAGAGTTATTGCCGACATTTTGTTTCAGCAGAATAATTAAAATATATTCTTGTGATCAATTAATTCAGGGAATTCGGGAACATTTTCGTATCAGGTAATAAAAATAGGGAAAACAATTTAGAGACCCGGTAAAATTTATTATAAAATGTTAACAATTTTAAAATATTGTTCAAGGTTTTTCTGAGTCTCAAATTCTAAATCACTGTGTACTATTAGAATTAGTAGGTATTTTGTTGTTAAAAGTTTAACGGATATTCACAATAACCTGATTCAGTGCTAGCAAATATTTTTTCATAATTTCACTAAGTTTTATAATGACTTTATCTGTCCAACTTACAGTATGAAAGAAGTAATTTTAGAACTTGATGTGAAATATAAAGTTACTAAATGGAGCATAAATAATTTCTCTAGTGAACTGTAACAATAAGTTACATTCTATTCAGCCTTTTTTACCTCTTCCCGTGAGCCATCGTCAAAGACGTACAGAACAGGACCGTCTTGAACTTGGAAGGAACTTCGGACTTCTCCCAACCGATGGAAGAGGCCGTTGCTTTAGCAGGATTCTGATACCTCCATTCTTGAGTGCACCTCTTTTTTTACTCCTTGGGGCAGTCGGGTTTTTTTAGAGGACAAGGTTGTTACCAGAGGAGAGAAGAGGGTGAACGCTGCTGGCATCGCTGCTTTCGGGATAGACATTTTTTGATGTGACACAAAAAAAAGGAAAGGCTACGCTATTTTATTTAGGGCCGACGCCGAGTCGAGAGGAGTCTTTCCTATCTACAAATGATAAGCTGTATTCCTTAGGCATTTAAATGCATAAAATCCTTTAGCCCCTTACCTGTTACAGCTTTCGAGTCTTTACTGATTTGCCCGTTCGGCGTACGGGCAAATCAGTACTGATTTCTATTTTGCTTGCACTATTTCGGCCTTATGTTTTCCAATTTTATTAACACATTATTCGTATAGATTCGTATAGATGTCCAGTAATTGATAGTTTGCAGTTTATTATATTTTCTACTCTGATTGATTCAGAAGCGCGGGTTTTTTCGAATGTTTTGTATCAGAAGACGAATTGTTATTTATCAGTGTATAGCTTTCTGGTTATATTTTACTAACCGCCTGATAATTTTATTGATGTAAGAGTTGAATAATATATTTTTACTTTTAAATAATGGATAATTCAGAACGTATGGAGCTTGTGATTCGAACTGTGACTCGGAATCAGAAATTGAATTATATGTAAATGATAGTAGCGAAAGTTTACTAGATGACCTGGATAGTAGTGACTCTGATAGTAGTACAGATGGAACCAGTCAAACAAGACAATTTTTTAATATTAATTGTGATAATCCTTAGGATCTGCCTCTTAGATTTGCTTTTACTGTAATTCCAAAAATTAACTTGGATATCGATTAGACTAAAGGTAAACTTCAGTTCTATGATGCTTTCATAGAAAAAAAAAGTTGTAATACATGCTTAAAAATATTAGAAATGTTAATTTTAATAGCATATCTTTACTTAAAAATGTAAAATGAACAAAAAAATGTTATAAAATAATTTGACATTTTTTGACCGAATTCTGAAAAAAAATGAAACTGTCAAAGGGTTAATCAAGATATATTTGTAAATGTATTTTTAATGAGTTTTAATTTCTTATTCTCAAACACTAAATGAACGTAACATTATTTTTACATGCACGAATTCATCTACATTCAAATTATCTTGCGCATGTGTGAAAAATATTGCACCTGTTTATGCTTTTCAAATTGAAATGAAACGATTAGAAAGACACTGATCGGGGCTTAAAATCATGAGTCTTTCAAGTGGGAGCACTAATTCAACTACATGGAATTTTTCTTGTTTGTGAATGAAAAACCTCTCACCTCTTTATGTTTTCCAGATTAAAATATCACTCGAAAAATACGCAGCGGATCTTAAAACCAAGACTCTCTCATGTGTGACCACTATTTTAAACTTCAATTTTTTCCTTTAATGGGAAAAATCACAGCAGTTCTTTATATCTTCCAAACTGTAAGGAAACAACTATTATGTATATAATTAAACAAGATCTGGAAATGTAATACTTGAATTGTATATAAAAGTTTTCATGTTTAGAATTTATAGTAAAAATATGTTCATATTAGCATTAGATTTACCGATGTTGATCATATACCTATTTTTACTGAAGTGAGCCAATTTGACTCATATAAGAAAATTTAAGTTTTTTGCAAAGAAAATAGTTCCAAATTAATTTAAATAAAATGATTATTTAAAAAAAAATCATGAAAAATATTTTTTACATATAAAATCTGTTTTTGAAACACATTTTCCGCAAACATTTCTATTAAATTTAGCACAATGGTTTCTACATCTATTTCTTTTGCATGACTGTTGAACTTGATAATTCTTCCGTATGTCAGTAGCATGAATTTCTGTCATTGGAATGGAACTGTTCTTGGTTTCTTCTCTATATTAACTTTTCAGCCAATTGGAAAATAAAATCTTGACTGTTTCCCAGGCCTTATAGGATCAATAAATTGCATGTTATGAGATTAACTGTTAAACTATGTGTCAAATTGGCTCACAACCGTGAAAATAGTATATCACATTTGATAATGCGAAATGAAGGGGTCTGAGAGAAAGAGGAATGAAAGTTTACATATATTTTATTACTTAACTAAAAACCAACATATGTTTTTTAAAAGTGATATTAAAGTTATATATATATATATATATATATATATATATATATATGTGTGTGTGTGTGTGTGTGTGTGTGTGTGTGTGTGTATTATGGGGATCAAATTTTTAATGAGTCAAATTGGCTCGGTTTGTAAATCTAGTATTAATTTACGCAGGACAGTAGAAAACTCTAGTTGAATTCCATCTAACCGTGGACCGTAATTTGCTTTTTCCTAAGAAAATTCAAATCGGCTTCAATTGGGCCCAAATATTTGTTCAGATTGTAAAATTTAGTACCGTAAGTATTTGGTCGTTAATGGTTATACACGTGGAAAAAAACCTGTAGGAAGCAGTTACCGATACCAAGGTACATACCAACAATGTACCAAGGTATAGATAGATATATTATCGATTTCAATGAAAGAGATGATTATACCCAATCCACCCCTCTGGAACCGAAGAGTTAAAAAAAATTTCTGAAATTTAATTTCCTTCTGAACTTTACTTAGGTAGTAATGAATTGAAAAACCTACTAGTTAAATTCAGTTTTAGAATAAAAATCTAAGCATCGGATCTTAACAAATGGAACAATAAGCCAAAAGATAACTACCTGATTATTTAACTATCAGCTACCCACTGGGAGCAAAAAACTTGTGAGATACAGATCGCATTACCAAGAAAATTTATCTACTTCATTAAGAGGGGTGATTAAATAATAAAATAAAATTCCTCTAAACCCACAGATTACAGGCATTATGATCTCTAGCTTATTTTATTGATTACATCAAGTCAATCAGATGCAAGAGTTGAAAGGGTGTACTTAACAAGCTGGGTTAAATTTGCATAAAGAAGGTGATAAGTAGTTCAACATACAATTTAATAGAGATGCCTCAACACATGTAGAAAAATGTATTCAGAAAAGATTTAGAGATTATATCATCATTTATTCTTTAGCTCATTTTTAAATGACTACAGTTTTATTTTTCTACATATAGTTCTTTGTCTTTTTTGTTACCTGTTTATAAATATTTAATATAATTTATGAGTCATTATTAATTGCCCGTAAAAACTTTCTTTGTTAAACTCTTTTCCGTTACTACTCAGACTTTTGTGAAATATTAGAAATTTCTCTTTCTTTAAACGGAATGTCTTAGGTAAAATGCTTACGGTATTAATCCTAGTTAATGAGAATTTTCATTTTAAGATTAAAAATAATGAAGAAATGTTCAACTCATTTCAAATCTAAACTTGCTAGCAAAGATAAAAATTTATTATTATTTTTATAATATATATCTTTTTTGCCTCGTGTACTTTTGGAAATTGTAGATTAATTGAAACAGCTTATCTTATACCAAACCGCAACATTTTTTGAAGATAAACTAAAAGATAAAAATTATTCTTTTCTTTACAGATAATTTGTTTCTAGTCGAACAGCGTATGAGAGTTTATAAAACTTGTGCAGCACTGTAACAAAAAAGAAACAAACAATTTTTTGTTTCATGATTGCTTATTTGTTTACAGAAAATTAAAATAAATTTTTTAAATGAGAAATAAATTATAAACTACTTTTATCTTTAGATAATTTTAATAGTTTATTTTTATGGCTATGTAGAAAGATAATTATATTATCTAAAGAGCCAAAAATATTTTATCTGAAATATAAGTTTTTAGAACGAGATGGGGAACTTTTAATATTTAAAATTTTATTTTCGAATAAATCTGAATATTTTATAGTACCCGGTAAAATAAATCTGTTATCAGATTTGATAGAATAATTGAGAGATAGAATTATGTGGTTGAGCCCATTCATTATAATTGCTTCTAAATTTAAAACACAATTCTCTTAAAAGCAGTTTATTACCATACTTTGAATTTCATTGCCATGCATGCATACAATCAATTAAAATATTTCTTGGATTTATATTCTAGAATATTACCGAACGATGGCCGAATGGTCAGGGTGCTGGCCTTCGGAACCGGAGTTCATGGGTTCGAATCCCACTGCGGCATGGATGTTCGTAGCCGTTCGGAATCGGCTTTAAGCAGTAGGTCCCAGTCTCATTAGCCCTCGTGTTGCAAAAAGTAGACCGTAGCGCTCCAAACCAAACCAAGCCATTCTAGAATATTTGACAAATAGAAGATTTTTTTTTAATATTTGTTGGGGATTTGTATATAATGTATTAAGATTTAGGAAAAAAAATGATTACATTTTTAATGACTTGAAAAAAGTGAAATGAAAATAAAGTAAAGTAAATCAGTCTCTAATTAAAGAGATGATAAAATAACGAAAACATTTTTTAATTATTAATTGAAAATTCTACATCTTTGTACACTTAGACTTTGAACGTATTTAGAGAAATAACAATTAAAATATTTAAAAAATTATGTGACTTTTAAAAAATATTTTGTTAATTTTTAAACAGTTTCTTGCAAACTAATTTTCAATTTTTCTTTTTTTTGTCATATTATTGCTTTAAAATATAATATAATATGAAAAAAATAGTCCAGCATTTTCTTGAAATTATTAATTTACAAGGAATACGTTCATGTGTGTACATAAAATCTTCATGACGTTTAAGACTTTCTTAATTCAAACTGATTTTTAACAAACAAAATAAATACACATTAGAAGTATTTTCTATACGTTCTGGTGGAATCTATAAAAAATAAATCTTTTTAAGAATTAACAATTTTCTTATAAAACACGAATTATTCAAAAACATTAATTTATTATAAGTCAAATCGCTACTTGAAATTAAGTTACTAAATTTATATGCATACAAAATTTTATAACTCTAAGATAATAATTCATGACAACAATTTTTTATGTCCATATTCCATTACAAGATTTTATCTGTCATTAATTTAGCTCTAATAAACTATCTGAATACACATTTTAACTACTTATTTAAAAATATTCATATATAAGTATATAAAATTAAGAGAAATAAAATACCAAATAATAGTCTCAAAATATTTAATATCAATACTACAATTTACTCTATATTTGTAATACATAAAGTTTAACATTTAACGGAAAATAATAAGACAAACCTTTTAAATTGGGCATAAATTTTCTTGGAACTATATGAAACAGGTCTCGGAAATGATAAATGATCTGATATAATGTATATTTAAAATTTCACAAACTTTATTGTTCAGTAGGAGTATTCGAAGCAATGTGTTGTACCAAGTTAAAAGGGAAAGGGTTTTTTTTTTACCTCTGGCTATTCTTGACTTAACTGTTACCCTTTAAATTGGACATAAAGTTTCTTAGAACTACACGAAACAGATTTTTGAAATGTTGACTGGTTACATATAATTTATATTTAAAATTCCCAAAATTTTGTTCAGTAGGAAGATTTGAAGCAATTTGTTGCATTAAACAGTAAAGTTAAAGGTAAAAAAGTTTTATTTTCCTCTAACTGTTGTTATTTTTAATGTTTGTATATCTGTTTATAGCAAAACCCTGTGTAATAAAGTATTACTGCTTTAGTAAATTTAACAATATTCAGTGAAAATAATAAATTTGTTACGATTTGAATTTTCATTGGAAGCCGCATTTAAATCAATGATATTCTTTGACTTTTTTATTGAATAAATATACAAATTAAAAATTCAGGCAATATTAACTTAAGGTTATTACTATGAATTAAACTATAATCTTTATAGTTCATATATTCTAGCCATTTTATTTAAATTTCAATAAAAAGGTTTAATTTCAGATTTAATTTTAGTTAATGGATACTATACTTTAGAGTGTAATAAATCGGATTAATCAGGATTCTATAAACATGAGTACTTATATATCCTAGTGAAGATATTTCAGAATATATATGTAATATTTCTGTTGATCAATTAATGTTTATCTTATTAACAGTATCCTGCGAGAGAATATACGTTTGCTTTTTAGTCATTGGAAGAATATTAAATGTTCATAGTGATATGCAATTTAAGCAACTATTTTATATATTTAATAGTCAAAATCCTCATTTTAAAGCATTCTATATCAAATTATAATACAGAAATAAAAGTAAAATCCACATTACAGGATATTTTAAATCTGCTAAAATAATTGAACTATTTTTTTTTTTACCATGTGAGTTAAATTCAGTGATTAATACTTAACTGTGTTAGTTCACAATCATAGGTACCCACTGCTATTAAACAGAGGGAGTTTTAAGGTTTTCAGAGTTAATGACCTTTTTTGAAATTCAAATTTTATTCATGCAATTTAAATTATTCATTTGCTAACAAACATACACGAGTACAACCTCTCGTGTAAATACTATTTAAATTACTAATATTTAACTTTGTTAAACCATGTATCATATAGTTAAGAAATAAAGCGTATAGATATACGTATAGTTATAAGAAATAAAGTAAGGTGTAAAATATTTTACACTATAGACTATCAATTGCATTATTTTAAATTATTTTGTGTTTCTTTTTATATTTAATATAAAGATTTAAAACTTAATGAACAAAATAGTGTTGAAATTGGACTCCTTATACAGTTTAAAACAACCATTAACTAAATAATAGAATATTAATCACTTTAGTTCTTTCTATATAAGTATTATTATATAATTATTAACCTCTGTATGCATTAATGTATAATTTATCTTTTATATCTCTGTCTAATATACTTTGCTTTCTCTTTGAATGGTATTTCTACTCATTTCTCACTTCAAAGTTATTAATTCATAAGCGATAATCCATTAAGTATTATATAATTCAGAAGTATTATACATTGAAGAGCAAAAAGCGGGTATAGTCATGTATATGGAGATAAAAAGATATTTAACCAATCAGAATACTGCACTATGGTAGGCAACGCCTATATAAGACAACAAGTGTCTGTCATAGTTGTTAGGTCAGTTATTGCTGTTACAATGAGAGGTTTTTAAGATTTAAGAGAGTTTTAACGTGGTGTCATAGTCGGTTATAGCACGAGAGACCGTGAATTTCGGGAATCCGGTAAAATATCAGATCTCCGACATCACTGCGCTCGAAAAAAGATTGGGCAAGAACGAGACCAACGACGACTAGGAAGAATCATAAAATACAACAAAAGTGCAACCCTTCCACAAATTGTTGCAGATTTCAATGCTGGACCATGAACAAGTCTCAGCGTGTACACCACTCAAATAAACATCATCAATATGGGCTTTCTCAGCAGAAGGCCTACTCGTGTACCTTGATGACTGCAAGACACAATGCTTTACATCTCGCTTGGGCCTGCCATTTCCAACATTGGACTGTTGATGACTGGAAACACTTTTCCTGGTCTGACTAGTCTCGTTTCAAATTGTATCGAGCGGATGTATGTGTACGGATATGGACACAACCTCATGAATCCATGGACTCTGCATGTCAACAGGAGAATGTTGGATCTGGGCTCTGTGATGGTATCGGGCGCGTGCAGTTGGAATGATATGAAACCCCGTCTAGATAGATTCTGACATACGACACGTACATATTCATCTTATCTGATCAACTGCACCCATTTATGTCCATTGTGGACTTGAGGAATTTCAGAAGGACAATACGATACCTCACACGTCCAGAACTGCTACGAACGATGGCCGAATAGTTAGGGTGCCGGCCTTCGGAACCGGAGTTCGTGGGTTCGAGTCCCACTATGGCATGGATGTTCGTAGCCGTTCGGAATCGGCTTTAAGCAGTAGGTCCCGGTCTCGTTAGCTCTCGTGTTGCAAAAAGTAGACCGTAACGCTCCAAACCAAACCAAACCAGAACTGCTACAAAGGGGCTCCGTGAATTCTCCTCTGACTTTAAACACTTCCGCTGTCCACCAAAATGCCCAGAAATTAACATTATTGATCACATTTGGAAAGGCTTGACACGTACAGAAGATATCCCCACCATCTCGTAATGTTAGGAATTTATGTACCACCCTGCAAAAAAAATCGTAAAAACCGGATGCATGTTCTCAGTTACTTCCAGCACTGCTTCAGACATTAGTCGAGTCCATGTCGCTTCGTGTCGTGGTACTTCTGCGTCCTCGCGGGAGCCCTACACGATATTGGGCAGGTGTACCAGTTTATCTGTCTCTTCGGCTTATAATGATTATCCTCCATATGCATTTATGTATAACTGATTTCTCCTTAAATGCTCTGTTTAACATATATTGATTTCTCTTACTAAACATGTTTTTCCTAGTTATTTCTGATTAGAAGCTAATAATGTTTTGGCGGCAACCCGTTAAGTATTATATAATCTGTTAGCATTATATAGTAAATATCTTCCATACGCATTTATGTATAAATATTTTCTCTTTAGTGGCTTCGTCTAATATATCTTAATTTACCTTACTATGCATAGTATATTTATTTATTTATTACTGTGAAGCTATGGATTCTTAAGAGATAATCAATTAATATTATCTAACCCATCAGTTTTATATAATAATGAACCCTGTATGAATTTATGTTATAATTATTTTCTCATTAATTGCTTTGTCTAATATTCCCTGCATTACGTTACTCTACCGGCTATTTCATTTTTCACACTTGAAAGCTATTAATTCTTGAGAGTTAATTTAATTCTTTAAAAGCTCGAAAGCTTTTATTGTATAATGCATTAGGCAGCACAACAAAACTATCTTCATATTTCTATTTTTAGACTGCATTTCAGAACTTAACGATCCATACATCATAGATTTTCTCTTTACTTTGAACGATTTCCTGTTTCACGTGTGCAATTTATTTGACAGCTTTGTAGACAGCCAATAAAAGAGATTTATATTTTCATTTTTTATCAATCTATATCTGCTAGAGACGAGTAAAACTATTTTGTCGTCTAATCTGCGCAATCTAGTAAATTAAAAAAAAGCTATTATAACAATTATCAAACAGCAAATCAATTATCAAAATAATATAATTATCAAACAGCTATTATAAATTTTAATGAAAAGATTTAAAAACTGAAAATTGAAGTAAAGCGGCATTATACTACTCTATATATTTTCGAAATATATATAACAGATACAATTTCAGTTAATGATTTTGTAATAGGAATAATAAAATAGGAGGTTGTCAAAAATATTTTTGTCAAAGTACTATATCATATTTTATACCTAGTTAATCTAATTATGATTGAAAAAATTATTTCCAAAATCCTCACATACAGAAGAAAGTCCTTTAACCTTGAACCAAATTTATAATAACAATATTCACAAAATTCTAACTTGTGGGGCACCAATAAAAGGAATTACTTATATAACGCAAGTTGGCAACAGTAGAGTGTAGTAAAAGTTAAGGACAGAGTGAGAACACATAATTTGCTAAACATTCGGTAACACAAACTGAGCACAACCTAAATTTAAGTTCTGAAAATTTGAATATAACACCAAAAATTGGTAAAATAGGGCAAAATAGAGAAAATAATTGGGTATCTTAATTTTCTTAAATATTATAATTGAATATAGGCCTCGCTGCAGAAATAGAAGTTAAAGTTCTGTGATATAACTATCGAGCTTAAATTTTTAATTAATTTAGTAATATATATTAATTAATTTAGTAATAGTCAATTTAGTACTTAATTAATTTAGTAATAATTAATTTAGTAATTAATTGTATTTATTAATTTAGTCAAACATTGTATTAGAAAAATGAAGTAAAATAGATACATAGTACTCTATAGACATATAAATGATTAATGATTAATGATTAATTTGAAATGGTATTAAAAAGACTTTTGTCTGGTTTAACTGCCGGTTACAGCTAATTTACAGGTGGTTACCTGGAAAATACATGAAACGTATATTCACCAATTAGGTATAATCAACAATGCTATAAATATATATTTTAAAAAATAATGCACTTTATACAATTGCTGCAGTATTAGATATGTTGTTTACACACATGGACACAGATAATACCACATGCCTTACGATTGACAAATACAAATTTACTCTTCCGAAATTTCCCCTAACATTTCATACAGTAATAGTTAATAATAATAATAATAAAACAACAAAACTCCTCTGCGCAACAGCCTCTGGGGGGGGGGGGCAGGGATCAAGTGCCAATCTCAACCAAGAGCCCTGGGGTGAAAAGCATATGTTCCGGTTAGGTGGTCAACCTTACGCGGAACCTCCAGTATTTAGTTCTCAAGCATGCTCGATCCTCAGTTTGTCTACCCACCGAAGGGATGAATAGCTGAGTCAACATTGCCCAGTCAGGGATCGAACCTCCGACCTGTGTCGTGGGAGCGCGAAGCGATACCCCGACGCCACAGGGCTTCAATAATAATAATAATAATAATAATAATAATAATAATAATAATAATAATAATAATAATAATAATAATAATAATAATAATAATAATAATAATAATAATAATAATAATAATAATAATAATAATAATAATAATAATAATAATAATAATAATAATAATAATAATAATAATAATAATAATAATAATGCATTTAGCAGAACTAACGCTCTATTTTATCTTATTTTTCTCGAAAGCCATGGAAATTTTCTGCAAGTATTTATTAATTTCCCTATTATCAATATACTACAAACCCCTTTCTTGATTACTTTACGGGGAAACCTGAAACTTGTATGGAAGACACGATATGTGAAAGAAATCTTTTAGTTTATTTAAATTTTCATAAATGAAATTGAAATTTACTTCTATAATGTATACAACATTAATCTAATACATAAAAAATACATTTTTCCAATAATATTAATTTACATTAATTAATATTTGCACTTTTTGCAATAATTTATTATATTTAAAAATATTTGCAATATTTAATAATATTTATTAATTTAATAATATTTAAATTCTGATAATAATATTTTAATAATATTTAGTCTAAGAGCTAAAATTCTAATATCAAATAATAGGCCACTACCTTGTTAAAATATCATAATATCAGCTTGGAAACAAAAATGTTTAGAATTATCATTCCTTGAAAGTAATATTATTGTGGAATCAGAACATTGAGCATTAAATAAACAACGAACTAACAAGAACTATCTTAATAACTCATCGTAAAAAAATTCAGCAAACATTTGGTAAATTTAGTTTTCTAAGCAAACATACATCAATAATATATGTGTATATCAAAAAATTAGTATACAATGGTTTGTTGTCTATTTGCAACTTCATGTTATTTTATTGATAACTTATATTTATGACACATATAATTTATTTCTTAATTGTATAAAATATTAGTCTGATACAAAACAATGCATTATTCAAAAATATATTAGTTTACATGAAGTATTATTTACATTTCTTTCAATTTTTCTTTTTCTGTCCTATTTGCAGAGTCTGAAAAATAAAATTCTAATACGACAAAATTAGAAATAACAATGGTACTATACATCATTATGTATTATTGACAAAATACACTATATTGCCAATGATGATCGATCGCTTGAGATTTTATACATTTTGTTGAATACCTAGAAAAATACACTAGGAATTATCCTGGAACCTCAATCGTGTAAACAGAATGGTACACGTCATATATCTCAGCTAAAAAGGTTTTCCCGAAACCCTGAGGGGACCGTGAACCAATTGAAAAAAAACGAGTATATTTTGGATATCCCTGTAAAAAGTAATGTATGAAAAGCATTGAAACTTAAGCAGAAATAAAGGTTTTTAGAAAAACAATTCTAAATTTCTCCGAGTGTTTAACTTATAATTTGTACAATTCACAATATAAAATAATGCTAGTTTCAGGACTCTTGTAAAACAACATTGTACACAACACCTTGCAATCGGAATTAAAAAAATAATAAATATTGAATGAAAAATGAACAGGTTTACTAAATGATGTTTCACTGCGCATGCGCGAATGTAATCAAAATATAATTTGCGTAATAAAGTAGCTAAATGTATAGAGCAACTTTTGTGAAAGACACAGCTTGAAAATTCTGAAAGTGATCGTCGAGAGAATAATAATTTGTTGACGGTCCCCTACGGGGTTTGAGGAAAAATTCTTTGCTGAAATATATGTCTACCATCCTGTTTACACATCTGAGGTTTCAAGATAATTCTTTATGTATTTTTCTAGATATTCAACAAAATATGTAAAATCGCAAGTCACCGGTCACATCATCGACAATATAGTGTAACATGTATCCAATATCTTGCTAAGTTATTATAATATAACTTCGTAACAAAAATATTTAATGAGAGTCATAACTTGAAATTAATATCATAATGGACTCACGACACTGAAGATAAAATAAACAATTGACTAACAAGAGATATCTTATTCCTACATCGCAAATAAAATTAGTAAATTGTCGCAAACAAGCATAGGTCAATAATATAAGTCTATATTTAAAAACTAGCATAGAATGGTTTGTTGTCTATTCGTAACTTTATGTCATTTTATCTATAATACAAAATGATATATAGTACCATTGTTATTTCTAAATTTGTAATCATTTTATAATTTTGTTTCTTACATTTATTTCAGGTGATGGGCAGGAAGTTGGAAAGAGTAAATACTATATGAAAACGTAACTTTAAAAGTCATTGTTCAGAAACGTCAAAATATATCATACAATAAAAAGAAATGAAAAAGACATTTACAAATTTTTATGAATATTTTGTTTAAATAAATAGTAACATTTAGAGGTGGTATCGTTTAATCACGTACAAAATAATGAACTGTGTAAGGAGAATTAATGATCTTTGTTGAAAAATAATCCTATGTTTACATGCCAGTGTCAACAAATATACAATTCAATTACAACCATTCTAATAAGTAGCTTAAATAACTAGACACAGCATTAAATAAAAAACTATGTAAATAAAAGAATGGTTATTTAAATTGTCTTTATTATGGATGTATATGAATTTTATTTTTGGTATTCAAAAATCCTTTTATATCAGAGAAGAAAGCAATGATACTACATGCCACGGTATTTAATCTCGTTAGAGCAAATTTTTGAAATTTATCTAAGATTTATAGGTTTACAGGGATCTTTTAAAAGCTCTTGAAAAATATTTAATGCTTCTATTTGAAATGTATTTTTTTTTCTATCGTTTATTTTTCCTTTATAAAAATATCTGGATTTGAAACAGTTTCCGGAATTGTTAAAAGCTGATTTTGAATTTTTAGTGTAATCGTCTAAAGATTCTGTAAGAAAATTATGTAAACACATTTTTTTTACTTAAAATACAATAAATTCTTAAGCACTATTTAGACAATATTTAAAACTTTAATTGTTTAGAAAAACTCTTATTTTTCTAAACAGTTATCTCTGTTTAGTGAGATTATTGTAATTTTTACTCTTGCTTCTTAAGGTAGCTCATATTGACTTGAAGAAAAAGAGTATTATAAACAATGTAACACACACACACACACACACACACACACACACACACATATATATATATATATATATATATATATATATATATATATATATATATATATATATATATATATATATATATATATATATATATATATATATATATATATATATATATATATATATATATATATATATATATATATATATATATATATATATATATATATATATATATATATATATATATATATATATATATATATATATATATATATATATATATATATTTGTGTGTGAGTGTGTGGATGTATTGTTCAGAAATGTGTTATATATATATATATATATATATATATATATAATATATATATATATATATATATATATATATATATATTATATATATATATATATATATATATATATATATATACATATATATACATATATATTTATATATATATATATATATATATATATATAATTCAATCTCTTCCATCTCTATTCTTTGCAAATTTAAAACATTAGCTATTAATCTTAAAGGATTTTAATTATAAATATCTAATTAATATAGACTCTATGCCTTCACGAATATTTTTGTTTTTAGAATTAACAGTTTGGTGTATGACAGAAATACTCGAATGATTCAAACTAAAAAAAAACTAAAGATAATATAAAGCTATATAGTATGGTATTGGTAGATGAAATGATTAAATGCTATTATTTGTTAAATTCAAATAATACGTTTTCGAGACCATGATACGAGTAATACATAGTAGTAATTTAGGCTAATTTTAAAGTAAGAGAAATTTTAAAAATCAACTTTACAATGTAAAATGAATTTAAACATCAAGAACTTTTGTTTGCTTGTTGCAAAGCTCTAAAATTATTTTCATGAAATTTAAATTAAGTCACTGAAGCCTGCTTTTTAGTGTTTGTTTTTCACTAAAAGATAACGATTTAGCCATTACGATCTGTACATATGAAATTTAAATACTGTTTCATATAATGCATTTTTTATGAACAAAAATTTTATAAATAAAAAGTACAATATTTCTAAAATATTTTCAACCTGTTACTTAGTACACTTATTTTTCAAATACTGATAAATATTAAATTATTAGGACAACAAATATTTGTGACTACACCAAATATACATTAAAATTAGTATATAGTACTGATAATTATTTATAATACAGATTCTTAATTTAAAATTTAAATTCATTTATTAATTACGTGAAGAAGAACGATTAAAATATTAACATAGAAATAATATTCATATCTGCTGGGTAAGATGGCGGGCGTTTACTGCATTTGTAAAAATCCAAATAGAAAGTCAATGCATGTCAAACGGTGAAATCAAAAGGCAGAAATCATATATTTCTGATAGCAATTTTTTTTGCTTTATTCTATAGAGAAAACTTGATTTAGTTTTAATAACAGAGACACTAAACCTTTCCATTACGTTTATCTATTTACACTTGGGAACATATTTCTATTCAATTTCCACGCGTTTAATTTTCTTTTATCTAATCTCTACCTAGATACAGTAAATTTACTAAATATTTCTTCATACTTAAGTTGCTAAACACTTATGCAGTACATTATCTAAAATAAAAATAGCTAGAGTCATTTATTGGTCACAAATCGCAACAAAAGAGGATTACGGGAGAAAACTACAAAAAACTTTTCGGAGATAACCTTCAGCTGTGTAAAGTTCTTTCTTAAAATATCAGTAATGGCAGTTGCTTGATTTCTTTTAAGCTATCAGTTCCGGATTTCAGTAGTGCAGTGAGTTCTAAGTATATACTTTCTCATCATCGACAAAGAATTTTACAGTCTTTTTATATCTGAAATTGAAGAGGAATTATTTTACTTACTTACTATTTTATGAGTAAACGAATAAAAGATAGAATGATTACGAGACAGAAGTAAGAAGTTATTCAGGCACAAAATACAAACCAAAGCTTCATGAAAAATAATTACTTAACTTAAAGTTAACAGTTGTATTTAATACCCATCTTCTTCTACGAATTTAAACGTTTAAGATTGGACAAAATTTCCTTCACTTTTAAAATAATTGGTTATTTTCTTTATGAAACTCGATTTTTCATATTTATAACTTTTTTTCTGAAATTTTCATCTGAAGCTTAAAAGAATAAAAAGGAATTAATCAATATATAAGCAGTATTTTGCCATAATATGTCTACACACATTACCTTCCACTAATATTTAGCAGCAATTTCTATAAAAACTAAAATATTTTTTTTTCCAAATGAAGCTGGCAATACATATACATATACTTTATATCAATACAATGCAGCGAAGCTGTTACCCATTTAGCATCAACCGAGGAGCATCGGGTCGCTTAAAAAATGCTACGGACTTGGGTAACATAACCCCTCTGGGTCCTTGTAGTTTAGAATCAGGAACCAAGCAGAAGACACCCTAGGATGAGCTAACCAATCCCAGAGGTATCGTTTGAGAACTGGGAGAATAGTGTGACCACGAACCTATTTTAATACACCAGTAACCTTTAATGAACAGTGGATCTTAGGCCGGTTCGAGTCCAGTTCCCGCAACCTTTCAGTTAAAAGATCGTTGCCATTGCCGACTGAGCTACAAAACTAAAATATGTCATTAAATATATATCGTAAAATACCGTCTGAAAGAGCTCTGGTAGTTCAGTCAGCAGAACTATCGATTTCATAACCAGAGAGTTGTGAATTCGAGGCTAGATCCGGTCAATGATCTTCTCTGTTCATTAATGGTGGCTAGGGCACGTCAAATATGTTCGGAGTCAAAATGTCCTCTAAGTTACCAATAGATACCAAGGTATACCATGTCTGGGATCTTACGCTTGGATTCTGTTTCTAAATTGTGAGGACACACTTTGATTTTGAGAATCGATCTGGTCAATGATCTTCCCTGTTCATTAATGGCGGCTAGAGCACGTCAAATATATTCGTAGTCGCAATGTCTTCTACGTTACCAATTCATACCAAGGTATACCAAGTCTGGAATCTTACGCTTGGATTCTGCTTCTAAATTGGGAGGACACACTTTGATTTTGAGGATCGATCTGGTCAATGATCTTCCCTGTTCATTAATGGCGGCTAGAGCACGTCAAATGTGTTCTGAGTCACAATGTCCTCTAAGTTATTAATTAATACCAAGGTATACCAAGTCTGGAATCTTACGCTTGGATTCTGCTTCTAAATTGCGAGGACATACTTGGTGATGTCATAGGGAGTAGTGTTGGTAGCACATATGTTGCCTCCATAATAAAATGAACAACATAAAACAGAGTATTCATATTGGCGAATGATATAAAAGCAAGTGTCTAACATCAGAAATGATACAAATTATAACATTTTGAAGTTCATTTCATTTAAAACCTCCTACCTTTGACTTTTGAAAAATAATATATCTCATATAGAAGAAAATATAAAGCAATACAAAAGTGAATTACTTTAAATTTAAAACAAGTTAATGCATTTCAGCAGCCTAAATGATTTCAATTCCTCATTGCCCATACCTGATGTTCTAATATCTTTTAATGTCTTATTACTAATGTTTAACTTCTCATCACTGCTACTAACAGTATTGTTTGTAATAATTCTTTGACGATTATATGTAATTTTTAAAGAACCAATGGAATTAATTATTCAATTTTGCTTAAAAAAGGGGAAAAATTAAACTGGATAAACCTGCTATTCACACCAATATAAATTTTAAAAAATCACCATTTTTATTTAAAAATCTTTGAAGATAGATGTTTCAGGAGAAACAATTAACAAAAAGGAATGTTTCGGCACTAAAATTATAATATAACAAAAAATTTAAAAAATTAAACAAATGTTTTGAATTTTAAATAACATTTTTAAAAGATGATTTAATTTTTTTATACACAAACATAAATGACCCGACAGACATTGTTTCAATGCTGTAAATCCAAAAATTGTAAAATGTTTTTAAATATATTATAATTGGACTGTTTGGGTGGAAAAGTAATAAAAAAAATTATTTTAAAAATACTTCACGCCACCACGCGTACGGTCATCACAAACGTAATTAGATTAAATCGAAATTTCCACATCGCCCGTACTTTTCGATCTAATTTCTCGTACTGAATCCTGTTGCACTGACCATTGCACTACAGATAGAAGGCAATGAGGGTTTTAACCGGTATTATAATCTTCTCAATAAAAGTGCAATTCTGGATTTATAATTAAGAAAACCATTTTCTATCGGATCAAATTCGGAATCTAAACCATTCTCGAACCAGATTAATTACATACACAAAATTTCATAAAAACCAGTCCAGTCGTTTAGGAGGTGTTCTATTACAAATATACGGGCAGAAGAAATACACATATAATGATATAATTTTAAATTTAGAAAAAATCAATAATTTCTAAAAGTTATTTTCTACTAAGGCTAAGAAAACTTATAATTAATAATATAACTGCTAAACCTTGTAATTAAATTCAGTTAACTATAACATATTACCATTCAGAAAATTCTATTTACACTAAAGATTTCTTAAAAAAGTTTTCTTAGCTATGAAACTACATACATTACAGCAAAAGTAAACGGTTGCAAATTCAAAACAAGTTAATGCATTTAAATAAAATCAGCAACCTAAATGATTTCAATTCTTTATTGCACATACCTGATGTTGTAATATCTTTTAATGTCTTATTAATATTGTTTAAATTTTCATTACTGCTACTAACAGTATTTTTTGTAATAATTCTGTGATGACTATATGTAATTTTTAAATAATCAATAAAATTAAGGACTCAGTTTTGCTTAAATATAAGGAAAAAAATTAAACTGGAAAAACCTGCTGTTCACATCAATATGAATTTTAGAATATTACCATTTTTATTTAGAAAGCTGTGAAGATAGATGTTTCGGGAGAAACAATTAACAAAAAGGAATGTTTCGGCCCTAAAATAAAAGTTATAACAAGAAAATTCTAAAAATCTAACAAATGTTTTGAATATTAAATAACATTTTTAAAAGATGATTTATTTTCTTTTATACACAAACATAAACGACTCGACAGACGTTGTTCTGTTTCAACGCTGTAAATCCAAATATTGTAAAATGCTTTTAAATAAATTAGAAATTGGACTGATTGCATGGAAAAGTAAGGAAAAAAAATATTTTTAAAATACTTCACCATCAAGCGTACAGTCATCACAGACGTAATTAGATTAAATCGAAATTCCCACATTGTATCATATTGCACTAACCATTGCACTACAGATAGAAGGAAATGAACCGTTTTAATCGACATTGCAATATTCTCAATCAGAGCGCAGTTCCGGATTTTTAATAAAAAAAACATTTACTATCGGATCTAATTGTGAATTTAAACCATTCTCGAGTCAAATTAATTACATACACAAAATTTCATCAAAATCAGTCCAGCTTTTAGGAGGACTTCTATTACAAACACAGGGGCAGAAGAAATTCATATATAATAATATAATTTTAAATTTAAAGAAAATCAATAATTTTACAAAGTAATTATCTAGGATGGATAAGAAAATTTTCAATTAATAATGTAACTACTAAACCTTGTAATTAAATTAAGTTAAATACAACATATTACTATCAAGAAAATTCTATTTACACCAAAGATCTGTTAAAAAATTTTCTTAGCTCTTAAACTGTA
>CM063504.1:7341850-7344350 GCA_032207245.1 Pardosa pseudoannulata
AACAAGATCGCAAAAAGAAGATTTCGGATTATTGATCAAGTTTCTGACTTAGTTATTCTATTACTAGTTTCACTACTAAACAGATAACTCTGCTCCTAAACGTCGTAGATTAAATAATTATGCTAACCAAAATTAACTTCCTCCTTCTAGTTTCCGTGAGTAATGAGTGGTGATATTTTGCATCATATTTCACGTGCTCGTGATATTTACGGGTTGAAGAGAAAAATTAATGAATATGCTTGATAAGATTTTATTTTGAGGATTTATAATTATGTGGCTGTTACTACATGAAAAATTCGATGTAAATATAACCAAAAAGTATTTGCTGTGACACTTATTGTAAAACATTTATCTTCATGTGGTACTAGCTTACTATGCTTCTATAAAGGTAGTTCCTTGTCCCCCCTAGCTTTTGATCTCTTTTTTTTTCTATTGGTGATAACAGTAATTTTAGGGATTATCACTTCACTTTTGCATTTATTTTAAACTTTATCCGTCTAGTATATGTATATTTAGTATTTAATCTTATACTCTTAGAATTTTTGTCAAAAATTCACAATTATTTTTCTTTTAATGTTGTGTATACACATGCACATATTATGTATGTATGTATGTATATATATATATATATATATATATATATATATTATATATATATATAATATATATATATATATATATATATATATGTATTTATATATATTATATATATATATGTATATATATGTATATATATATATATATATATATATATTATATATATATATATATATATATGTATATATATATATAAAATATTATATGTATATATATGTATATATAATGTATATATATATATGTATATATTTATATATAAATATATATTATATATATAAATATATATATATATATATATATAGATATATATATATATATATATTAAATATATATAATATATATATATATATATATATATATATATATATATATATATATATATATATATATATATATATATATATATATATATATTGCAGGCTTTCGGAACAGGAGGTTTCAAATCAGGTGATTTCAGTCGTTAGTTCTGGACAAAGGTGAGGGGGTCTTCACAGTATACGTTTTTTTTGCACAAGATCTAATGATACCGAAATCTATTGTTGTAAACTGACTCTAAAAGGCTATAAATATCTAAGCTACCAGTGGTAGTCGAAATCTTGCATCGAGGAGCAGAGCTCTACCCAATCGATAGGCAATCAGCTCTCTTCTAATCTGATCTACGAAACTATACAAAATAATATGTTTTACTTCGTTTAAAGATCTATAAATCCCAACAGGTACCGATGCTAGACCAAGAAAGACATGGTATCGTGTTTTAATTTTATCTAAAAACAGTGAAAAGGATCTTGATTTTGGAAGGAATTGGCTCCATCAACACTGAATTTATTTACCATCAACTTTCTTACTGCTTTTTTGCATCATTAGGTAAATTTTAATGTAGAATAAAGATAGAAAAAAGAAAATTAATTTTTACTGCATTTTAGAAGTTAATTTTGCATCTGGTACTTTCTAGTACCAACATATATTTTTCACTCTATTTTAGAAAATAAATCATTAAATTATGAATAAAACAAATGAAATGCTTATCCTCGAAGTATAAATAAGTCTCTAAAAATTAATAGTACCAAATAACTGGTAATATACCACTAAATTTCCTCAATTCAACAACACGTGTATCAACTCTACCACAAAATGACCTTCGAATGCAGCACGCCAATAATAAAATCCCCACTATGCTCATAAAAATGATTCCTGATTGGTGCTGTCATTTCTTTTCTGCTGTAGGAACTTTATATTTCATGTCCTTGTGAGTACCGTCAGGAAAAACGGCTTTATTAGGAATATGTAGCTTTTTGATTGATGCTGTACTTATAAGTATCGTCGATATATAAAGGGTTGAATAAGACCCATTAAGACGTGAGAGACACTTTTTACACAGCGAAAGGTTATTTTAGACATTTTATTCTTTGTGAAATTTTTTTATTGTCTTTATAGGAAGGAGGGTTTTTATAGTATACGTGGAGCAAAACATAAAAAGGTTGGTACCCGAAAAGAAACCCACAGAAAAGACAATGAAAAAGCATATTTGATGAGTGGTGATGTATAGTGAAAATACGCGCTATGTCCGTAATCCGATATTTAATATTTAAATTAAATTTGACTTTTCGCCAACTTAAGTTTAAGTCTTAAAGAAGAAAATAAACACAATAGGCATTATAAAGGAGAGGAGAAGTTACTGAATTAATGGATTTTATTGATATTAAAATGAAATTTAAAAACAAATTAATAGAAGCAAATTGATTGAGTTCTTTTTTTAAAAGATAAAAATTAATAAAAAAAGGGAGAAAACAAAAATAGACTAAAAAATAAGACAATCATGGAGGACGGAACTTCGAGTTCCTCTTCTTTTCACGGGATCCAGGTCTCTCCCTCTCTTCCACCCTGTCTGCCGGGCTTCAAGTCC
>CM063504.1:7349350-7396850 GCA_032207245.1 Pardosa pseudoannulata
TTATATCACTATATATGTAACATTAATTTTCATTATCTTAACGCTGTATTATTATAAACTAAGATATACTAAGTTTATAATACAACAATTTTTTTATAAATTAGTGAAGTAACACATAAAGATAAACATATGAAATAACCTCAAAGTTATTTTATAATAGCTTTAAATGTTAATTTAAAATGTAAAACCACGAACTTATTTTTGTAAATACATTTTTACATACAAATAGTTCTTATACCTTATACCTTATCTAATACCTTAATATTAAAAAACATTAGTTTTTTATTTTGTGTTCTTAATAAATTCATATGCTTTAGCTTTTAAGAAACACTTAATTTTATGCAATATCAGATTTATATATTTTTCCTACATATAATCATTTAAATATAATTTTAAAATTACTTTTGAACTTTTTTTTTCTTGAAATTAAAATCTATAGTTATTTTTATAGCTTTCTGCTAAAGGAATATTAAACATCTCAATTTAAAATTTGCTCGGCAAGTTTTTAAGAAAACTGTCTTTTATCAAACTCAGTATCGAAATTTAGGGAATGAGTTTTCGATAACACTATATCGCATATAATTATTAAAAGTTATCAATTAAAGTGTTAACAAGTGTAGTCAATACAGGTTAGTACATCTTGTATAAACTTCTAGTACATTATACATAGCACTGAAGTTTCTGGTCTAAAACTATTTAAAGATAACTGCCTTTGTTCAAAATGCTATTTTCACTATTTTGTTCGATTTTTATTTTTGTGCGATTCTTCGGAGATTTTGATTTAAATTTAAATTTTTATTTTTTATAAACTATTAAAATATCTTCAAAAAAATCTTGAAATTGTCTTCAAGGATAATGTTTTATCATAATTTAATAATCATTTCTCTTCATTAAAAAAGGTAAAAGGTACCATACGATTTTTTCTCCATACGATAAGCTAATTCTGCTTTTAAACTTTGCAGTATGCTTCTGATTTGTGTATGTTTCAGCAATAAATTAGCATTCTTAAAAAATTTAAAGAAATATTTACAAATAATTTCTTCTATGTGATTAAAAAAATTATGAATAAATTTATCATTGAATTGGATTTATTAGTAGCACATTAATTTTCAGTAAATGAATAGTTATTTGCAATTTAGCTATATCACAATTATTTCTAGAACAGCGTAAGATAATATCATAGCATAAATCAAAATGTTAAATTCTTCTAGTGGAAACCGTTATTCATATCATCCTATGTCTAGATGACACTTACTCAGCAAATTTATCTTTCTGATCCATACAAATTTTATTTCAATATTTCGATAACTAGACTACTTTCATATATTCTTTGTGTTTGGGCACATATAAGATTAGTTCCATAATTTATTTTACTATAATTTGGGACATTGCCAGATACAAGATCACTTTATTTCTCCAGTAAAAATTTGAAATTGAAACAAACAATAAAAATATAAAATCAAAATTCGGAGTATAGATAAATTGTTGAGCAAATTCAAATCTGTTTCACATAAGATAAAAGAAATAAAAATATAGTGATCCGAAAACAATCTTTGTAAATAAAAAATATTACGAAGAAATCATATTTTCTATTTAATACTTTCCTTTGATAATTTAAGTTAATATGTTTTCCTTCATATCTATCTATCTATCTATGTATATATATATATATATATATATATATATATATATATATATATATATATATATATATATATATATATATATATATATATATATATATATATATATATATATATATATATATATATATATATATATATATACATATATATATATATATATATATATATATATATATATATATATATATATATATATATATATATATATATATATATATATATATATATATATATATATATATATATATATATATATATATATATATATATATATATATATATATATATATATATATATATATATATATATATATATATATATATATATATATATATATATATATATATATATATATATATATATATATAATATATATATATATATATATATATATATATATATATATATATATATATATATATATATATATATATATATATATATATATATTTATATATATATATATATATATATATATATATATATATATATATATATATATATATATATATATATATATATATATATATATATATATATATATATATATATATATATATATATATATATATATATATATATATATATATATTATATATATATATATATATATATATATATATATATTATATATATATATATATATATATAATATATATATACATATATATATTATATATATATATATAATATATATATATATATATATATATATATATATATATATATATATTTATATATATATATATATATATATATATATATATATATATATATATATATATATATATATATATAATATATATATATATATATTCTTCAAAACATTTTTATTTACAAATATACATACATACACATACACACATTATATATATATGTGTGTTGCTTAATGCCGATTCCTAATAGCTACTAATATTGATGCCACCAGCATAATTCCGTAGAGTAGCTTCCTGTAAATTAATTCTCCAGTCCGATAAATCTGAAAGCATAAAAACATATTTGCTAATTTTAATCCATTGATAAAGTTTTTTATCAACTTAGAGTATTAAGAAAAGAAAGTTCAGATCCGGGAAAATTTAGAAATTATAGTATTTTAGTATTCAATTGACAAATAAAGTTATAAGTTGTTGGTCTGCTTTTGTATATGAATTTTGTCCCTTTTTATTGCATATACATATTTAACTTAATATTAGGTTATATGAGGAATATATTTTTTTTCTTATAGACTAATCATTTTTTAATATGCTCAACTCTAGACTTTAAAATTGTGATTGGCTTTTTTTTTTGGTTTGGAGTGCTAAGGTCTACTTTTTGCAACACGATGGCTAATGAGACCGGGACCTACAGCTTAAAGCAGATTTCCAAACCGCTCCGAACATCCATACCACTGTGGAATTCGAACCCCTGAACACCGGTATCAAAGGCCAGCACCTTAACCAATTAGCCACCGTTCGGTTTTAAAATTGTGAAGGAAAATTAAGGGAGAACATTCAGAATCTAATGTTTTCTCAAATAGAAGAAAATCTTAAATTAAATTTCCATAACTATTGTTTTAATTTTCATGAGACTAACTCTAGAAGAGATTTCTTTTTGCACTCAAGGTAGAGAAACAGAGAAACAGGAAAAAATAAAAATATTTTAAAGTATACCATAATATGAACACACCTAACATTCGTTTTCCGATTTTCTAAAGTTTTAAACAAGTTTGAGATACAATGGTATCTTTTCTTATAAAATATTAAGCTGCATGAGTCTCTGCTAGATAGATTGAACTAAATATATCTATACAGTTTTTGACTGCCTTCAGCAAGAAAACAATTTCTCCATTTCCATCAAGATGAATTTTCGAGGAGTTAGATTCCATACAACGCTATTTTTATTCTTGACTTTAATATAATTTAAGGAAACAAAATAACTTTTAAAGTGGGATAGATAGGTTGATAGATTTCTGTTGATCTTAGGTCAAATTGTGTAAGTTGTCTTCAATAAATGTGTGGGTGAAATATTTAAATAAAAAAAATTCTAAGTAATTATGGTAATTAAATGAAAATGAAGACTTTATGAATAAACTTTTATAATTATCATATTTTTATTTGTGGCAACACTGCATCTTTTTAAATATGCAAATATTTGTAATATATGTATATGTTGTCTGCCTATATAACGGTGAGTGTGACAGTAGCAGACGGTTCGGTTGCATCGAAGGTGCTGATAATTTTTTATGTAACTTGTATGTACTTTCAGTATTTTAAACTTCTGTAACGTTAGTTCAGTTTGATATCCAGAACTCTTAGTTATTCATTATACTATCTTCAATGAATGCCTGTATCTAGATCTAGTATTTTATTTAACTGATAATTTTTTATGTAACTTGTATGTACTTTCAGTATTTTAAACTTCTGTAACGTTAGTTCAGTTTGATATCCAGAACTCGAAGTTATTCATTATACTATCTTCAATGAATGCCTGTATCTAGATCTAGTTGTTTTATTTAACTGATATTTTTTTATGTAACTTGTATGTACTTTCAGTATTTTAAACTTCTGTAACGTTAGTTCAGTTTGATATCCAGAACTCTTAGTTATTCATTATACTATCTTCAATGAATGCCTGTATCTAGATCTAGTTGTTTTATTTAACTGATAATTTTTTATGTAACTTGTATGTACTTTCAGTATTTTAAACTTCTGTAACGTTAGTTCAGTTTGCTATCCAGAACTCGAAGTTATTCATTATACTATCTTCAATGAATGCCTGTATCTAGATCTAGTTGTTTTATTTAACTGATAATTTTTTATGTAACTTGTATGTACTTTCAGTATTTTAAACTTCTGTAACGTTAGTTCAGTTTGCTATCCAGAACTCGAAGTTATTCATTATACTATCTTCAATGAATGCCTGTATCTAGATCTAGTTGTTTTATTTAACTGATATTTTTTTATGTAACTTGTATGTACTTTCAGTATTTTAAACTTCTGTAACGTTAGTTCAGTTTGATATCCAGAGCTCTAAGTTATTCATTATACTATCTTCAATGAATGCCTGTATCTAGATCTAGTTGTTTTATTTTAACTGCACCGTGTGAATCCCTTCTGAACATGGTTCTATATATAAGAATAAGATCATATGGATTTAACACTAGATGAGCTCTATTGGTCATTTTGATCCAAAATCAATTTTTTTTTCCGATTTTCCCGAAAAGTTAGTAATGGAAATGAAAAAAAAAATTTAACTTTTCCTAGTCTTATATCAAGAATAATCTATGAAACCTATTAGCTTTTTTTTGTTTTGTTTTTAATACTTATACCTAAAACCAAGGGATGGTAATTTTGACCCCATTTTAATCACAAACACGAATTTTGCAATTCAAAGCTTCTTGGAGATATGCTTTTGTAATTTTCTTTTCATTGCCCATATTGGAGCAAAACAATAACTCAAGGTTAAATGGTCAACTTAAAGGATAAAGTGGATCAGAGGAGTGTTAGCAATAATATAGAAGGACAACTGAGAACTTTATTGTAGTGGCAGTAGACAGTATTGCAGAGCAGATTACTCTTTGCAACGTTTTTTATAATATACGTTTCTTTGAAAGGTAAATAACTGTTTTTCATCTGATGAAGTTCATTTTCCGTTAGGACATTGTTTAGGAGAAAATGCTTTATTTAGCGTTAGAGAAATGCTTTCATCGCTTTTTCGAATGGAACCGCCTATCGAATGGAAAAATTATCAGTACAGATAATTTTTCACTGCATTTGAATACGTTTTAAAAATTAAAAATGAAGAACGCTAGTCTAACTGGAGAGAATGAAAGGAAATATGAAAGAATCATCTGTATTTGTGAAAAAAGTAAAAATGCCTTTTATAAGATACGTTATTACTCAAGCGTGATAGCATAACTTTGAGGTTTTATCAAATGGGGGGGAATTAAAAAGTCTCCTTGAGCTCCCTTCATACTAGAGAGTCAAAATGGACAATAATAACTCCAAAAAGCTTCCTAAAACGACACAATTTTATAGCTCAACAACATTAAGTGTCGACTTTGCCACCAAATGTCTCAGAAATATTTTTGAAGGCAGGATCAAGGTGGTGGATACTTCAATGTATTCTCCAATATTATTAATCATGCTTGGATTAGTTCTAGGATTTTATACAAAGAAGTTAATGAATAAAATTTAGGACAGAATATCTTCCACAACTCATTGAAGAGCTGCTTACTATGAATAATATTCGTAAACAAAAATACCAATCAAATACAAAGACAAAATCTGATACAACTGAAGTATTTATGCATATCTACAGATGCCAAAATGAGTTCTTTTTCAATCTTTAGGAATGGAAATGAATATTTTATTTTTGGCTCTAAAATACCGATATGTCTAAAGTATAAAAAATATATAAAATGTAGTGGCCTAACTGTGCATGAAATGTGTAAGAAATCTTGACTGGTTCGAAAGTAAATATTTCAATAAATGTTCTTTATATTTTTTTCTAACTATTTAAATTTTTCCATATCGTAATATATTATTATTTTTCCGTGTATTATAAAATTTAATGAATAATTATCGTTTCCGTATAAATTCAAAGTACTTTTTGCGTAATAATACAGATTTATATTTATCCCCACCTTTTTAGGTGTACTGCAACTGCCGCGGTTCTAGATTTCCTTTAATAAAATAATAACTTCAACACTTTTAATGTATATTAACCTAAATACTAGTATACCTTTTAAATTTCAACTTTATTTAGATAATTCAAAATCAATTTAATTATAGAAAAGTGCAAATTTTCAATGGTATTTAACGAAAAGACATAGAGATATTTTACACAAATTAGCTATTTAACCTGTTGAATAATCTACATCTTTAACAGGAGTTCGTGGTTTCGAACCCACTGTGGCATGAATGTTCGTAGCCGTTCGGAATCAGCTTTAAAATGTAGTTCCCGGTCTCATTAGCCCTCGTGTTGCAAAAAGTAGACCGTAGCACTCCAAACCAAAACAAACCAAACCAAAACATCTTTAACACTTGATCAGGCACAGATCTGTCAGATACACATCAATATATTTGTTTTCTCTATTCCCTATGAGTTTTCGACTTGCTTTTCCCATGATTATTTTCAAACAATTTTTAGGATCGAAATATTTTTTAAAAAAGTCTGTGAACTAATCCATAATAAAAAGATTAGTGACGGTAATGAATAATTAAACAATTTGCAAACAAAAATTAAAAACCTACAAGCCGTCTACTCAAAAAGAAACTTTGTAAATTTTTCCGATACTCCAGACAAACACTAAACTCCAAAGAAATATAAACTGTAGTTTGGAATACTATACATTCATCAAATGTAATAAATATATTTTTTTGAAACATGCAGTTATAATAAGCCATAAAAGCACAACTAAAATCTGATCTTAAATTTAAAATCACATTAGGGTATGATTTATTTACTCATTTTGCCATTTCTATGTTATGTATTTTGTGTTATATTATATTTTGCAAAATTGTGATTTTTTATGTATTTCAATTGCAGTTAATGCCACATTTAATGTTTTATTAAACATGTATACCTGTTTATATAATAGGAAGCAGTTTTAATGGGGAATATTTATAAGTTAAAAAAATAATTGAAAATGTTCAATAATTAAAAAAGTACCTAGTTTTAAAATTTTTACGTGTGATTTATTAATATATAAATGTATAAAATTTCACAAATCTCAGTTAGTAGTTAATGAAAATATTTTAAAAGTCTAGTGTTTAACTATTAATTAATGTTCCGCCAATTGTCTGATTTCAAAATATAACGTGAGAAATTTTCTAGAATATTTATGAGTAATTCAACAAGTAAAAGGGTTTTTCATCAAAATTAAAAAATATTTATCTAACTTTTAGTTCAAGAATTTAATATATCAACTTAGAAAATTTGAGTTCCCTGTAAGAAAAACTTTCTATCAAATAACTTAAGCAATAATCTCTCATCTTCAGTCGCTGTAACGCTTCATACATAAGTAATCGATCAAGAATGATAAATTGCCCTTTCAAACATAAGTGTTAACAGAATGATCACTAAACTCCATACAGCAGCAATATACAGAATGCATATTTATTAAACAGAGTGTTTACGACAGGACTTCTTAGAAATGTTTTTCTGTAGAAACTAGTATTTTGTTACTGAAAGTATCATTCTTCATCTATATACGAAAACTTCGTAAATATAAGGAAAGTAGATTGTAGTAAAATCATTTGATTTCGTACATCTTCAAGAGAGGAAAATTTGAATTTGAGTTTCTTACTACATTTAAAAATATGCCAGCATTAATAGTATGATATTTACAAGACTACTTTGGTAGGAATTCTTTACCTCCATACAATTTCTGCTTCACAAAAAACTATTGATATTTTATTTACATGTTTAGTTAGTCAGTGTCTGATGCTTAGATTAAAATTCGGAGAAAAGGATTGGATACATAATTTTAGAATTTATATTTTTAGATAATCAGTGCCTGATCATGCTTAGATAGAAATTACCGGTAAAGTGTCAACCAAGCTATCACAAGTATCTCATTTGAAGTTTAGAAATCAGGTAGTGCACTCAGGATGTGTTTTTTATCTAAGTGAACAAAAGCAGTGTCAATCTCGGGATTAAATTATAGCTCTATTAACTATAGAATACTCGCTTATACCCAACTAAGATCAGTTCAGATATCTTCTGAACCTTCTTCAAAACACTACATAAAAAAGTATAGATTTTATTGTCTTAGAAAACTTAGAGTACTCACATTTTTTGGTACAGGGTATTTTGTATGATGATATTCTATGTTTTATTATTTTTATGTCCTTGGATTTTATAAGTTTTACAATGCGAGCTGTTATTTTGAAATACACCGGACTATAACAAGATTTGTAATGTTACACAGATTGTCTATTTTATCGAAATAAACTTAAGTCAAACTGGGTTAAATTTTACCTCTATGAGTTATAAAATTTCTCGTTTACACATGTTCGTAATTTGTTGATATATCGAAAAGCGTAATTGAAAAAAATTCTATACCTAACTCTTGTACATTTTTTAATCGTTAAAAAAGGCTACAACAGTTAGATATAGATTTTTTTTGTCTTATATAAATTATCATACATCAGTTCAGGCACAATTTTTATACTTTGTGCATAATTTTATAGGTTTTACTTTTTTTAATAAAAATTGCTATTTAGCGTGATTTACTACAGTTAGCATGATGTTTCTGATGTCCATGTATGTTGCTTCAGCTTCAAACTATTCTAAAGGAAATGTGGACAAAACTACCACTACTCATTTCAAAAAGATTTTCAGGATTTGTTATAGTCCTTGCTAATTAAATTCTCTTCATTATATATGTTTTCATTTTTATGTAATATCTTTTAATAATTTTGAATGATTTTGTTTTCTGTATGCCTCATTAAAACATTACAAACATTAATTACATTTATTTTTCTGTTTTTAACTTAACGTTGAAATAATTTGAATGTATATATATATATATACATTCATATGTATGTATGTATATATATATATATATATATATATATATATATATATATATAGATATATATATATATATATATATATACATGTATATATATCTATATATACATACTCTGTATACATATATGTATATATATATATATAGAGAAATATAATACGTATATATGTATAGTATATATATAATATATATATATATGTATATATATAAATGTATATATATATATGTATATATGTGTGTGCTTGTATGTGTCTATATATATATATATATATATATATATATATATATATATGTATATATATATATACATATCCCATTTTATGGCTGGAAAATTAGATAAGAAAAAATGAGAAAGGGTAAAAGAAGAATCTTATATATATTTTGGGTTTAATAAATTTGATATATTACATGTGTATATATATGTGTGTGTGTGCGTGTGTTTATGTGCCTATGTCTGTGTTTATATATATTAACAAAAAAGAGATAAACTTTTTTATATATTATTCACAAAAAATTTAAAGTAAAGCATAAATTTTTACGTATAGAATAACTTTATTTTCTCTGAATTATTTTCTGTTAATTTTCCAAACATCTGCTAAGTTCTTCTTTGAACCTCTTGAATCTTTGGACAAAAGAAGAAATAAAACTTTTTCTCAAACTTATTCGTGCATTAATATATTTTTACAGACGAGTAATTCTAAAATAGTAACGTTGCATATTGAAAAGACTTTCAGATTATAAAAAGTAAAAGGCAAATGATACATGAGATTTTTTGTTAGCTTCAGAAAATTTGGGTAATAATAAAACTTTTAATTTTTCTATTAAAGAATGAAACTAGATTTTGTACTGTTTTTCGAAAAACCTGTTTAAGTAACTACAATGTTAATATGTCTTTGAACATGAAAAAAAATGAAAGAACTTTAGAAATTAAAAATAATTGATTGATTTAAAAAATCATTTTATTATCTTCCGATATTTTGTTGAGATATTTGACATGATATTTTGATAATGATAAAAATTCCTTTATTCTTCAGATAAACAATTAATCTTTCGTTGGTAAATTAGAAAACGTCCGAGCGATGTACGATTGAATTTCCTGAAACGTAAAATAAAGTATTCAAAAGATAGTAGTTAAGAAGGGCCATAATTTAGTGATAGTGATCGTTCTTGTGAAGTGGCTACTGCATTGGAAAAATAATAACCGTCAATAGCATATTGATTTTACTAAAAATAAACATCTGTTATTAGAGCAAGAATGCAATCATTTTTTTTTGTGATAAAAGAGTAACAGCTTCGCATCCGAGATCTTTTAAATAATTAAAAATTGTGAAACGCCAAAGGCATATTGACTTTTTTTTCAAAAAAATGCCCAACAGCCTCTAGGGGGCCAAGGTTTACGGTACCAATCTCCGTTTGCGTGACCAAAGGCCCTGGGGGTCAAAGTTCTGGTTAGGTGGTCAATCTTACGCGGAACCCCCAGTGTTTAGTTCCCAAGAATGCTTGGTCCTCAATTTCTCTACCCACTGAAGGGATGAAAGGCTGAGTCAACCTTGCCCAACCCGGGGATCGAACCTCGAATCTGTGTTGTGAGATCGCGAAGCGCTACCCCAACACCACTGGGCTTCCATATTAACTTTACAAAAGATAAATAGCTAGTATTAGAGCAACAATGCAAATTTTCTGGTGATAAATGAGTGACAGCTTGTCATTTATGAGCGTTTAATAATTCAACAGCGTTAAGACAGTTGTCTATTTTGGTTAATACATTGGAAAAAAAATCGTAAACTGTCAGTAGCATATTACCTTTCTTAAAAATAAATGGTTAGTATAAGAGTCAAGAATGCAATTTTTTTTGTGTGGGACTATATTAATAACAGCTTTGCAGGCAAGAGTAGTTAATCATTGTATAGCGTTAAAATAGCTATCATTTTGGCTACTACATTGGGAAAAATGGTAAATTGCAAATGGTATATTGACTATACTAAAAATAAACAGCAAGTATTAAAGCAACAATCCATTTAATATTTTGTGATTAATGAGTGGCAGCTTCGCATCCGATTGCATTTAATCATTGAATAGCGTTTAGTTAATTGTCTAATTTGACTACTGCATTGGGAAAAAATGGAATATTAACTTTATTAAAGATAAATAGCTAATATTAGAGCAACAATGCAATTTTTTGGTGATACATGAGTGACAGCTTCCCATTTGAGAACATTTAATCATTGAATAGCGTTAAGAAAGTTGTCTATTTTGGTTACTACATCGGGAAAAATGGCAAATTGCCAATGGTATGTGGACTTTACTAAAAATAAACAGCTAGTATTAGAGTAACAATACAATAATTTTTGTAGTGTATTGAAAAAATTAGACAGCTTCACATCCGAGAACGTTTAATCATTGTATATCATTAAGATAGCTGTCTATTTCGGCTCCTCCTTTTTAAAAAGCGGTAAGCCATCAATGGTATATTACCTTTCCTAAAAATAAAGAATTAGTATTAGAGTCAACAATTCTTCTCCTGTAGTGCTAAATGTATAACAATAGCAAAACCGAGAACGGTTAATTACTGTGTAGTGTTAAGATAGTTGTATGTTTTGAGCATTGCACTGGAAGAAAAAAAATTTACTCCCAATGTCATGTTGCCTTTTTTTTGACAAAAAAGTTAGTATTACCTTTAACATTTCCATTATTTACGTATGGTTCTAAGTAAGTAGGAGCTCTACAGTCAATAGCGGTTTAACACTATATAGCATTAAGTTTGATATCGATACAAACTGCTGTTTAGTGAAAAAATTGTCTATCGCCAATGTCATATTACCTTTTCCACAAAAACTGTTAATATTAGAGTCGACAATGCACACCTTTCTGTATAGTACTAAATGAGTAACAGAAGCAAAACCGAGAACTGCTGTTTATTCTGATAAGATAGTTCTTTATTTTGAATGAGGCATTGGTAGAAAAAGTTTACTGCCAATGTCATATTGTCACGAAGATTCCAATGAACACACCGTTTAACCTAACAAACGAATTTATTGAAGCTAAGAAACAACTCACAACGTTGCAATATCGAGAAGTTGCCTACAACTAGTGGGTATCAGCCTTTATACCCAAACAGAATATTCTAGAAATAGGTAATTTACACAATAAAGAAAGATTTAGAATGTTAGAGAACATAAGGCAACAATAAGTAACAATTTTAAATTAAAAACCCATACTTTGGGTCAACCACCATGGTGAGCATCGAAACCACAAATTTGGGTCTAGATATCGTGATTTGACCATTCTGCCACTGAGATCGTTGGCAAAGTTTCTTTATGCATAAATATTGCCTTTTCTCAAATAAAAAATAGAGTTAAAAGTGCAATTTTTTTATGTATGGTGCTAAATAAGTAGCAGCTCTAGAGCCAACAGGGGTTAACACTAAACATACCATAACGGGTCAAAAGACCCATTTTGAACTTTTGCATTGAAAATGCACGTATAATTTTATTGCGTTTGCACATTTGACTTCATGACTTTTTCTAAGTAATTAATGTACAGTTATAAAAAAATTTTTTTTTGTTTATTCTGAGTAATCCTTGTTGTATACCGATATCTACCACAACGGGTCAAATGACCCGTTGTGGTAGATATTTTTAATTAAATATGATAATGAGTTTTAGATAATTAGATATGATAATGTATGTATTAGATATGTAATTAGATATGATAATGATAGTAGATATGATAATTTTTCTGTTTTATGAGATTTCTTGAGTCATATTTGTAGTCAGTAACTTGCACATTCTTCCAAAGACTGTTGCGTAAAGTAGTTCAACGAAAATAGCTCAGAATAATTTCAAGAAAATATCAAATTTTAGATTGAAAATAGCTTTTTAGTGTAAGAGAAAGTGGCAAAAATTGAAAGTCTTGGTAAGAACCTAGCTTATATTTTATTTTGATAACTATAGTAATACAGATCATTTTTTACCCAGAAAAATGTCGAAGCAAACAAGACAGTACAAGTTCTTAGAAGATATAAATAATATTGGCGAAGAGTTTTCAGAAATTAGTGAAGATGAATTTTCTGAAAATGAAGATATATTGGTTGCAAATAAAAATGAGTTTGATTCTATAGATACTGACGATGAAAAGGAAAATATTGTGAATGTATGTAGTGGCCGAAAAAGAATAAGATTACTCTCAAGTTCGGAAGAAAGTGAAGTAGAAATAAATGAACAAAATGTTGCGAATGATGGATCTGTTTGGCAACAAATGCAAGTAGGTGGCACACCTGGAAGAGTACCACTTCATAACATTTTCAGGCAAGAAGTAGGACCAACAGGATATGCAAAACGCCATATAATGAAAGGTAAAGTTAGTACTGCATTTTCATTGATAATTGACCACCGTATTATGAACCATATAAGAACATGCACAATAGAAGAAGCAAAAAGAGTGTTAGGTTCCGATTGGAGTTTATCTAAAAAAAATTAGATGCATTTATTGCAATTTTATATGCTCGAGCTGCATATGGAGCAAAGAATTTGAATATTTCCTTTTTGTGGAATAACATATGGGGGCCTAAATTTTTTTCTGAAACTATGAGCAGAAATAATTTTACCGAAATTCTTAGATTTATTCGTTTTGATAAAAAAAGTCAGCGGAGCCAACGTTTGAAAACAGATAAATTCGCTATGGTATCTGCAATTTGGAATATTTTCATTGAGAACAGCCAAAACTGTTACAAACCGGGTGAAAATATTACTATAGACGAACAGCTATTTCCGACTAAAGTACGATGTAGATTTACGCAATACATGCCTAACAAGCCGGATAAATTTGGAATCAAATTTTGGTTAGCATCGGACGTCGATAGCAAATACGTCATAAATGCACTTCCATATCTTGGAAAAGATGAATATAGGCCCTCTTCAGTACCACTCTCTGAATATGTTGTACTCAAACTCATTGAGCCATTTACGGGTTGCGGAAGAACTGTGACCACAGACAACTTCTTCACAAGCAAATCCCTAGCAACACAACTCCTAGCCAAAAAAAACTACGTTAGTTGGAACTATTCGGTCAAATAAAAGAGAATTACCACTAATTGCGAAGCAAAAGAAAGATGATATGGAACGATTTTCATCGAAAATATTTACAACAGATAATTGTACTCTTACAATCTATAAAAGTAAGCCAACAAAAAAAGTACTTTTACTTAGTTCTAAACATAAATTCGTTAAAGTAGAAAACAATGATAAACGTTTACCTGAAACTGTTTCATATTACAATAAAACCAAATTTGGTGTAGACATGACCGATCAAATGGCGAGGAAATTTACTACAAAATCTAAGTCTTGCAGATGGCCTCTCCAAGTTTTTTTCAATATCCTTGATTTAGCTGGCATAAATGCCTGGATTTTGTACAAGCAAACGACAGGAGAAAATATCTCGAGACAAGATTTTTTACTCAAGCTAGCAGAAGAACTTGGCGCCGATTTTCAAGAAGCCCGTGAACAACCAAAACAAAAAACAAATACGAAAGGATCGTTGCCTAAGTCTACTACAGATGCTTATAAACGTATGAGATGTCAAATAGGATACTGTAAAGAAAATAAAACCAACAAAATTTGCTCTAAATGTAAAAAATATGTTTGCGGAAAATGTACAATGGAAACACTTACATGTAAAAAATGCGATGAACTATGAATTAAAAATTTTTATTTTTTGCTTTTGTAATAGAAATGCTCAACATACTATTTTGTTTAATTATATAAATTTAATTTATATTTTTATTTCCTTCCTAACATCCATATTTCATACATTCAAGCATGAAACATACAGTCGGGTCATTTTACCCGCTATGGTAGAAATAGGTATATATTAAGTCTTGGTATGATTAGTGTTAAAGACTATACAGCGTTAGGCTGGGTGTTGATACTTACTGGGAAAAATGGCATATCGCCTTTTTTACGAAAACGTTTAATATGAGAGCCAACAATGTAATTATTATTGTACGGCGCTAAAGGATTAACAGCTTTTCAGCCAAGAGAGGATTATCAATGTATCTTTAGAATAGTTTTCTATATTAGCTGCTGCACTGTAAAAAAAAAGGTTTACCGCCTATGGACTTTCCTGTTAAAATATTTAGTATTATAACTAACAGTACAATTGTTTGTTATTTTAGAATCCAATTGGGGATATATACAGGGAATTAATATCTGTTTATAAGATTTTTTTACACATTTGAAAAGTTAAAAAACTTTAAACTTATTAATTTTTTTCTGAACATTTATTATTTTTTAAAACTATCCTTCAAAAGACTGTGCATAAAATTTTAGCTATCACTAAAATATTATTTTGTAAAACGTTTACTAACATTTACAGTAAAAATTAATCAAATGTTAAATTCTTTGGATATAATGTAACATAAAATAAAGAAATAACCAAATTATTGCTTATTTCATGAATATTCAATATCGCTTATAACTGTATTCTATGCAATATAGAAAGTCTGTATAAATAACGAAAGGCTTGCATCTTAAATCCCAACAAAATCTTTAACATCATTATTGTTTGGGACTGAAAAAGTACAGGTATGCGGGATAAGATACTTTAAAGTTTTATTTATTAAAAATATCCCTACATATAAAATCATATACACAATTAACAGAAGAAATATTCAGATAACCAATACTTAATATTTTCCGCATGTGCATTTTTAATGAAGTAATATCTTTCGCATTTAACAAAATTGGCCAACGTCTTTAACTCAGTCAAACGAAATTAAAAGGAACACTCTTTCCATTGAAATATTAATCACCTTTTAGAAATAATTACAAACAGTTCAATAGGTAAAAAGAAAATTTATTGCTGTTACTTTTTTCATTAAACTCAGTAAAAAATGTCGGGAAAAGCGGACTGTAATTACTACAAAGACGGGAAATTAATACATAAAAAATTCAAATAAAGCATTTCCAAAATTAGCAATTTATAAATATTTTGGAAACTTTCAGTACGTCATTATATGTTCCAAAGAGGAAACCTACATAAATAAGTTCTTTATCCATACATATTTTAATATAATCTTTGTGAATGTACAATTTGGAAATGAGGTATATTTTGGGGTGTAATATTTCATTATTTATTTACTTTACTAAACAAGCATTTTATCTTTATAGGTAGAACAGTTAAAAGGTTTTATATTCTTGCAATGAATTATAAATAAGTGCTTTAAATTCCAAAGATTTTGACTGATGACTTGCATTTATTTGTATAAGTAATTAAGTTTTTTATAGTCCTTATTATTCTAGATACTATATAGACATCAAATTATTTCAGCTTTAAAAATTACCTTTTGTGTGGATTGTTGAAGCAAACTATTGTTTACAGCAAAAAACAAAACAAAACTAGAACAGTAATTTTTATTTTACAAAATTTGCTTTAATTTATGTTTGTATTTTATCAATTTTTTAACTACTTTTAAGTCTTGCATTTTATTATGATCTGTTTTATTCAAATACCTTATTGTATTAGGTTAATAAAATTTTTTTAAAAATCAATGTATGAATATAAAGTTTTTAATGAATTAATATTTCAAGTTTGGGTAAATTTATTTTTTAATTATTTCCTTAATTAATAAAATGTTATCATTATTTTATTTTATTAGGTACTTTGTCTAAAACTAGCAAATGAATTTTTCCAAAGCATCGTTTTATAACAAAATGATCATAAAAAGTAAGCGAGTATTTTTTTTAACCATGAAATAAATTTGTTGAAAATATTTTTGTAACAAGATATAATTTTATTTTCCACATTATATAATACTATTTAGTTTTTTATACTATTGGGATTTCTCTATTGAACTAATTTTAAGTATTGCATTTTATTATTATCTGTTTTGTTCAATTTCCTTATTGTGTTATGTTAATAGAAATTTTTTTAAAATCAATGCACGAATATAAAGTTTTTAATGAATTAATATTTCAAGTTTGGGTAAATTTATTTTTTAATTATTTCCTTAATTAATAAAATGTTATCATTATTTTATTTTATTAGGTACTTTGCCCTAAACTGGTAAATCAATTTTTTTACAAAACAGCGATTTATAACATAAAGCTCATAAAAAATAAGCTAGTATATTTTTCATGAAATAAATTTGTTGAAAATACTTTTGCAACAAGATATAAATTTATTTTCCACGTTATATAACACTACCTAGTTTTTCATAATATTGGGATATTTAATATGTCTTACTAAGAAAAATGTCTTATACGACTAATTACGTGTTACTTAAATTTTTATTTATTGAATTATTGGAAAATATTAGTTTTTTCCATTTACTAAATTGGCAGTAATGAATTTCCATTAGCTTCTACCGCTGCTAAATGTTTATACAATTTTTTTTATATTTCTTAAATAAATATATTTTTTAAACGTTAAACGTATCTAAACAAAGAGTCTTCACTTTAAGGAGTTACACAATTATTAACTAAGCCATTTCATCCCATTTCTTCCATTAAATGTCAATCCATCGTCTGACATTTTCTAGAGAATATTTTCCTTCATAGGTTAACGAAGTTTATTAAAACCTTTAGGTCTTGCAGACTGTGTGTACACAATGTGACAGACATTCTATAAATTTGGCACACAGTGTTGATAGACATTTGGAGTTATGATTAAGGAACTTTCAGTTAAGATTTCTTATTTTAGGAAAGATAAAAAAATTTATTGTTACAGTCGAAAAATTAAAAAAATCACTGATGAAGATAAATATTATCTCTGAATCTTTATTAAACTGCCTTAAGCGAAATATTCTTGTTTTTTTCCTGTTACTGAATTGCGATTTTAATATCTGGATACCAATTGTATTACTAATATTCTTTCATCCTTCCTCTTCGAAGTATTATTCAATTTTTCTGATATTTAAAGTTCTTTGAACTTTAAGATCACTCCATACTGATTAAGGTTACATTTACACTAAATGATGGCATAGTATGAAAAGTTTAAAAGTATAAAAGATAACTTTAATTTTATTTTCATAACTAAATGCTAATTGTTTATTATTATTATTTTTTAAATCAAGTTTAAAGAATATGATAGTATTAATTTTTTAACTTCTTCGAAGTATTTTCTAATATTATTCTTTGAACTTAGTCACAAAATTTATTACTTTAAGGTTAAATGTTTAAAAGTATAGATACTTTTTTTTACATTAAATGAATTTATTTTATTTCTTTAAATTCAAAGAATATCGTAAAGTAATTTTTTAACTATCCATAATAAATTTATTAAATTTTTTGCAATTATGTTTTTTTATCTTTAGATTGAGATTCAGAACATTTTTTTTTGTAGAGATAAAAATAATTTTTAATAAACAATATTAAAAATAAACAACAAATATTAAGCAATAAAAAATACTTAAAAATAATTTATTAATATTTAATTTTTAACAATTTTTTATAATTTATTATTTTATCTCTCTTTTTTTTATACATTTTTTTGTTTTTGTTTTTTAAAGGATCATGTTTAATGTAAATATGGTTTAGTTTGGTCTATTTTTCGCAACTCGGCAGATAATGAGACCGGAACTTTGTGCTTAAAGTTACAAGCAGCCATATCAGCATCGTTATTCGAACCAACTGACTACCCAAGATCAATACCCCACCATCCCCCTCCGATAGTTTACATGTACACTTTATTACAATTAGATGCAAACTTGATATTCGTGTCTGGGGTTGACATTTCTATGAAAATTTTCTTTGGTTATTCATCAATAATGCATTATGATCAAATTCATCTAGTATAAACTCCCTGGCATTATATATTGTCCTTATCGACTTTCGTTGGTTATTATACAATAAATAAGTTGGATCGCTCGTTGTTGGAAGAGAAATCTCTGATAATGTGTCATACGACATCGATAGTTCTAACATGAAAAAGGAACAAGCAAATTTAATGTACCTTAAATAATTTTAATTTGAAATGACTCAAGAAGTTTTAATTTTGTATTCTGAATTTAAAAACTTCACCTTCAGTTAATTAAGTTTCTAATTTCTAAGACATAATATAAATAACATAATATTCTACAGCTTTAAGGCTGTGAAATTAAAACTGAAGGTTGTAAAATCCGTTCTACTGAACACATTATACCTCACTACTCACTTTGATTCTGTTTAGATGCTGTGGTCAATATTTTGCACCACGATGACAGCACCTACTAAAGACTAAGGACTGCGATTGTTTATGCCAGCTTTGCAGGTCAAACCTAAGAACTTAGCTACAAAAAGGCAATTATCTACCCATATAGTTGATGTCCGGTCTTCAATACGCAGGGGAGGATTATGGGAAACGAGAGGCGTTGGATTCCATTTTTTGATTTTGGAATTTTTCTATGATATTTTTATAATGAAACTATATAATGTTGTTACATGAAATATATAACTCAAAACCTGTTGAAAAATAATTTAGAATTTATTACAATTTGATAAAAATTTATTCGTCCAAAAATTTTTCTTAAAAATGTTTCTAGTGCACAGCATAGTGACTAGTTGATTTTATTTATTTAATTTGATGAGTAAAGTTTATATAGAAACAAAACTGGGTATCAACTTTAACTTCAGTGAAATACTATAAGAGAACTATTTAAAATTATATGATATTTTAGTGACTGTTTTTTCTATTTTACCGTTCTCTAAAGAAAATACTTTCTAATTTTCAGAATCATACCCAGTTTAGTGATAGACGCATTAATATAAAATCTATATAATAATATAATTTTGGATAAGAAATATATAAATTTATGCTCCTAAAACATTTAAAAATTACTAATTCCATACAAAAATCGTCAAAATGGAAAATATTATTTTGAAAATTTTAAAATAAAGATGTTTAGATATAAACAGTTTTAATGTAGCTAAACAATTAAGTTGAAAAAAATCTTTTGATAATGGAGAGTATAAATTAATTTTTTATCAAAATAAAAAATATTCCTATTTTTGTCAAAATCTGTCGATTCAATGGTCCTTTGTTCTTTTAAATGGAATTAAAGCCCTAATAGTTAAGTTACTGATGTGTGATAGAAGACAATACTTACCGAAAAACATTTTTGAACAAAATAAAAAAAAATCATTTTACTGTTATGACTAATTAAACTTTTAAACTTTATACCGTGGTATTCTGATCATATACTTTGCCGCTTACAACTCGTTCAAGTCTAAAATGCTAATGATAATGTTATAATGCTGTAAATACTGAATGAAAATAAACACTTCAGTATAACAAGAGTACATGTAATATACTAATAATTAACAAAGCCAAAATACCATAACATAAGTAAATCAAGAGGTGACAAAGAACACAATTTAACAAAAACTAATGACAAGAACAAGATATAATGGCAAATATTAAATGTGTCCAGAGGTAAAAATTAAAACACAGAAAAATAAAATAAGAAATTATTTTTCTGACCCAGAGTCTGTAACTTTTGTATTATTATTGTCCTAAATGCTCAATGTCCCGGGTTCCCAGTAGTGTTCCACATATGGACTGGTGGAAAGAGCCAAGAAAAAAGTAATTTACTCCTACGGATGGATTGGGTTCTCAGAGATGTTAGTTCTGCAGAGTTGGTGATCTGAACATCACAACCATTTCTAGCAAGTGTATCTGCAATCTCAAAGTCGTGCACCCTAAAGTGCGAAGGAATCTACTGGTGATGCACGGATCAAATATGATTAGATTTAACCATTATGCAGTCATACGAATGATTACCATCGAGTGCCATTTACTAGTGACATAGCAGGATAAAAAACAGAAACCTAAAGACCAGAATATAGGTAAATCAAGAGATGACAGAAAACAAAAATTAAACCAAAAATAATGGCAAGAAGAAGATATAATGACAAACGTTAAATAGATATCCAGAGGTGAAAATTCGAACACAGAAAAATAAAATAAGAAATTATTTTTCTGACCCAGAGTCTGTAACTTTTGTATTATTATTGTCCTAAATGCTCAAAGTCCCGTGTTCCCAGTAGTGTTCCACATATGGACTGGTGGAAAGAGCCAAGAAAAAAGTAATTTACTTCTACGGATGGATTGGGTTCTCAGAGATGTTAGTTCTGCAGAGTTGGTGATCTGAACATCACAACCATTTCTAGCAAGTGTATCTGAAATCTCAAAGTCGTGCACCCTAAAGTGCGAAGGAATCTACTGGTGATGCACGGATCAAATATGATTAGATTTAACCATTATGCAGTCATACGAATGATTACCATCGAGTGCCATTTACTAGTGACATAGCAGGATAAAAAACAGAAACCTAAAGACCAGAATATAGGTAAATCAAGAGATGACAGAAAACAAAAATTAAACCAAAAATAATGGCAAGAAGAAGATATAATGACAAACGTTAAATAGATATCCAGAGGTGAAAATTCGAACACAAACCGAGATAATAAGAAACTATTTTTCTGACCCAGACTCTGTAACTTTTTTACCATTATTGCCATGAATACTAAAAAAAAGTTATAACTGTTGTTATTTATCCCCCAAGATCCCCAAGTAGGTACAAAAGATACCCTCGCATAAGAGCATCTAAAAATTTATTCTTCTAAACCTATAGGTGCCTTATGGAGACACCTAAACAATTAAGACGGTGAGAATGACTAGAGGTAAGGAAATAGCAAGAAAACGGGGAGCAAGAAGAAAAATATTTTCTTATTCTGAAATGTCCTGCATTTTAAGCATCTACTACTCAGTATCTGCAATGCGGATTGCAGAGATCTGATGTCACTTCACAACAAAGTTCCGGGTTCCAACCAATGTTCCACTTATGGACTGGTGGGAAGAGCCAAGAAAAAAGTAATTTACTCTTACAGAAGGATTGGGTTTTCAGAGAAGTTAGTTCTCCAGAGTTGGTGATTTAAACATCACAATCATTTCTAATAAATGTATTTGCACTCTCACAGTCGTAAAGTGCGAAGGAATCAACTGGTGACTCACTGATCAAATAAGATTAGGTTTAACTATTTGCAGTCATACGAATGATTACCATTTAATACCGTTTACTAGTGACATAGCAAGTTATTTTACCTGCCATCTTGGTGAACGGCGTGGTATCGGTACAATATTCTCTTCTTATATTATTCAGTTATATTTCTTTAAGATAAATAAAGTAAAAATTATTTAATCCCTGTTGAAACCTTACAAATATTACATAGCATAAATGATGATAGTTTGAGTGATGATATCCTTTTCTCATAAGAAAATAATTTAATAGAATTATAGGAGGGAAATGATATTATTAAGTTCGGATCAAATGCTGACTCCCAAAAAAGTTTGCCTGATGTTTGCTGAGTACGAGATATTTCTACTAAATGAAAGAGTTGTTTCCTTAGAATTAATGTCATTCTCAGAAAAAATAATTTTGTTGTCAAAAAAAAAAAATAAAACTATTAAATCTTGATATCTTAATTAACATAATATTTATTTGCACTTAATTTGTAAATGTACAACAGCACTTTGTTAGATAATGAAAATTCTGTTAATAAACAATGGAAAGCATTTTTGTATTCATATTTTTCTGCATAAATAACGTCGGAGAAAGGATAGGTAAACGATTACAACGACTAAAAAAAGAATATGATTTCATTGGGAGTATGGGGTCTCATACATTGCTGCACACATATAGTGCATTTTATTCCATAAAACATAAGTCTACATATACTTAATAAATTTACATAGAACATTTGTTAAATAATTAGAGCTTTCTTTAATTTCTCATAAACCATGAAATCATTCGTTTTTATTTGATTAATTAAAGAGTTAGAACAGTAGTCCATAATAAATTTTAAGAAACATATATGTTAGTTTACAGTTCGCATAAGAAATTAAATTATAATAAAATCATTAACCACAACTTAAGTTGTTGTGATCTCAAAATCGCTTCCTATAGATGGACTTAAATTAAGAAATATTTTTTATAAAACAAACTTAAAAATTTGGAAACAGGAGTAGAATGAAATTATATAAAATAATCTAAACGTTTAACTACATGTATAAAATCATTTTATTCATTAGACAATGAAATTAATAATATTTATATCTATATCTATATCTATCTATCTATCTATCTATCTATCTATCTATCTATCTATATATATATATATATATATATATATATATATATATATGTATATATATATATATATATATATATATATATATATATATATATATATATATATATATATATATATATATATATATATATGTATATGTATATATATATATGTATATATATATATGTATATATATATATATATATATATTATATATATATATATATATATATATATATATATATGTATATGTATATATATATATGTATATATATATATGTATATATATATATATATATATATATATATATATATATATATATATATATATATATATATGTATATGTATATATATATATGTATATATATATATATATACATGTATATATATATGTATATGTATATATATATTTATATATATATATATATATATGTATATATATATTTATATTTATATATATATATATATATATATATTTATATTATATATATATATATATATATATATATATATATATGTTCTGTATGTATATGTATATTTATATATATATATATATATATATATTATATATATATATATATATATATATATATATATATATATATATATATATATATATATATATATATATATATATATATATATATATATATATTTATATATATATATATATATATATATATATATATATATATATATATGTGTGTGTGTGTATATATATATATGTATATATATATGTATATATATATGTATATATATAAGTATATATATATGTATATATATATATATATGTCTGTATATATATGTATATTTAGATATGTATATATATATATATATATATATATATATATATATATATATATAATATATAATATATAATATATAATATATAATATATATATATATAGAGAAAGAAAGAAAGAAAGAGAGAGAGAGAGAGAAAGAAAGGGGGGGGAATTTAGTTTTATATATAAGGTAGAAATATCAAGTAAAAAAGTAAAGAATAGTAATTTAACATAGTTTTAGCTTCTTTTCTATTAATTGTCCCACATTTTTATTGTAACTAGTGAAGAAGTTTAATTACAAATATTTGTAACAGATGAAACAATTGTTAAATGTCTCACGACGTTCTTAAATACTCATAAGTTTTTGCTAGGTTAAAGACAACACATAAAGTACTGTTATTCTGTGGGAAGTATGACATTTCTTAGAAGCATTTGGTCAAAGACTTATTAATCCTCACGTAGAGAAAGACATAACAAAAAACTAAGTTAGGAAAAGAAACAAAGGCATTATATACTGAAATACATATATGCTTATGTATGGAGTATACAAACAGCCATAAGTCTAAGTAGTATATGCAAGGGTTTTTTTTAATCTAATTTTACTTAACCCATATTTTAACACACCAACTAAATATTTCTGAAAATTTTTAAAATTTTATCCTTGTCATTAATATAGTGTAACTAATCATATAAAACCAAAATTTTGATAGAATAACTTTATTTTTTTAAGTAATTAGCTGCCCTTTAAATAGGACAACGGTCCAATTCACTACTAAAATTTAACAAATATCACTTACAATACATTAGGCTGATTCATCGGGGAAATTTAGGGAATCAGTCAAAGCAAAGTCAAACATTATATTTTAAAAACACTGTTGTTGGTTTTCTCTCGTAGTTCTTGATATGGCACAGGGATAATAGAAAACATCCAAAATTTATATTCAAATTTTACAGGTTAATTTTTCATGAACATCTTGCAACTGTGCCCTCCAAAATATCTTACCATTCTTACATCGATGAGAGAAAATATACCAAATTGCTTCAAGGTTATGCTGATTGTGTCATAAAAAGTTCGAATTTTATAATAACGATCTTGTGGATCAATTTAAGAATTATCGTTAAGTTGGATAAACAGTTTGGTGTTATAATACCGTTTTCTGGACCTAGCGTTACTCACTAATATAGTGCCAGTGTCTGGAGCACTTCCTCGAGCGTTTCGCGTGGTAAAATATGATACCCTCTAAAGAAAATGACACCTAGAAATTGCTTGAGTTCTGTTTCTTTAATGCTCAAATAATCTTTTCTTTTTTTTTTTGGGGGGGGGCTGCACACCGATTTATTTCTGTTACAGTATGAGATATCATATCATCAACTATCATGTGAAAGAGTTGAACTGGAGTTTTATGAGAGAAAATATGGTTTAATTCTAAACTGTGAATTTTTATTCAATTAGAATTGAGTCTTATATGCATGAATAGAAGAATAATGAAGCATATCTGTCCTACTTTTAAACCGGAATTACTTCCTACATGACATTTTATGTTTAAATTGAATTAAAAAAATAGTTTCTTACTTGGATTTCTTAAAACTAATTAATTACTCAAGCAAATAACAAACACTTTGCTAAGATTATATAATTGAGTATGCAATTAGTCTAAAAATACCTTCATTATTTTATATCTAATTTTGCTCTTATAAAATAAACAAATACCTAAGACATGATAACTATATAAACATAATTGCATCATTAGTCACTTCAAACAATACAAATTCTTTTCGTATACGCCATTGTTAGACTTTTTAATTAAAACATCTTTTTGCATAAGATTATTGCCATCTTTTTAAAAAAATGTATTTTGACTGTGTTAAGCATAAAATAGTCTTCTTAATTAAGGAAGCAAATTATTGATCTATTTATTAGAACAACGCTTTTTCTTCATCTAATTAGGTGATAAAACCATGGTATAATTGGTATCGAGGTATGTAAAAAAATTTGAAATTTTTACCAATGTATTATTTATAATTATTTCTATTTTTTGTGTGTTTTAACAGTAAAAAGACTTAGATTTTCGGTATACTCTGTGGATTTCCTAATATCTTCTATATTGTATTTCAAATTTTACAAGTTAGAAGTACGGCTGCGTAGAGATAAATATTTCTTACGAACTTTTCGATGAAAGATACTGAAAAAATATATAAATATAGAGAGAAGCATATATTTTTTACACTTTTATTAATGGTTTTGAAAAATATATATATTTATATGTGTGTGGGACGAATGGGTTAAAATAAATCCAGGTACCCAATAACTCAGGGCGAAACTTATTGACAAGACATTATATTTGGATGAACACAAATTACATTTAAAAGTTACATTTAACGTGAACCATACATTAGAAAGGAAGACATCAACATAGATTAGATAAAGTTCTTTCGGCTCCTTTCGTGGTATGCAGAGAGCTACTCTTCGTCGTGCCAAACTCGTTGAAGGCTATAGGACGTCACCATAAAATAATATATAAATAAATATATATATATGTGTGTGTGTGTGTGTGTGTGTGTGTGTGTTTGGAGGGGTGCAGGGTGTCCCAACAAGACATAAATTCTACAAAAGATTCATTGTTTGGAATACGTAAAAAATACCCCAAAAAACTCTACTTCCACGATCCACAGTTTTCGAGAAAAATTCGAAAAAAATATGTAAGAGTCATATCTTGAAAAAATTTGTTCATAACATGAACATGTTACTCCAGCCGGGTTTCTGTTTAATGACCCCCTACGATCTAAAGATGTTTAGATTTCTTCCTACAGAGTCATCTGAAAGAATTGGTTTATCGAGTCTCAGTAACTTCAGTAAGAGGCTCAGTTGCACATCTCAAAGTGCTTGTACATTAGTGTACTACGCATTAGCTTGTACTACGAGGTTGGAACAGTGCAATATTTCCACAACGTACGCATCAGGTAGTCAAAAGCAAGGGGGACATTTCGAACATCAATCTATTTAAAATTATGGAAATACCAATGTTTTGATTTCGAATAAAGGTCTGTCTCTCTGTTATTTTATTTATTTGTTTTATTTATTTTTGGTAAATTGGATTTGGTAAATTGGCCGTGTGTGTGTGCATGTTAATATAATGATATTTTTACCAAACTAATCATCTTAATTATTACTACACTTAATAAAAATTTCTGGTAATTCCATACCCAAAGAGTTAAACTTTAACAATAGACCTTGTTACTCTTTAATTCTGACAACCTTTAGGACCAGAACATAAAACTAACTTCTGCTTAGTTGAACTAATTTTAGCTATCAACATTACCTAATTTAGTATCGGTGGTTAATTTAGTATCGGTGGTAATAACCCTTATGCTTTATTCTTAACACCTTTAAATTTCCTGTTTTTTTTTCAACTTGCTCAGTAATCTAAAAGCTTAAGCCAAAGTACAAAGTAGAGAGTAGCTTCAACGGCAGATTGACTCAATAAGTTCTACAGTTTGGATTTCGAATTTTACTGTTGTATATACATACATACACACACACACACACGCACACACACACACACACACACACATATATATATATATATATATATATATATATATATATATATATATATATATATATATATATATTTATATATTTATATATATATATATATATATATATTATATATATATATATATATATATATATATATATATATATATTCATTTTAAATAATAAGAACAGGCAAGCAATAATTCAATTATAATAATAAGAACAGGCAATTAAAGTGTAAGAACAAAAATAGGCTGTCATTAAGAGTATGAATTGGATTTAGGAATTTAGGATTAGCATTAGGAGTATGAATTGGGTTCGAAGTAGTTGCATGGGAAAGTAAACTTCTGGTACCAGTTATTAACAATTTTCTGCAGTATGTAGTTTGTTTTTCTATCCCATCTTGATTAATATACGTAGACCTCATGAGTAGTACTTGCAAAATAAATTTGTATAACACTATAAATGCAATAATAAAAACATGTTTGGGTGCAAATACTAAGGTAGAAAAAAAATGATTACTTTAGCATTATATATTAAATCAGATTAATCTGCAAGCCTATATATATGTATATTCAGAATTTCTGAAAAATCAGAATTAGCATGCTGCAAAACCGATGCTATAAACAATACTCTTTGAAAAGTTTTTTATACTTATAAAGAAATCACGAAAATAAACATTTAATTCAAATCAACAGCTTAAATATTTTTAAAAACAAGTTTAGTACTAAAAGTACAAGTTATTTTACACTTCTCGTTAAATCCTATTCATTAAAAATGAGGTCAAAATATTTCTTCCGCGTTAGAAGAAGAAAACTATCTTCGAACAATGAATGATTGATTGAACGCTGAGAGGGACAAAAACATACTTTGGTAATGATGGTAGCTTGGGAACGTTCTACAAAAGGAAGATCCTATAAGCAGAGAACTAGATTTATTATTCTGCTTTACGCTATATAACATGCTACGTCGGTAGTAAATAACTTCAAAACTTTCTACGACATACAACATTTATATCATACTAGAAATTCCATGTTTAGTTAAGGAAGTTGATAGTGCATTCAAGTATATTCGTTATCAATGTACACTGTTGAAAACAGTTCTGTTATGTAGTTTTACATTTTTCATTAAAACTGTTTGCAAAATCCTCACTAAATGATATCGTTTGCATGCAAAGGTAAATAATTCTCAAATTTATTAAAATTTATGTAATGTAGAAAATAGCATTACCTAAATCATTCAGTTTTTATTTATTATTTATTTATTTATCTTATGCTAGTGATAAAACATATAAATAATATAATATAGTAGTAAATAATATATTAGTAAAGTGTATAAGTACGAAATTTTAGTATGAATGTGACATTACAAGTAATAAAATAAGTAATGTAAAGTATAAAGTAAAGTAAATTTAGTAGTAAAACAAATAGTATAGTGTAGTATAAAAATGTATAAATTTTCTGTATGGTTCAATAAGACATATTTTCATTACTTCTATTTCACATGTTGTTACTAGATTTCACATGTTATTACTAGAGGCCATGTAAGGGTGCAACTGGTCCCCAATGATGTTCAGATACCCTGTAGCATTCATGGTCATCTCTACCACAACCACGGGTCAAAGAGAAGCATAAGAGAACGTCCTCCAAAGCATAATACTGCCACCACCGGTCTGTGTATGACCTACTGTATATTGAGGGAGTAACTGTTCACCTGGAAGACGACGTATCCTGACACGACCATCGGCGTGATGAATAGCAAACCGTGATTCATCTGACCAGGCAACTCTCTCCCTCTGATCCATGGATCAGTCGCGATGTTCCCGGGCCAAGTGTATTAGCAGTTGGCGATGAAGCTTGGTCAGCAAAGGCACACGAGTGGGACGTTTCCCATATGCAAAAGTTTCCCCTGAGCAGTGGTCTCCGATACTGATCTACATGGGCTTGCATTGTATTGGGTTGTCAGTTGAGCCACTGTCTGGCTTCAATTTTGCTTCACCATACGAGACAGTCGTCGACGACCTTTTTCTTTGATATCGTGTGGACGTCCAACACCATGTTGTCTACTGCTGGTTTCACTATCATTCATCCACTTTGCATAAGTACTAACAACTGTAAGTCGCGAACAACCCACGAGTCGTGCAGTTTCAGAAATACTTGTTCTGAGCCTTCGAGCCACTACAATATGCCCTCTATCAAAATCGCTTAAATCAGCAGCCTTTCCCATTACACACAGAAGTAAGTGAAAGAATGATTCTTCAGACTCTCCAGCAGCAGTTAAATACCACTTCCAACTGATCACGTGCCTTCCACGTCATCCAGGCGAGTTCATTACAAAATGTAGGGGTGTTCATAATGTTTTGGCTCTTGATGTGTACTCTGCGACGAGAACAGGTCTAGGTCAAGGTAATTGGGTTTAACTGAGTAGCTAGCGAATTTGAAAGTGTTCACTTTAACCTCCTAACGTATAACAGATCAAAACATAAAGTTAGGCTTCTAGGCAAAAAGTGATCCAAAGAAAAATTTAATACACTCCAGCTCACGAGGAAGCGAGGAGGTGAGAACGTTCTCTTAAAAAATGAGTAACTAACGCGTTGTCTAATTAGGGGATAATTAGACTGCAACCTTGACTATGACCAGTAGGTATGGTTAACAGCAATGCATAGTATTCATTACAACGTAAAGCTCGGAAAATACATAAATACACAAAAAAAAGTTAAAGGGACTATAATTAATGCAACTTGGTACAAAAAATATTAAAAAATGTGTAAGTGACGACACTAACAAAAAGATATAGTTTTGTATTTTACAAAATTTCAAAATTTTTAGTTGTATTTTTCAATTTTTCTAAATAAGATAAAATTAGACAGAACATTAAGCAAAGTACAAAATAAGCGAGAGCAAAGTAGCGGAATGATACAAAACCCAAAATATTAGAAAAAAATATAAATTGAGAAAAAATAGCCAAAAAGCGCTACTTCAGAAAAAACAACAGCTAAATACAAAAAATTAGGTATATAACCCTAAAAGCATATTTTTATCTGAATTTAGAAAAGTCGATGTCGTTGCTTCGAAAAAAGATGGAGTAATTATTATTTTTTTTCAGGAGATTATCTTGGAAACCAGAGAACTACTGAAATTTCAAGGATTCAACCAATAGAATTTTAGAGATTTGCAAGATTCGACCAGTAGAATTTCAGTGGATTGCAAAGTTGGAAATGAGTTCGAAATCTTGATGTATGTTCGAATTTTAATTATTTTTAAAGTTTTTTTTTACATTTTATAAACATTTAATATATTTTTTGGTAGATTTTGTTTCATTTTTTATAAGACAAGACTCAAAATTAAGGATCTTTGGCTAGAATAGGACAAAGGCCTTTTCCTTTTAATGTGTTTTAAAGATTCGACTGGATGTGAATGTTAAAAGACTATCTCTACAGAATCAAGTGATGGATTTAATGAACTGCGTTTTGTTCGACTCTAGTCATCCAATTACTTTTGAGCATTTAAGGTATCCGTCTACGTGCGGAGAACTTTTTTCTTTATACATAGAAACTTATCCATGATTTTACATTTTAAGATTTCTTTTTTATATTATCATAGATATTTGCACTTAAAAAATTATTCCTGGAGAAGTTTTTATAAAATTTCTAATAAACAAACAAAAATTTAGTAAAAAAATCGGTTTTTCTCAAAAGGTCTAATTTTTTAATAAATAAAATTATTTCAATATTTTTGGATGCAACACATTTCTTATGTATTGGACTAGTGAATCACCTAAAATCTTTGCTTAATTTGGTAAAAAATTTTGGTCCTTCAAAACCATAAACATAGAATTTTTAACTAATTTTCATTACCTTTATATCTAACTATGTGTGTGACATCATTAAAAAGTATCAAAATTTAAAGCTTTTAGGTCATTCACTAGCAACACACAATGCTATCAAAAGCATTCATAATAATTTTCAACAAAATATTTTAAGAACTTTTTGAGAAATCACATTTCGAGTTTCCACATTTTGTTAAAAATAGCGTTATGAGAAAAACGCATTTGAAGTTTACGAAAGCAACTTTAACTATTCAAAAATTAAAATGCATGATTAAAATTCCCCACACTTTCTTGCTTCAAAACTTTCTAATTTACAAGTTGCTAATTATTAAAAATACTAGAAAAATGTTCAAACTAATCTTCAAAAAATGCTCTTTAAAATGCTTTAAATACCCAACTTCCGGTTCCGAATTTGCTACTTCCGTTTCGTTTTGACAGCTGTCACTGATGTTTAAATATCTGTAACTTTTCTTTAAAATACCGTTGATACAAAATAAAAACAGATTTAAAAGTCTAAAAGTTGAAATTTTACAATAAAGAAACAAAAAAATTATGATTTTTAGCAAAAAATGACGTTTTTAACGTAGACGGATACCTTAAATAATTATCTTGTACTTTCACAGTATGAATGCATTGGCAAAAAGTATTGTAGAGCCCATGAACTAATGGCTTAGACCAGGGGTGTCCAACCTTTTAGGTCTTCTGGGCCGCATTGAAAAATACAAAATTATCTTGGGCCGCACTTTAAAAAAAGCAAAAATGACATGTTTTAAGCAACTTTTATTGATATTTGTTGTTAGATACAATTAGGTTACAATATTTAAAAGTGTAAAAAAAAGTAACAAAAAATTAGTGAGATATTTGACATTGCTGTTTAGAAACTATTCCATCAATATTAGGTTCAATGGAAGTAGTTGCGATTCTTAATGAATTCTCAAGATGTTCATCACTTATTTTACTTCTTTTTTTGCTTTTCGTATGCTTCATTCTTGAAAATAATTGTTCACAAATATATGTGCTGCCAAAAATCGATGTCATGAATAATGCATGATTGTGAAGTGTCGGATATTTGTCTCTGGGAAGATAGATCTTATAAAAATCTAATAAAGAGACATGATTAAATTTATCTTTAAGTTGGATTTCACATTGCAGCTCTATGCACTCCATTTGAAACTTTCCAGGTAACAAATGTATGTCAACTGAGAAAGGAGTCGCAAATATACAAAAATGTTGATCATTTTTTCGAAAATCTTCAAACCTGTTTTCAAATTCCTCTATGAAATCAGAAAGCAAGACTACATATTTTTTACTGTTTATCACATTATGTTTAGCCAACATTTGGAAATGTGTAAAATTATTCTCCTTAATTTGATTTTGCCATAACTTCAGTTTCATTTGGAAAGCAGTTATATTTTGGTACATATTGCTAATAAGTTGGTTTTGACCTTGAAGATGCATATTTAATTCGTTCAAATGACCAGTCAAATCTACTAAAAATGTCAAATCCATTAGCCAATTCTCATCGTCAAATTCCGGAATAACATTTTCTTTAGATACCATGAATAATTTAATTTCATTAATCAAATCATAAAATCTTTTCAACATTTGGCCTCGACTAAGCCATCTTACTTCTGCGAAATAAATTATGTCACCATATTCCGAATCCACGCATTTAAGAAATTCTTGAAATTGTCGATGAATCAGTCCTTTTGATCGTATAAAATTTACAGTTGAAACAACGATTTGCATTACGTCATCCATTTTTAGAGCTTTTCCGCATAAATTTTCTTGATGAACTATACAATGGTACTTAATGAAGTTTGTGTTTTGAGCTTCAGTAGCGTCATTCTCGATTAATTTCATAAGTCCTTCTCTTTTACTGACCATAGCCGGTGCACCATCAGTGACTATACCGGACATATTGGTGATAGGCAAATAAAATCTCTCCAATGTATTTTTTACTGCTTTATATAAATCTGCTGATTTAGCTGTGCATTTTAAAGATACTAACGCAGCTATTTCTTCAGTCACATTATATTCGTCGTCAATACCTCTAAGAAAAATAGCAAATTGAGCGGTATCAGTAGCATCATTACTTTCATCCACCGCTAACGAATAATATTTGAAACTAGGAACTTTAGCCTTCAACTCGTTTTCGATGGATTTTCCAAGTTCTTCAATCCGCCGAGCTATAGTCTGATGAGATAAATTAATTTTAGAAATATCCGCTTTCTTATCCGGACAAACTATATCTTCCACGTTTTCCATACATAGTTTGATAAACTCCCCATCACTAAATGGTTTTGATTTTTTTGCTATTAAAGTTGCTATCACGTAACTAGCTTTTACAATCGATTCTGATTGAGATGCTATTTTCTTTTTTAAAAAAATTGCTGACAAGAGTGTTTCTTTTCTAGTTCCTTCACTTTATCTTTGCGGCACATTCCTTCGTATGAATCGTACTTGCTAACATGTTTTTGAGTATAATGCCTCTTCAAATTATATTCCTTGAAAACGGGTACATTTTCGAGACAAATTAAGCATAGTGCTTTGTTGTTTCTTGCTACAAAAAAGTAATCATCTGTCCATTTCTCCTTGAACACTCTATTTTCGTCCACATACTTTCTTTTTTGAGGTTCTGTCTTTTTTTTTTTGAGACGTAGAAGCCATACTGAAATTTAAAAATTTTTAATTGTTTAATAATCTTTATATAAACGTACATCTTCCAATGCGATTTTACAAATTTTTAATAATAATAATTGAATAATAATCAAATAATAAATTTTAAGTTTACGAAAGCAACTTTAACTATTCCAAAAATTAAAATGCATGTTTAAAATTCCCCACACTTTCTTTCTTCAAAACTTTCTAATTTACAAGTTGCTAATTATTAAAAATACTAGAAAAAAATGTTTAAAACTAATCTTCGTGAAAATTTAAAAAGTTTTGCCCAAAAAATGCTCTTTAAAAGCTTTAAATTCACAACTTCCGGTTCCGAAGTCGATACTTCCGTTTTGTTTTTGACAGCTGTCACTGATATTTAAACAGCTGTAACTTTTCTTTAAAATGTCGTAGATGCAAAATAAAAACAGATTTAAAAGTCTAAAAGTTGAAATTTTACAATAGAGAAATTTTTTTAAAATTATGATTTTTTGCAAAAAATGACGTTTTAACGTAGACGGATACCTTAAATAATTATCTTGTACATTCGCAGTATGAATGCATTGGCAAAAAGTATTGTAGAGCCCATGAACTAATGGCTTAGACTCTAATTGTTCGGTATTTGTGAAATAAATAAAATATTGAGTAAAGGTATAAAACAATTTTTCATTGATCATTTTAAACAAAATAACATAGCTCTAAGCCAAATTGCTTTTAATATATAACTGTTCTTTTTCGTGCATATTCTAAAAATAGTATAAATACTTATATATTTAAACTCTAAATGCACCTTCATATTCTAAATAAAGAACTAAAAATATGTTTCTCAGGCTAAAGAAAAACATTAAAAATCTCATCAATTCCTTAGGTTTTATGTTTACATTTTTTCTTGAAATAATACCATTACTTTCTAAGGAAAATCATAAATTTTCATCTACATTTATATATTTGTGAAAACTCTTTCTGTAGCTTGTTGCCAATAAAGGTACTCTGCCGAGCAATGTTTTCCATTTTCTGAAAAAAAAACATATTTCTAATAGGATTAAAAAAAAGAAAGAAATACGAGTAAACTCAATAAATATATCTGTACTAGTAATGATGTTTAACAATGAAACTTATTTATTTATACCAAATATTTCTATACGGATTATTAAATGTAGTTTTGTTATATAAATGAATCTATCTAAGAATATGTGCTTTTGAAGGTTGTATATAGTTTCTTTCTTATGTATTGGTATTTATTAATATTATTAGTTAGTCTTTTCGTATTTCGAAAACAGTTCGAATTTATTTAAATTATAGATTTTTCTTTGTTCCAATGGCTGTTAAAATATTTATATACCAAGAACATAATTTTAACAGAAACAAATTCAATTAATTAAACAAACAAAATTGAAAGTGAACAACATAATAAACTATATTTTTAATGAATATAAATTAATTAAATGTATTGTAAAATATTTACATACGTGAGTTTTGATTTTATTTTATCCTTCTTGTGGATGAAGTAGTAGATAAAGACCTTAGGAGTTTGTTTGCCTATAAGATTAACTGGAGATCATAGGAAGACCTTAATAGTTTGCCTATAGAAGAAATATTTTTATATCTTTGGAGAAAAGTCTATACCACATTCCATAATAGATGTCAAACTTCGCTTATCTTCAAATGATCTGTGTAAGGAATTTGTACCCATGACCAGTGTATTTTACATATGTGCACCCAACACAATACCAGGGAGTCGACGCCGTGACTCCTCAACTCGACGTCTATTGGGAATATTTGCCAGACAGCCAGGGGTTTATAACGTTTTTGGACCTCTTTTTTCCAGGATGGAAGTGAAATGAAGACCGGTGCAGTTGGTTTTCCGAAAAGATCTAAGAGAAGGGGATTATTTTTAATATGGAGGATTCCTTTTTCGTATCACAGTGTGCGTATTTCAAGACTCCTCACACAGTCGCACATATTTTAACGTCCTGTGTTTGTTCTAAATCATTGTATATAAAATTTTTTGGTAATGCGTCTCCTAATTTCAATTTAATCATTGGGGAAACTCCACATCCAAATTTGTTCCCCATTCTTCGCCGTGCTTGTTTTTATACTGAAATATGATTTTTGATTGTTATTCAATTTTCTAATATTCAATATCTAATCATTCAATTTTCAAATCTTTTTTTCACTTATTTCTTTATTTTTTAATTTTTTTCTAATTTAAAATCTTAATTCTTCACTCTTTTTCCAATTCTTGTTAATTTGTATGTAACTCAATCTTTTTGTGTGTGTGTGTGTGTTTTGTGTTGAATGTTCTATTTTTATTGTTACTTTAATCCGTTTTAGAACCTTTCATTTTATATTTTGTCAATTTTTTTTATCTAAATTTCCTCTTTTGTTTTATTGCCACATCTTGTTTGGCGCAGTTTGTCCCAAGAGGATTTAGCGCCATTAAACTTCAATCAACCAACCAACCAACCTTTTTCGGATGGGTCAGTTTGGTCAATTTAGCAGCAGCTAACCGGCGAAGAAAAGGAGATGGGAGCTGCAGTTAGTTTTTCATAACAGCGACAGTCCACCGGAAGCCTGCGACATGGGAAAATCGTCTTTTTGTTCTTTTTCTTTTATTACAGTTTTCCATGCAGCCTAACGTTTGACCTTCTTTTTGGGAAGCCGTTCGTTCATGTGTTATGGTTGCGTATGATCATACTCCAGGGCTCAAATATGATATACAAATACTATTTTTCTTGCATTTCATGATGTATAATTTCTGAAAATAAATTTATTTATGTTGTTCCATTAACTTTGGTGGTAAATTTGGTACAACCCAGAGACAACCATAACCATACCTGCACACTTTAAGTAGGCGGGGAGGTCACACGCATGTTTCAAACACATCCCCCACAATAGCACATTTACAATCTGTTATGATACTTTGTTACTCCAAAAGGATATTACTCAGAATCTACTAAAGTTACATGTAGGAAATTTTCTGCTGACTAGCTTGGTAAATCTCTGAATTATTTATAGGATTTTGAAGAATGTGGAAAATATTGTAAGTACTTAAAACAAAAATTTTACTAACATTTTAAGTACTTGAACCTTTTTAGCAGTTGTAGGGTGTTTGCTTTCAGACGTTTCAGGACTGCAAAATTAATTGAGGGATACAAGTCTTATATAAACATTCCAGTCATATTAATGTGTCAACCACTTACTTTTGACGTAAACGTTAAGTAACTAATTGCAGAAGGCACGTATCATCACCAAATTTGGTGAATATATAAAGTGTATTGTAAGCATTCGGAAAACATTTCAGTTCTTGCAGTCCTGCAGAAACGGAGTAAATTACCCGGAATCCAAAAGGGCATGATCATTGGATTTCGGACCAAAGGTAGAAGCATTTTCAAAACAGCTAATTTTGTAAACTATTAGCTAGCGGCCCTAGTAAAAGTATACCGTACATAGCAAAATGGCTTTGCCCAATATCATATACTTCGAAAATGTAGTGCAACAAGTGTCACAGATGGCAAAGGTGAACGACAACTGCTGAGACGCATCGGGCGAATAGGCGAGCAATCTTTAAGGAACGACGTGTCTCAGGAACGACGGTTAAATGAACGTTGATGTGTATGAACCACGGCAGCAGACATGGTTAATGCACTGATGCTAACTGCGTTCATCGGCGACGAAGGCTAGAATTTGGATGTCATTGCCGCAACGGGAGTGTCACTGATTGGAAACAGGTGGTTTTTTCCGATGAATCATATTTTTTGCTCCATCGGATAGATGCATGTTTACGTCGTGAAACATTTGAAAGCAAACACCCTGCAACAATTGCTGGAAGGGTTCAGGCTGTAAGAAAGAATATTATGGTCTGAGAAATATTTTTGTGCTATTCTCTGGGTTCACTCATCATTATAGAAGACCTAATGGATCAGAACAAATATGCATTTATCGCTATCGGCTATGCTCAGCCATACATACAAATTGTTTTTCCGTAGGATGATGGCATCTGCCAGCAAGACAATGTGACGTGTCATAAAGCTCGTGCTTTGAAGAGCACAAGGATGAGTTTACAGTACTTTCTTGGCCAACAAATTCCCCGGACTTAAACAGAAGCGAGAATCTGTGGGACTACTACCTCTATCGGGTTGTTCGCCCCATGAAACCTCAACTGCGTCTCAACTGGAAAGCTCAACTGGAGTCTCTCATAGCTCAACATCCCAGTGAACACATTAAGGAACCTAATTGACTCTCTTCCTACACGTTTAACAGCGGTCCGCTCTTGAAAGGTGGTTTTTCTGGATTTTGATAGATGATCACATTAATATGACTAGACTGTGTGCAGATATAAAAGTATTAGAATTTTTTCCTCCCACCCTTTTAATAAATCCCAGATCATCAATCAGGATGAGTTTTTCTCCTGGTATCACAAGGTTATTCTGTGTTTCGAAGCGAGACGGTTTTGGGACCAAAGTTAATCCTCCGTTATTTAATATCGTAGAGACATATAATTACAAAGAAAACTCTAAACGGTAAAAAATACGCATATTTGATTTATCCAAGGTTCATTATTTAAAAATTCAAACCTAATTATTCATGTAATTGATCAATCTTCTGCGGATCCATGCCTTCATATGTACGAGGCTATAATTTCGTGTTCTACGGTCTACATCTTTTGCTAATCGAGGGTTAAAAGACCGGGACCTACTGCAGTTCTGGCTGATTTCTGACAGTTACAAATAACAATTCAAGCCGTAAAACCCAAGAATGTTTATTCCATAATTTCTCCATTTGTGCGCATAAATTCCCTAACAAAATCAAACGCAGCTGGTGAAGTTTTAAATCATTAGAACATGTCGATTAAATGTATGATTAAATCAATCATTATCAATACGTAACAACAATAACATTGCTTTTAATTTGGTTAAATTTGGAATTAAAAAGAAGCCATACGTATAATAGGATTTATCTTTTTATATAGTTAGATTCAGTCATTGTTTTATAAATATTTTTTTTCATTTAATATATTTTATCTTTTCAGTTTGAATAATATCAGATAGCTTCATCATACACTAGGCACTTTTAATGTGTTTCGCACTCTGAGTATGTGAACTATGTAGCTAATTAAATGTATATCCTGAATACCTATATCACTCGCAGACACGGGACACTTTAATAGCTTCTACCAGTACACTCTCGTTTACTGACCTTAATCTTGCGCTGAAATAGCAATTACCTAAAAGACAATTTAGATATCCAATTCTCTATGAGCAGTATGTATATGGTATGATTCATGTTCCTTAATTTGATCAAATTTACCAATATGTCAACCTCAGAGAAACACATATTAGCTGTGTACAGTCTAATGGCTTCTGTTGCATTTCTCTTGTGTTAGCTAACCCATAAGGAATGTACTCCCAAAAAACCTTTTGAAAAATTCTGTTTTAATTCTCGAAAAGACAAATAAACTTTGAATCCGATTATACATGTTAAAACTGTATAATATGATAATGTATATATGTTAATGTTGTGCAGGTTTCTAAAATATTTCAAGAAAACAAAAAACTCTTCTTTGTCTTTTAAACAATTCTTTATCCCAAGCACTCTGAGAACTTACATACGAAAAATCTTTTAAAAAATCTTAATCTTGGGCTATTTCTCGAAAAATGAAATAAACTTTGAATTCTATTATGCATGTTAATGTTACATTTCCTTTAACATTCAATAAAATTTAATTTGATTTCATCGAATTTATTGAATTATTAAACATTATACATCAACTTGTAATAACTGGTGGTTTTATAAACTATTTCAGCTAAATTTAAAACTCGTATTTTGTCTTATAAAAATAATTCTTTATCCCACAGTATTAAAAATAGTCTAAAATTAATGATTTTCTTTATTCCAAATTTTTAATTCTAATGGAGAAACAAAAGATGTTTCTGGATTGAAATATTTGCAAAGACATTTTAGCTTTCTTTTTTACTATACCTTTTACATTTTTTTTACTTTAATATGTTCTGCGATAAGGCAACGTTGCTTCCCACGCTATTTAATTAAACTTACTTTTAAAAGGCAAAATTACTTATATTTGAAGTCTGATGTACTGAACATTACAAAAGAACAAATTATTTAAAGTATTAAAAACATGTTCTTGCAGAACATATTAAAATAAACCAGGCGATAGCGTTTAAAAAGTCATATTTTAACGCTTGCTCATGTACTAAACAATTATAAAAATACATAAAAATAAGTTCTCAAAGTTTACTTTTCTAACGTTTTCCAAATGATTTTTTTTTTACCAGAAAGTTTATTATAGCTGAAAATAGCTTAGACGGAAGAAAATGATATCATAAGCAGAAAAATTGATGTTCAGTTTTTCTTTGGAAAAATAAGAAAAATGCGCATTTTTATTCATAGAGCTAAGAAATAATGGCAGTTATTAATCTTAAGTGTATTTTTTCTTCGAAAATGAAACTCGTTAAATTAAATTTTTAATTTCTAGAAGAGTATGAATGTCTCACCAGACGTAACGCACGTTCATTACTGCAAGTTTAATAACTGCATATTTTTTCAATGGGGCCACAGATAAATGGAATAATTTATTTGATGTTTCATGCAGGTTTTTTAGGAAAATGTTAATATTATTAATTTTTGTGATTTTTACAAGAGAAATGTAGTATAATTTAAAGCAATTTTAAATATATAAAAATTCTTTAATTTTTTCTCTAAAATGGTTTTAATTTATGCTTTTAAATTTTGCATGCAATGTTATGTACATTAATCAAATTTAGTTTTGTAATCAGTGTTAGAGTTTGTTATGAAAACAACACTTTAAATCTTTTATAATACTCTGAAGACTCAAAAAACTGGTACACTTGCCTAATATTGTGTAGGGACTACGTGAGCTCACAGAAATGTCGCATCATGACTCGGCCTGGACTCGACTAGTATCTGAAGTAGTACTGTAGGTAATTGATACCATGAATCCTGCAGGACTGTCCATAAATCTCTGTGGATATTGGATTAAGAATTTGTACGGGTTGTAAGGAGTGGTCAATAACTATCCTGAAAGGTACGTTACAACGCATCCCAGATATGCCCAATAATGTGTATGTCTGGGGATTTTGGTACCAGTGGAAATGTTTAAAATCAGAAGAGTGTTCCTGAAGCCCCTCTGTAGCAGTTCTGGACCTGTGGGGTATTGTGTTGTCCTTCTGGTATTCCCTAAGTCCATCAGAATGCACAATGGACATGAATGGATACAGGTCATTAGACAGGATACTTATGTCCGTGCCACTTGTCAGGTTTTATTTAGACGTATAAGAGGGGTTAAGTATCACTCCAACTGCACGCACCCCATATAATCACAGAGTCTCCAGCAGCACGAGCAGCCCCCTATAGACATGCAGGGCCCATGGATTCATGAGTTTATCTCCATATCCGTACACATCCATCCACTCTATACATTTTGAAACGAGACTCGTCAGACTAGATAACGTGTTTCTAGTTATCAACAGACAAATGTCGGTGATAACGGACCTAAGCGATACATAAAGTTTTGTGTCGTAGAGTCATCAAGGATACACGAGTGGGCCTTTGGTTCCGAAAACCTATATTGATGATGTTTTGTTGTATGGTTCTCACAAAAAACTGGTACACTTGCCTAATATTGTGTAGGGCCTACGTGAGCACGCAGAAATGTCGCATCACGACTCGGCCTGGACTCGACTAGTATCTGAAGTAGTACTGTAGGTAACTGATCCATGAATCCTGCAGGACTGTCCATAAATCCCTGAGGGGTATTGGAGTAAGAGATAGTACGGGTTGTAAGGGGTGGTGGATAACTATTCTGAAATATACGTTACAACGCATCCCAGATATGCCAAATAATGTGTATGTCTGGGATTTTAGTGCTAGTGGAAATGTTTAAAATCAGAAGAGTGTAGTGTCCTTGGAGCAACTCTGTAGCAATTCTGGAGGTCAGCATTGTCCTTCTGGAATTCACCAAGTCCATCAGAATGCACAATGGACATGAATAGAATGGGTACAGGTCATCAGACAGGATACTTATGTAAGTGCCACTGTCTGGTTTTATCTAGACGTATAAGGGGGTTAAGTATCATTCCAACTGCACGCTCCCCATATAATCACAGAGTCTCCATCAGCTCGAGCATCCCCCTGTAGACATGCATGGGCCCATGGATTCATGAGTTTATCTCCATATCCATACACATCCATCCGTTCGATATAATTTGAAACGAGACTTGTCAGACTACATAACGTGTTTCAGTCGTCAACAGACAAATGTCGGTGTTAACGGGCCCAAGCGAGGCCTAAAGCATTGTGTTGTGCAGTCATCAAAGTTATACTTCTCCGAAAACCTATATTGATGATGTTTTGTTGTATGGTTCTCACGCTGACACTTGTTGGTGGACCAGCATTGAAATCTGCAGTAATTTGATAAAGGGTTGCACTTCTGTCACGTTTAATGATTCTCCCCAGTCGTCGTCTGTCCCTTTCTTGATCTTTTCTCGGCCTCAGAGATGTCGGAGATTTCATGCTTTACCGGATTTCCGATATTCACGGTATACTCCTGAAATGGTATTACGAAAAAATACACATTTCATAGATACCTTGGAGATGATATGTACCATCTCTCACCCGCTGACTGTAACAGCACATTCAAACTCACTTAAATTTTGATAACCGATCATTTTACCAGATGTAACCGATATAACGACTAAACCAGATACTTGTCTTATATACGTGTGGCAATGCACAGCGTTATATTGTGATTGGTTCCTTAATTATATCTGTATTTACATACACATACCTATACTATTTTTTGGCTTATATTTATAATTTGGTTAATGTTTATAAAACTACCAATCTTGATTTCAATTTAAATACTTGCCGAAAAAGTAAAATTCTGTACGTGACTTCAAAATAAAAAAAACCTTCATCCAATAAAACATAAGAATACTAAAAAGTATTTTTTATCTATAAAAGCGATGGTATTTATAATTAAATATACCATTTTTACTAACACTTTATTAATTTTTTAAATTTATGAAATTTTTATGTTTTAAATCTTAATTTGTATGAAAATGGTCAAGCATAACCTTAGAAATATTCCAATCTTCAGAGACGAATCTCCGTGTAATAATACAAACTATGTTTGGGTTCCTTAGTGACACAGTATTGCCGAAATGACATCGGATTCATAACTATACAGAACAGAGACTAGTAACGGAGTTCCGAACATATATTTCATAACTTGTCAAGTATAAGGATTCCTGATTTGTGGTTTAAATGTAAGATCTTAAGTGTAAAATCAACTAAATATATATTATGAAATTATCATTGTTCTGCCTTTCTTTTGGATTGGTTTTTAAATGATATAAATGCTTTTAAAGGGAGTTTTGAAAAGTAATTACAGAGTAGGTTTTCTGTAATTTATAAATTTTTCTGTAATAATATAAATAAAATTGAAATATATTGCAAAATGGTATTTCTAAACCAAAAAAGGAAGAATAACTTTAATACTTTAAAAATACAAAAGCATTATTTAACTAACATTTAATAAGAGATCGATGTTTTACTAATGATCATATTTTTACTAATGATAGTCTATTTTTCAAAAGTAACGTGAATCATGTTTTCACTCCGTAAAAAATTTGTATTATTCTAATATTTTTCTTTACAATTAACGTTATGAAAATCATTTTATCTGTATATTGATGTTTAAAAATAGGTAAAAATGTCTGAGCGTGAAAAGATATAAAAGAAAAATACAGTAAAATTACAATTAGTGATATAGAATCAGCACTAAAATACAATATACAATGGATTCCGCTTAATGTGATCTCGGTTAATGTTATCAATCGCTTATTGTTATCAAAATCACTCAATCCCGATTTTCTCTATTCATTTGTATCTTAAAATTATCGTTTTATGTGATCGTTGCGACGGTTAATGTTATAAGTTTTTGAACCTGATTTTTACTGGAAAGGAATATTCACAATATATTCAGATGGAACTCATTCTTTATTTTCTCTTCGCTATTGTTTGCCTTTCCGAGAATTCTCCCTCTTCTACCTTGGGAAATGGAGAATGAACAAATGAATGGATTAAACACTTTCCTGGAATTTTTCAGAAATACACATACCCTGCTGGTAGTCATTGATTGTCAAGGCCCCTCCACACTATGGTCCACTGCAAGCCATCACCACCGTCTGGAAGGGCTTTGGTTTATCGTGGCCGATGGCGGCAGACTATAAAAGACCATTGGCGAACGATGGCTTCGGAGGCGGTTTTTCTCCAAAGATCAAAGGCAGCCAGATGCGCAACTTAAGTGCGCAGTAGACCCTATGGACGAATCAATGCGCTCAGCTCATTTAGTGGCCCAGCGTGTGGATGCGACCCGTGAACCATCGTTCGAGGTCACCATCAGGAAGTGGTGAACAATTGGCCATAGTGTGGAGGCTACATTATAAGCAGAAGGCAACACATTCTTATCGGAACTGAGATGGAACGTATTCACATTTTATGCCTTGCTCTGTTATATTCAAACTGTATATATGGAAGCCAGAAAGCTAAATGATTTAATATTAAAATAAAAAATCGTAATTTTAAATCATTATGACAGATTACCATAAATCAGTCAGTGCAATGCTGGAGCGCAGTTAAAATTTTCTCAGCTTATATTGTGCAAAATGTTAAAATATCGTGATGAACTTACTAGAAGATAAAAAAAAAATGAAAATACGGAATGCAAACGTAATAGAGTTGGTAAAAATGAGCAAGTTGAAAAGGCTCTAAGACATTGGTTTGAAAATGTTCGAGTACGGGATGCTCCAGTCAACAACCCCTTATGCAACAAAAAACAGAAAGTTTGGCTGCTCAAATGGGAAAAAAAGATTTTGTGGCAACAAATGACTGGTTCCAGCGATGAAAGACACTCGAAAATATTTTTCTACAAGGAAATTCACGGTGAACAGAAATATACCGATAAGCCAGAAGAGTAAAATTGGCTACAAGTGTTGAAACAGGGAGTACAACTCCTCTTTGATAACTTTAAAAAACAATATAATTGCAAACAATTTATCAATGAGCTTCTTAGAAAAAAATGGTAGACGGTCAAAACTTGATCAATTTTTTTAAATTATGTATACAATTCTTATATTTTAAATAATATACAGTACATAAATATAGGGTGAGGTTTTTCCTTTTATTTTGAAATTTAGTTCGTGTGAATTAAAGAGTGGGAGGGGGTAAATTTATCTAATTCTGAATATCGTTTACTGTTATCAATCGGTTATTGTTATCAAAATAACGGTGACCTAAACTGATCACATTAAGTCCTCTGTTCTTCTAAACAGTGAATTTCATCTTGTGATACAATTTAGTTATTTTCTAAATTCAATTTAAATTCAAATAAATTTCATTTAAATTCAATTTATTTTATTTCTTTTTTGTCAGTTTAGCATAGCTTAAATAAATAGATTTACTATACATGTCCCTGCAGTTTTTGAAATTGAGAGCTTATATATATAACTAAGAAAAAAATATTTCTGTAAAAGACAATGAAATACTAGCAATAAAATTATTACTTGTATGAGCAAGACTTAAAATTAACGATAAAACACTACATAGTTGAATGTAATTAGATTCCAAGAACTAAATCTCACTAACCTGTTGTTTGAATTGAAAAAAAAAGTGTTCAATTCGTGATTCTATAGACAAAATAAGTAACATAAAACGAGAAGAAAGGGAATGTCTATTGTAGAATGAATAGTTACATGAACGATAACTATATATTTTTAAAATTTGGTCGCCAAAAGAGTTTTAATTAAAAAAGATAAATCAAAGAAGAAATAAATCGTAATATTAATAAAAATTTCCTTTTCTTCTTTAGCATGAAAATTAATATCTACTGCTTTTACTTGAAACAGAATTTTACCTATATTTTCAATTGTTAAAATTTATTTTCTAATAACACATAAAATGAAAACAGATTATTGCATATGCGAAAGAATTAAAAATGTGTATTTATTATAAATGTATTTTGTCGAGACTAATAAGAAAGGATTACATTACATTGTAAATAAGTTTGTTAACTTCGGCAAACATTTTAAAACTGTATCCCTCCATACGATATTTTCCTATAAAGAAATACACTTCCATTACTAAAGTACACTTCTCATTTTCTAGATAACAGGCATTTCTATAAACGGTTTCAAATGTCATACATTCATTATAGGAATTGAAAGAACTTTAAGAAAGTTGAGCTTTCAGGGAAAATTTATTCCAGAACTTGTATGCTAAATCTAAAATTTTGTGATGCATGATTTCAAAGCGGAAACGCTCTAACATTTATAATTATATAAGCATGTCTGAATGATATTACTGTTATTAATATATATAAAATAATATATATTCTTCATAACACATGCATAAAAATATTTGTTTATATTATACACTGACTTTGATTTTGGTTATAAAATATAATTACCTAATAAAATCAATATCGACATGTATATATTGTAATATATACATATAATATATTTAATAATATATATATGAATATCCAATAAAGAACATCCTGATATTTTTATTTTTATTTTCTTCAGAACATTTTGTCTTATAATTAATTTCAATATCAAAAGCAGGCGCTGCGGTAGTTGCCAAACTTTCGTGGAAAATATGGCTGAATCAATTACTGTCGTGATTTTTATGTGGCTTAACTCATCATCTTAGTAAAGAATAAATATTTATAGATTTAAACATTATCTGACAAAACACCAAATAAATATTTCAAACACAAAAACCACACAATTTTTTTTTGTTATTTTAAAATAAAAAAAAAAAACATACGCTAATGGGTTAATAAACCGTACCATCGGATGATTCTGAATGCTAAGTGCAGAAAAAATAGCTGCACTTGCCTCAGTGCCATACTATACAGTTCTTCTCCAGTAGCCCATACATATAAAGCGTGATTTTCAATTTAGTGAGCGGTGCGTACACATCAGACCTTCCTATGACCGTTTTCTTTTGAACGCGCTACGTGGTGCAGCACGTAGTACCGAACGCACTGTGGGATACAAACAAGAAAATGAACATAATATTTGAATATATTATAAATAATATTTATTATATATCATGTAGTACCGAACGCACTGTGGGATACAAACAAGAAAATGAACATAATATTTGAATATATTATAAATAATATTTATTATATATCATATAAAGATATGTAGACAGGTGCAGAAAATTATTGTCCCTCATAATTTTGCCAGGGTGTGCAGTGCACACCCTGCACAATAGCCAGCACTGATATAATATATATATTATAATATATAGAATATATATATATAAAAATATATATATATATATATATATATATATATATATATATAT
>CM063504.1:7401850-7431850 GCA_032207245.1 Pardosa pseudoannulata
GTATTTATATCTTGTCATATCTAAATCTGACATGCATTGAAAACTGAAAAAAAAAGAATTACAGGTTCTTTACAAATGTATGAATACGTGTCAAAAGGTGTTTGCTTCTTCATGATTTCATATCAAAAGTAAATGTTACTTACGTAAAATGTATTATATAGGTTGAAGGTTTCCCTTTCAATTGAAATTATAATATAATAAACCAAATAAATAAAAAAGAATAACTATACTTAAACCTAATAATTTAAGGAAAGCTCTGAAAGATAAATTATTCAAGCAGTCATTCCAGTGAACCAAAAACTTTTGAATTTTGTGCGTAATATTTCTTTTGCAACATTTGATATTATTGTAATGTGTTCTTTATTTTTAATTGTTAAAGTGAATATTTTTTAAATGATAAAAATTCTGTAGTTATAATTGTATAAATGTAAAATTGTATATATATAAAAACAGCTTCATGCTGCCAAATACAGTGTTTTAAATAGCAATGCCTGATATTAAGGTAAGTATATTTGTAGTTTTCAAGAAAACTGTACCTAATTATGCATCGTTAAAATTTTCTGAGAAATTTCCTATTCTTTATAAAGGAACACTGAAAAAAATTCTTAAATGTTATATAATTTGAAATTGCATTTATGTAATCAAGAAGATATGGGAAATAACTATTAAAAGAATTAAAATAATGAATTCATATTTTAATAGATATGAAGAAGTAAATAACAGAATTTTTTTATGTTTCTCAATTGTCGGAAACGTCTTGGTCCCCTTATGGTATTTTAAAACTGGGTTATGCACTGTCTACCAATAAGTATTTCGACAAATGTGATAGAAAAATATCTAACATTTTTCAAAATCAATAGTTGGTAGAACCTACAAGAGAGGCAATTACAGCATACGGTTCTTCCGAATTTCTCTGGACAGCACTTGTCGGTCTCTACATCCCAGTTTCATCGGTCTGCCTACTCGGGGCACATTCCGACAATCACTGCTCACCTTCCACTTCGTAATCACATAGGCCACTGTTGATTTTGGGTACTTCAGATCGCTAGATATGTCCCTTAAGGATGACTGAATTTGTGATACCCGATAATTATACCTTTCTCGAAATCAGAGAGCTCCGAACTGCGCGGAATCTTGCATGTGACTAATGCCGATGTTTTTTCCTACACGATGTATACCGGTGGAGGCCGTGATATACCCCAGGACCGCAAATATCGTCATTCGCATAGGTGTCCAAATACTTATTGGTAGACATTGTATATCTCTCTCCCAATTGTCGATGGAATGATGAATTTTGTACTAAATACAAATAAAATAACTTAATAATATTTACAATAAGAGAAAATTTCTTTAGGCACACTCATTTTCGTATTATTTTTTAAATCTCCCAAACTAATGTAATTAGTTATAAAAGCTTGTAATATAGTATCGTGCTTCATGGATGTCCTTATATATTTGATTCTGTTCTGGATTTTGAGAAATATGCTTGCAGTACACTTTATGAACAAAAGGAATTTGAATATTCATGAACATACAAATATTTGGCTAATCTATATTCTGTTAGTGAACCGCTTCAAGCATTTCCAGTACACTGCTTATGTTCTTTGAAAAATAACTTTCCAACATCTTCTTTAATAGAAAAATTTATTAATTTTTTTTTCTATTTTTTACACTTAATTTATGGTGTTTATAATAAATGGATGCATTCATTCATTAATTTTTTATACATGATATTTATAACTCGTTCATGTTTGTGGTAATTACATAAAAACGGTACTGCAGAAAAGTGTACATTGTTCTATATATCAGGTATTTATTTTTTCCCTTAATGAAAGAAAAGGAATTACCAGATTTGTTCCATTTCAGGCAATTTGTACAAAAAAAATATTATGTGTTTCTAACAAATGATTTCTTTAATTCATTTTTTTAAAGCATAAGTTATTTTTAACTTCTATATGGATGATGCAGTGTAGTAAAAATTGTATTGAAAGAACCATAAGGCAGAATTTATTCTTTCCCTTGGTGCAAAGAGAGAATTTTTGTGTTTTTTCTTGTTTCGTATATTGTAAATGCTTTTCAGCAGCTATTTTGAACAGTAAAATTTACTGATATTTCAACTTTTATGCATTTAAGAATGTGCGGTGATTCTAACAAATGAAAGCTCTATTCCTTATTTTTTTTCAAGTATAAGATATTTTTAACTCGAATATGGATATGGCAGCTCGGGTAAAATTGTAAAGAAAAAGAAATTGTACACAATAATTTAAGGAAAGTTTTATTCTTTCCAATGCCACAAGGAAAAACTTTTTTATCATTTTTTAATATTTCGCACATTGTAAATGCATCTATTTTAACTAAAAAATGTCAACGATATTACATATTCTACGCAATTTGTACATTATAAATAGTGCCTTTTATCTGTGTTAAAATCATGTGCCTTAATTATTAAAAGTTAAACTATCAGGATTAAAAATTGTAAAAATTGCTCTTCTTTAACTTCTATAAATGTATGATGTTCTTTTCTGTTCATTCAATTTTATGGTAAAAAAGAAAGTAAATATAAAATGCCAAATTATTTATTCTGTATATAAAATTGAAACAATAATGTTACGTTGGCCTATTGTTTGATAAAGAAGAAAATAATTCTCATTAAAAAACACATGGACAAGTATATCTTGATTAAATGAATTTATAAAATTAAATAAATGCCTAAGGAATACAACTGGAATACAACTTATCATTTGTAGATATGGATGACTCCTCTGGATTCGGCGTCAGTCTCTGAAGATGGCGTCGTTATTCCTTTTTTTTTGTCATGTCGCTCCAAAATGTTTATCCGCAAGCCGCGGATACCAGCAGCGTTCACGTCCTTCTCTCCTCTGGTAATAACCTTGTCCTCTAAAACAAATCAGACTGACTCGCTGAGAAGAAACAGTGGTCCACTCCAGAACGGTGGGATCAGAACCCTGAAAAACCAATTGACCCTTCTATTGGTTGGGAGAAGTCTGAAGTTTCTTCTAGTTCAAACCGGTCCTGTACTATATGTCATTGACGATGGCTCACGAGAAAGGGTAAAAAAGCTGAACCGAATGTAACTTATTGTTACATCTCCTCCGGTCTTTTTTAAAAAATGTTCATACATTGAAGTATAAAAACCAGGAAGTGAAGATCATAATCATACTCTTTATGACAGATTCGATAAATATTTCGATGTGATGAACCAAATACACCCTTGAATCCGTGAAGAAGTAGCAAAGAATTATAAATATCAAGCTGATTTATGCAGGTATTTCCTTAGACATATTTGCTGAATGTTATAGCTTAAAATAATAAATTCAATACGTATAAAAATTTCGATTTTTTATCAAAGTATTTATAATAGATTTCATCATATAAGCGTATTAGCAAAAATGTTCTTATTTTTGGACTGAATATAGAAAAAAATAACAGTATCTTGTTGTACCTTTACCACTTTTAACAAAAATTTCTAAATTTAAAATTTAAAAAATATATAATAAATACGCATAGAGTGAAATGAATCCCTTAGTGATTCCAGTTTGTAATAATATTAATAATTTATAAAAAAGAAAATATATATATCGATGTCTATCTAACATTAGTTCATGAGTGACTTTTTGGATTCATACATAAGAAGTAGCAAAGAATTATAAATATGAAGCTGATTTATGCAGGTTATTCCTTTGACATATTTGCTGAATGTTATAGAGTAAAATAATAAATTCAATACATATAAAAATTTCGATTGCTTGTCTAAGTATTTATAATAGATTTCATCATATAAGCGTATTAGCAAAAATGTTCTTATTTTTGGACTGAATATAGAAATAAATAACAGTATCTTGTTGTACCTTTACCACTTTTAACAAAAATTTCTAAATTTAAAATTTAAAAAATATATAATAAATACGCATAGAGTGAAATAAATTCCTTAGTGATTCCAGTTTGTAATAATATGAATAATTTATAGAAAAGAAAATATATATAAATCGATGTCAATCTAACATTAGTCCATGAGTGACTTGTGGGATTCATACACTGCACATCATTTTAGCTAAATTTCTAAAACTATTATAAAAGGGAGTCTGGTGCTCTAGATAAAGTTCATAAGAAGAATTGTATAATAAATTAGTACCTTTAAAGATACCGTACAAAGGTGACATAGTTTGATAATCGTAGATGGTCAAAATATTTACAGTATATGTAATAATCAGTTGAATAGCAAGGAATTAACCATAGTATATAATTTTTATTATTATCATTGTTATTATTTCTATTTTTTAATCTTATACTAAACAAGCATATAAAGTTTAAATCACCGTGGATAAAATAGCGGTGATAAATAATAGAATTTAAACTAATATGCCTTAAATTATAAATTATAATAATTAGCGATGTTCCTTAATTTTTTTTAATTAAAAATATGAAAATAGGAATGATATTAAAACTGACTATTAAATTTCATGGCATAGAACTCAACAACAGAATATAAATTTGGTAGTTTCAGAGCAATTTAGTTTAAATTTATTAAAACTGAAAATTTAAATTTATTTTTTTAAACAACCGAACCACATGGAGCAAATAAGAAAAATCGGAATAAGCCATTAGTTTTAGGAATTTAAAGCACAATATTATATTTCACTGTAATATTTCTATTCCATTAGATCGTGTTAAAGTTTTTAAATTCACTATATAGCATGGATCAAGGAAAATTATTTTAGGAATAAGTCCATGATATGAATCATTAAACTCACCCTAAAGATTCATTAAAACAATATAAATGCCGATATACTTGCAAACTATGCAATGGAAAGCGGTTATATTTTATTTTCGTTAGTATGCTGAAATAAAGTTATGAGTACTTAGCGAAAAATAAAGCTGTAAATACAGGAGGATAAAAAAAATTTTTTTAATTATCAGGGATTCTCCATGTAATCAGATCGCTGTTTTCTTTCAAGTTTTTTTTTAATCAACATACGAAGTAAATTACATGTTTATGTTTCCTCAGAAGAAAATACAAAGCAATAATGAATGTCTGTAACAGTTACAGTTAAGTAGTAAGAGAAAGAAATTGCTGAGTCAATTAATAAACGTTGCAAATGAAGACTGTCAAAATTTGTTTTCATCGCATTTTCATACTTTCTCATCGGAAGAAACATCTGTAACTGTGGCAAATTAAATGAGCTCTGCAAAGGAATGAACGTCATTGGATAAATCTATGTAATTAAAGAATATTCACATGTGTCACCGTACTCATACATTTCCTGATAATTACGAGTCAGGAAATAAATATAATGGATTTTGTTTCTGAGTTCAGTTACGAAATCCATCAGACTTATATTAATTAATAATGTATAATTGAGAATCCCATTATCCTATGCAAGCTGTTTGGTGATATATTTTAGATTCATAGTGTTTTTGTTATTTTTTTAAAGAAATAGATTTTTCAAATACTAATTTTAAAGGTTTTTTGGTAACACTATCCTTTAACGTATCTAATATGTTCTGACAAAAATTTTAAGATTTTATAATGAAATTAGAAATATATGTGTATATATATATGAGAAAACATTTTTTATTCCAAATGTATTCCTTACAATCCTTTGTTTACAGCGCATTCATTATTCCAATTCTACTTATTCTAATTACATTATTCTAATTCTACTTATATTGAAATTGGAAATATGTGTATATATACATATGTATGAAAACGTTTTTATTGCAATTGTATTCCTTGAAATATTTTAATTACATCGCCTTCATTATTCCAATTCTATTGATTTATTCTTAAAACGACTGTTAAAGACGAGAATGTAATATGTAAACGAGAACATAGGATTATAAAAATTTGAGATATTACTTTTGCTGCTGTATATATTCAAAATAAGGTTCTGTAAACTTAAGCTCTGTGAAAATGAAAAATATTGTATTTTATAAATCTCTATAAATTTCAAAACAATATTAGTTTTACATAATATTATTTTTTTCAATATTTATGAATACATAATACACTAGGAATTATAAAACAACAATTTGAATTAATCATTAAGTATGATAATCATGTAAATGTATATTTTGCCAATTTTTATCGCAAATATTTTTTTGCTTAGTGTAAGAGTCGCGTCCGTCTCTGTCGGTAGTCGGGAAATATTTTATTCTTTTGAACAATTGAAAACTGCAGTATTGTACCAGTAATGGTCTTTTTGACGCACGGACGATTAGAGGTGTCAAGTGTGGAGTTTTTGTCAACGCACCGACAGAGAAAAGAAAATGTACTTTGTGTGACCTAGCGGCTGGCCGCCAAAGGGCGTTTCGACTACCCCATGGACAAGGGTCAAAGAGGGGGTGTCGATCTCCCCTAAAACCGAGGTTTCCTGTTTGGAAAAGAGGAAACGGGCGGGGTCTCCCGGCTGAATACTGAGATGAGCAGGTTGTCTAGCCCTCTAAGCGGTTCGCACGTACAATTCAGCCAAAGCAATAATATCTTCAAAGCGGTTGTCATGTACAATTTCCGATCTCTAAAAACGATCTGAAAATAGATGTAATATACATTTCTGCATGTGTTTTGCCCCATGGAGTTTTGCTGTAGGAGGGTCAAGTCAATTGTTTAAGAACTGCACCCCTCTTTGACTAATTTATTGAGGGATGCAGCCTTACCACTTCCGGCCCAAAGACGCTGATAGCTTTTCATGGCTTTATAAATCTCTAATTCGAAGTTCATTTGCAGTAACAGATGTATCTCTAACTGCACCACTTAAATATCTTGGATGTCTTGATGATGGAAAAATATAAATAAGTTTCTCAAAAAATATTGTTATTCGTACTTTTAGAGAATCAATTATTTCTTATGAGATGATCCTCGAGACTGGACGATCTTTATGTGTTTTAAAAATTAACAATCTATAATATCTATCTATCTATCTATCTATCTATCTATCTATCTATCTATCTATCTATATATATATATATATATATATATATATATATATATATATATATATATATATATATATATATATATATATATATATATATATATATATATATATATATATATATATATATATATATATATATATATATATATATATATATATATATATATATATATATATATATATATATATATATATATATATATATATATATATATATATATATATATAGATATATATATATATAACATATATATAGCATATATTTTATATATATATATATATATATATATATATATATATATACATATATATACTTATACATATATATATATATATATTTATATATATATATATATATATATATATAAATATAACCGGAAGGAAAGGTACAATAAGGAGGGTGGATTTCCAGTATTCCATTCTGATAGACAAAGGGTGAAGGTAAAAGTCATAGAACGCTTTAACCACTGACACAGTAAACCTTTAGCATATTTTTGGACACTTTTTCCTCAATGTGTCCACTTAGAGGGCTAGAGTAATCTCCTCTCTGGACAACTTTACTTATACACTTTAATATTACTTTCAATGATTTTTTTCTTGTAATAAATCAACATTGTAAAATTTAATCCTGTACGGCTGATTATTTCGCCTCCATACCTGCTCCTTATACGTGACCCATGCGAAATCATATCCAAATGACTAGGGTATGACTTACAATCGGAAGTAGAAACATCGCAAACCGCTCGGCGAGTTAAAACTTAGGTTAATAAAAAAAAGTTCAATAATTGTAAAATAATGAGCTAATTCTTTTACAAAAAAAAGGTTGCCACTCTAATAAAGTGTAACATGATATTGTATGCTTCAAAATGCTAACATTTCTTGTCATATTTTAAATATTTATTTTAATTTGAAATCTTGAAATTGATTTATCTTATTTTGATATCTCGATATACCTAGCTTTATTCAAGATTCAAATACTGAAGCAAATATAAATAAAATTACTTACTTTTCCTTACATATTTAAATAATTTTAGAAAGAAAATTAGGAATGGAATTTAAAATCAAGTGGATTGAATTTATTTTTAAATTAAAATACAAAGAAATGCGTAGAATTTAATTTTAAATATAATTTGACAATTTTTTTAATCTTTCGAAACCAATCTGGACTGATGTACTTTCTCACGATGGTCAGCAAGTGCATGCACAACTGTAGACTAAATTTCCAAGAAGAATTTAGGTGCAGCTGTTGACTTCGAGTTTTAGTAGGGACACCTGCCGAGGAGTTATAGCTTACGCAGAGGCACAAGTGTAACTGTCAAGCCAAGGTAGGGATGTAGCCGTGAGATATGGGGGCAGGAGATAATCAATGATGTCAACTTTCACCAAAGGGGATATTTTAATAAGCCCACCTTCATACCCGAAGGGAGTGCAGATGTGAGAAAATTTCACCAACAAATAATTGGGACAGAGAAAAAAAGGGGCTTTGAACCGAGGTGTAAAGGTGTAGAAAGAAACCGGAAAAAAGACTCGGTGTGGGAATTCAAGAGTTGCTGGACATCAAGATCCCGTGAGCAAGCCAGAGAGCCCGGGCCAGCAATCTATTCCCGAACGCACATGCGTATGATCTGCACGCCAGCATAGACGTCTATCAACATAACGGCCTCTATGCCAGTACCGACGTCCAGCCTGTTGACAGCCTCAGCCTGGTCCCCTGTAAGTATTGGAGGTAAACTTTATAATGTTCATAATTATTACATGGATCTCATAATATTTTGATATGGAATACTATATCAAGAGTATTAATGAACAGCAAAACCAAATAATTGCAGGTTATGCTAAATACCAATCAAGTGATGTATTAATTTGTAATTATTTTACATAATAAATATTTTAGCTTGTTTATTAGGTGTTTTCCTTTATATCCATAGCATATATTTTACTGTGGTTCCCCTTTGAGTACGAACACTGGTTTTTGTGCTGTAAGTTATACATTATAACACAATCATGTACATAAAACGCTTAATTTTTTTAATAACCTACCCAAACCATTTTATTTCGTTTCTCAAAATCTTCCTATATAATAAAATCATAGCATGATAAGTGATTAATAAAACAATAAAATGTTTATTGTAATTTGTGCATGTTTATTTTAAATTTGTTGTTTAATAAAATGATTTATATATACAGCATAGTGTAATAATAGAATTTTAGCTGTTTAACTATATTTACAATGGAAATTTAGGAACGTAAATGTAAACAATTATTTAATTCTGCCCATTTTGATTCGTGCTGTACACTCAGTTGTTTGATTAAAAAAAATAATAACACCATGCGTATCAATCATCTTGCACTTAAATATCTAAACATCATTTAGTATAGCAATAAAACTGCAGACAACTTTCTCTAGTCTATTTTAATCATAAAATATCATATTTATACAACTAGTGTTTGTCCGCTAAAATTATATCATGCCACCTAAAACTACATTATGTAGGAACTTATAAAGCATTCATATTCTTTTCTTCCATATTTGTGTTTTATTTTGCTAATTTATACAGTTGAAAAATCAAATTTTGTGATTATAAAGTAATAATAATAATATTGATTTATAGTGTACAGGAAAACTCTATTTTGAGACGCAACCGCATTTTTATGATTAGATGGAACGAAAACGGATAGCAGATTAATCAACGCTTTTTATTGATATATGACATCCGATTACGGTAAGTCATCTGCCATAAATCAACAGCTCTGATGTCATAAATCCGCAACTCACTAAGATATTGAGATTGCATAGAAAAAAAGATCATTAAAACGAAACCAAATGGTCATGAATGTATTCAATATTTCAGGTATCAAAAGTGCATTATCATAAAATAGTCATTATGTATTAGTATATAATAATGATTTCTAAGAGCATGATAATTTAATTTTAGTTAAAACAACAAGTTGCTTTAATGAAACTAAGTTATTAATTAATCTAATTGCTTCATTTCTCTAGAATTTTTTTCTAATGCAATCACGATATTGTTTTATAGTTAAATGTTTTTAAATATTTTGTGTTTGTAAAATTTATTGTAATAAAATTGTCAGTGTGGGTAATAAATAAATTCTAAACTTTTAGCATATTTATGACTGTTACAAGTTAAACAAAAAATTTTTTATCTCATTAACTGTGAAAATCGTGGAAAAAAAGGTAGTGTAAACATACTATATAAGTGAACAGTAGAACACTTTTTTCGTTAAAGATGACTGGCGAACATAAAATATGTTCGTGGTCACAATATTCTCCAAGTTCTCTGGGGATCATATCTCTGGGGGTGGGAGGCCAAGCCTATGGGTCTTCTGTTTGGTTCCTACTTCTAAATTACGAGGACTCACTTGAGCATAAGTCGTACTTTCACCCTTGAGGTGCTCATTAAAACTAAAGGCGCACCCCTTTGTCCTAATAAGGATGACGTATGGCTCAATCGTGCTTGGTTTGACTAAGGGGTATGAGAAACAACAATAGCAAAAACAGTAGAAACAAAGGGAAGATTATATATTTTATTGCTATTTTTATTCAAACTATAATGAAAACTGAGTTAATAAACAACATAAACTTCGTAAAATATCTGTCTGTAGATTATTTTAGTTCTTTCGTTTCTTAAACTAATTTTTTTTATTTTTGTTTTTAATAAAATTTTTACTACAAATCATTTTGTTAAAACTTTTATATGCAACATTGTGAGTCATGGGTTGCAGGTAAATTGAAAATAACTATAACTGAAAAACATTTATTGTTGGGGTAAAGTTTTGCGATCCCATGATACAAGTCCGAGGTTTGATCCTCGGCAAGGTTGACTCAGACTTTCATCCCTTTAGTGGGTAGAAAAATTCTGGACCAAACATGCTTGGGAACTAAACAGTAGGGATTATGCGTAAAGTTGACTACCTAATCGGGACATATGTTTCGTGCCCCAGGGCCTTTGGTCACGATAACGGATATTAGCACCGTAAGCCACAGCCTCAAATTGGGTTGTTGCTCTAAGGAGTTTAAGATATTTATAACAGTAAAAGAAAACCAATAAACTCTATCTCTCGACTAATTCATCCAATTGGTTGCAAAAAATAGCTAATTTTTGCTTATTTACTTATTATTTATTCGTTAGTAAATATAAAGCAATTATTCAATAATTATAATATGTAAAGTAGAAACCAGTGTTTGGCGTAATACTGTTTGAATCAGTATACCTTTTCTACAAAAGCAACTTATGTTTTATTGAAAGTTCCAAGTATAGATCCAATTCCTTGTTGTTCCTCCGGTAACGAACTAGTGAACTAACAAAAGTAACCCACAACCTACATCTGCATATCATCAAGGTGGTTATGGGTTAAAGGGAAATTTACTTAGTTTAAGATTCAATTCTTGTTGTGCCATTGGGAACCAAAAAAAGTAACCCTCAAATTACATTTACATACTATCAAGGTATCAAAAGTGTTAAAAGAATATTTGAAAATAACTACGTAAGACATATATTAGATTACGGTAAATTATAAAATATTTATTTAATAAATACAGTATCTAAAACAGATATTAGCCTTTGGTTTGTACTGCCTCAACCATGTAGCGTCTTTATCTCAACTATCATCTTTGTTTTTCGAAAATTATGCTATTAATTCTGGAAAAATTGTGAAAATATGTAAAAATAAACAGAATATTTGGATAAACAAAAAAAAATTAAATCTATGTAGTTTACGTTAGACATACACAAAAATTTACATAATTTGTACGTATCCACTTTAAGCATTATACCTTTTCTTCCAAAGCAACTCATCTTTTATTCAGAGGTCACAATGTAATTCCAATCCTTGATGTTCCTCCGGTAACCCACAAATGCATCGACAAAAGTAATCTACAAACTACATCTACATATCATCAAGGAGGATTATCAGAAAAATTAAATTTAAAAAATAACTACTTGAGACATTCATTACATTACAGTAAAGCCAATACAGTCTATCACTCTACTAATTCCACCATTTATAATTTAATTATAAAAATTAGACTAGTTATTATTTATTTATTAATTATGTATCAGTTATTAAGAGATAAAATATTTATTTAATAATTATAATATGTAAAACAGAAATTAGCCTTTACTTAATACTGCATATAACATCTCTATCTCAACTATTACCTTTATTTTTCAAAAATTATGTTATGTTTCTGTGGCAACAGCAAAAAAAAACATAATGGATAAACGAAACAATAAATAAATGAAATTTACATATTTTAAAAAATTGCAATTTTTACTGCTATAGCCATTATACCTTCTCAACAAAAACAACCCCTCCATTATTCAGAGATCACAATGTTGTTTTAATCCTTGCTACACCTCTTATTGCCCCATCCAGGATGGGATTGATTTCCTTCTGGGAACAGCCTAGCATTAACGTTTCACCTGGGGCTAAGACTTTCGATCTTTATCGTTCGTTTAGCTCCGGGTTTTCATAGTACTTATGGCTTTTCCCTCAAATAGGGGTGCCCTTTTCCCAAAACCACAGTTGACCTGACCGACCAAGCTAGGTCAGAGGTATGATCATTTTTCTTGTTGTGCCTCCAGGTAACTTCGATTGCGTCAAATAGATCTTAAATCTGAACCTTCACAGACGAAAGGGAAATATAGTCTTTAGAGTAAAAATAAAATTCTGAGCAAGTTCAGCATTTTAACCATGAAAACGTATTTATGCATGCTTTGTTTATTCTAGTTGAGTTAAAGTCTTCCAACTTATCTTAAAAGCGAGTTTTAAATTAGTTTTGTGTACAATAATTTAGCTGTCGACTGTGGTGAGGCGATTTAGATCATTCAAATTAATGTAAAAACTGGAAGTGAAATGCTTGGGATCCAAATCTGGCCTCATCACATCTTTTGTAAAGGAGAGAGTACCTATAAAAGTTAATTGAACGGATTCGTCGTGTGCGGGATTCTTGGGCGGGGTTCTAATCCCAGTCCCACATTATAATCATGTCTCCGTTCATGACACTAAATAAGAATGTACCTTTGTGGAGTTATTTACAAGTCTCTAAGGGGCAGTGCCCAATTTGAAGGGGTAAGGTTTTCCTCATGTTTGAGGTTTAAAAGCGGAGAAAAGTAAACCAATGAATATATACAGCTCTGCTGATTAGACGAAGAGAAGTAAGAGAGGACAGAGATGAAAATAATATAAAAAAAGTTAAGAAGAGAGTTGGAGTTCCTGAGTCGGAGAGAAGAATTCGGGGACCAAAGAAAGAGTTGGGTCCAAAAATTAACAAGGACAACATCTCGCAACGACCAGAAGTGTTCCAATGTATCAGCGTCACAAAAACCCCAAACTATTTAGAAGACCCCAGATCAGTGATGGGACTATAGTCAGCATTGCCATCCCACCAATCGCGAGTACAGAAAAAGTGTCAACATCCTTTCACCTAGAGCTCCCAACCTGATTACCGCCCTGGCACATCCCTGCAAATCTACAAAGGTATTTATTATAAATATTTGAATTTGTAGTTAGATTCTCTCTATTCCTTTTTACATAAATGTTAGTATATTATTAAGGTTGAATTTTGAATATTGTGGCACCTAGTAGGAAATTTGGAAAAGCAAATTTTATAAAGTTTGAATCTAATTTTCGTACATAGACATATGAATAGTATAACAATAAATTTTCTTATTTTTATTTTAAACTATCAACCTTGTATGTGTTTATTTTAAGTGTGTAATATTTGATTTTAGTATCTCTTAATTAGCTTATTATTTTTTTAAATAAGTCTGTAGTCTCTCAGAACTTGTGGTTAAATTTAAAACTTAAATAATCTACACAAATAAATTTAGTCATAGACTAACCAAATATTAACCATTATATTTGATCATAGATAAATAACCTAAATTTAATGAAAGCTACACGCCATCGATAAGAGCATTAAAATTATTTAGAGGTTTAACATAAAGGCTTATAAAATCATTCTTTGCACTCAAACCTTCAAAGATGTCTTACTATTCAAAACCTGGTTACAAACGGAATGAATTATTAAACAAAATTCTTTAAGTACTTTCCTCGAATCTTCCCCCTTTCTCTTTTAGTCATACGTAGAATCAATAATTTCACTAACAGAGTCTATTTTAAATTACCTAAATTCTTACATGTTTTCTCTTTTTCGTCATTATCATTAAAATAGGTTAAGTTAAAGGGAACTGAATACCAATCCTTTAATATTATTCAACAAGCACTGCAATCAGTTCAATGAACACTGTGAATTGATTCCTTGCTTTCAATTATAGCAAATTTAGTTAAAATCTACTTTAGAGGTTTCTTTGTTAAATTTGTTACCTCACGGAGTACTACTAATAAAGCTAAATTACCAAACATAATTTGAAAATTTATCCATTCAATTCATGATTAAGTTCTGATATATTTTTTAATTAAAATTTAAACAAATTACATTTTGAAAACCATAGAGCTTTTAATGGCTGAGTTTGAATAATTATTGTTTACATTTATTTTTAATAGGATTTTGAATTAAAATAAATTTACAACCCAGTTTACCATACTAAAACACAAATAATGATATTTCAAACATATTAAAATTACTGGCACATATGGTAAATTAATATAAGTAGTTTAAAATATATTAGAAATCTTCTTGTAATAACTAAAACTTTAATGTAACAAAATTTAATTAAAAGCTTACGAATCTCATCATCGATAGAAGAAATTATTAGAAAACTGTGCAGATGAAATTCAGTAAAACGCATTGACAAATATTATTTGATTTTTACGAGGGTTTTATTTAGGATTTATGAAGTTTATTAAAATCCAATTAAACAATACGTTTAATCTAAACAAAACCCATTTTACTGTATTAAAACTGAGAGATTAATATTTAAAACATATTAAATTTCTAATGATTGGCATAGGGGAAAAGAAATAAATAAATAAATATAGCGTAAAATAATATCAGAAATGCTACGTATATTAATTAAAACTTAATGTAACAAAAAATAATTAAAAGCTTATGAATCTTATCATCGAGAAAAGGGATTATTTGTAAATTGTGTAGATAAAACGCAGTAAGATGTATTGAAACAGATGCCTCAAACTTTACTAGTTATATTTATTAATGAAAACTTTTTAAGCCATGGTAATTCGTGCGATTTAATATAAATGAAGCTAGTTTTATTACACTTAAACTGAAAGAATGATATTCAAGTTATATTAAAATTTCTGGTGATTGACATAACAGAAAAACAAATAAATAAGTGTAGAAAGAAACAAAATAAAAAAGTTAATGTTTTTTAATTAAAACGTAATATAACAAAAAAAATTAAAAGCTTATGAATCGCATCATCGAGATAAGGAAATTTTTGTAAAATTTGGATATTAAAAGCAATGAAATACATTGAAAGTTATTGTTCCATTTTTACGATAATTTTATTTATTAGTAATGAAAATTTTTTAAACTCTGGTAAGTCGTACGTTTAATGTAAATGAAACCAATTTTACTACACTTAAACTGAAAGAATGATTTTCAAATCACATTCAAATTTCTAGTGATTGACATAACAGAAAAACAAATAAATATGTTTAGAAAAAACAAAAACAAATGTTAACGTTTTTAAATTAAAACGTTATATAACAAAAAAAATTAAAAACTTATGAATCGCATTAGAGAGAACAAATTATTTGTAAGGTTTGGAGATCAAAAACAGTAAAATGCATTGAAATATATTGTTTCATTTTTACGAGAATTTTATTTATTAGTAATGAAAATATTTTAAACCACGGTAAGTAGTACGTTTAATGTAAATACACCCTTTTTACTGAACTGAATGAATCCTAGGAACCCTAGATAACTCGGGTAAGCAGGCAAGTGGTTAATTAATATCGTAAATACATAAGATTTTCAGAATTTTCTCTCTGTTTTTATTGAATCAGCTTGCTGAATCTATTTCGTTTATAAAAAATAAGAACTTCTATATAAAGTGAAAAAAGTAGGAGCTTGTTTAAAAATTTTGAAATATATTTGTCCTACTGTGCCCAGACTTACTGTAACACAAAATGAGATTTATTAATAAGCTTTGCTTTTTCGTAAACAATAGTTATTAGATATAATCATCCACCTATTTAAATTTTTGAGAAGTATCAGGTAAATTACAACAGAGGATTAAACTTCCCAAAAGTCTATTTCCTTAAAAAACATCCTTTCAAATACTATAACGGTTAACCCCCTCCTAGGCACCCGTCGAGCTCCAGATGATAAGACCGATAGTCCGTAGTAGAGTTGTTATCAGAAGGAAAGAAACGAAAATTCTACGCCCTGTAATAGGTACTAGGAAGTATTAAAACAGTTCACATTCAAAAAGATATAAAAGTAATGCAACTGTATTCTCTTTTTTATAATCGACTTAGATACTGCTTAAAAATAAAAGTTTCAGAAGCATTGGGAAGCGTCGATACTTTTTTGTTATATTGTTGAAGAGCTCTATTTCGAGGGCAGCGGTAACGTTATAATGAGAATATACGTTTTAGTGAGAATCTTCTTCAAATAAATTGCGAATCGCTATAAAAACTGAAGGTTTAGAAGTATACGTTAAGAGAGTTCCTGATACGAAAATTATATCATAATATGGGTACTCATTTTTGACTTATGTTCAAAAGCATTAATATAAAAAAAATATTAATTCATTATACTGTAGTGAAAATCGTTTCTTCCCATCACGGAAGTCATGGCTCAGTCGGTAATGCAGCGAACTCGTGAACGTAAAATTCCGGTTTCGAAAGCAAGCGAGACAATTTGCCTTTAAAAATTAATTTGAATTTACTTTAAGTTAATTTAATTTGATCATGCAAATTTATGTAAATTGTAATTCCTAATTTTCTGAGAGCCTTCAAAGTCTGGAAGGTTCCAAAACTGTATATAAGTAGAGATTCCTTCAGTTGCGGGGAATTAAAATTGTGAGATGGTCTTGAGCGTTTTCGTTGAATTAACCACGTTCATCTCATCTACGCGACAATATTGAAATTTTTCGTTGTATCGACTGTGCATTGCTGTACGAAAGGAAGGTGTATATGTAGATGTTACAAGAGTCCTAATAGATTTTATTTCTATTTATATATCAGCTTTGAAGCAGGAAAGTTTAGAAGGCTAGTAACTTTAAAAAAAAAATTACACTAAAACAGGCTACACTGCGCAGCTTTGATCAGTATATCTTTTTTCAATTTACTTTTGAACTTATAGATTATTATTAATTTCCTACAGGTAAGGAGTGGTGCCTTTTTGTTTTTCTTTTGAAAACTGGAAATTCTGAATCATCACTTTGCAACCCACAGAGTTACACATTTCATTGCCATTTCTTGCTAGCCATTTGCAGATACAAAGATTATATCACTCTATGGGTATTCATTTTTTACTTATGTTCAACAGCATTAATAGAAAAAGTATTAATTCATTATATTTAAATTGTTCGTTGTATCAAGTGTGCATTGATGTACGAAAGGAAGGTGTATATCTAGATGTCACAAGAGTCCTAACAGATTCTATTTCTATATATAAATCAATTTTGAAACAGGGAATTTTGGAAGGCTGGCAACTTCTATGAAAAATTAAACAAGCAGCAGGCTATACTGCAAAATTTTGATCTGTATAGCTTCTTTCCATTTACTTTTGAACATATAGTTTTTTATTAATTTCCTACAGGTAATGAGTGTATTTATAATTTTTCTTTTGAAAACTGGAAATTCTGAATCACCACTTGGCAACAAACAGAGTTACACATTTCATTGCCATATCTTGCTAGCCATTTGCAAATGCAGGAAAATTTTAACAAAGATATACTCAAATTAAACTAAGTTAGTACATTAAAAAACAAGTGAGAGAGAGGAAACATATTGGAGAGAGTCAAGGTCATTTAGTATCATCTAAAGAGTAAATAATAATTTATTTTGAGTCTACTTTTATTGTCTTAGCAATTTTCTTTGTAATTTACCCGACTTCTGCAATTTTTCTGTCACTTTATTTCTTAAGTACTTCCATTGTTATAGACGGTTGTCGAGGCATCATATGTTTTGTAATCTTTTGTCATTCTCTTCTTAGTTCTGTGTTTGTATTCACCTGCTAAAATGTAAAATAGTTTATAATATGCAGAATGTGCAATTTTTGGTGCTATTGATTAAGAAAAACAAGATTTATGTTGTCTTCCTCAATCTTTTTAATGTAAACTTTGTTCGTTTTGTAGCTTTTCTTGTAATATTAGAAACTGTTTCTACTTAATTTCTTTGGTAAAAATGATGTTACAATTTTCAATTAAAAAGAAGTTTTGGCTTCTTACCCATTCATTTTTCTGAATGATCCTTAAATGTACTAATAGATAGTGAATAAGGTTAACCATCTATTAATTTACCTTTTTTACGTATAGTAATTGCCTCCAACAGCCCTTTGAGGTCGGTTGGAGAAGTGGATGGTTTTTGACTGCTGTATGTACAATTTCAAAGTTCGATGGGTAATTAATTTGCTGTTAAAAGAGATACATACTTGCTAATGAAAATTCAGTTAGTGATGATCATAATAGATATTTAGTGAAATATTTTATACGTATGTACAGATGAAATTCCAAAATAAGTCAAAATAGATTTCAGGATAGTCGATATGAGTATTTCAGTTAAAATCTGAGGGTCAAAATTTTTCGGTATTAGAAAAATTACTTCAGTACAAGTAAGTCAGAAATTACATTTTCAGAAAATTTTTGTACAAATTTATTCAAAATGTCTCTGAAAGTGGAATAATAGTTTAAATATTTTACTCAAATGTTTTCACCTATTTCTAAAAACTTTTCTCTTTAAAGTATATAAAGTATATTCTTATCCAAAAAACAAAGATTCTGAATGTGCTTATGAATCGCAGATATAACAAAGGATTCTTAAACTTTCACCTAAGTGCATTTACATCGCTTGATTAAAAATTAGATATTCACCCAAAGAACAAATTAAGGATGATTTTGCAGCAATCTCTTTTAAGGCTAAAAAGGCTTTTCATGAAGTCATCCTTAACACTAGATTTACGGATGTTGATCATATACCTATTTTTAGTGAAATAAACCAATTTGATTCATACGAGTTTTTTGCAAAGAAAATAGTTCAAATTAATTTAAATGGAATGTTTATTATAATAAAATTCATGGAAAACATTTTTTACATATAAAATCTATTTTTGAAACACAATTTCTTCAAACATTTCTATTACATTTAGCACAAGGGTTTCTACATCTGTTTATTTTGCATGATTGTTGAACTTGACAATTTTTCCGTGCGTCAGTAGAATGAATTTCTGTCATTGGAATGGAAGTGTTCTCGACTTTTTCTCTATATTTACTTATTAGCTCTTCAGTCAATAGGAAAATAAAATCTTTTCTTGAAATATTTACTTGAGTCTTCTCTTTATATAGAATCCAAGCATTGATAGCTGCTAAATCTAAAATGTTGTGTAAAACTTGTAGAGGCCCTCTGCGTGAATGAGAAGAGAAACAAATCACGTGTGACTTGACTGTTGCCCAGGCCTGACAGGACCAATGAAGTTCATGTTATGTGATTAACTGTTAAAATATTCTATGAATTAAATTGGCTCACAACTGTGAAAATAGGTATACCAATTGATAATGCAAAATGAAGGGGTCTGCGGGGAAGAGGAATGAAAGTTTACATATATTGTATTACTTAACTAAAAACCAACGTATGTTTAGGAAAAGTGATATTAAAGTTTTATATATATATATAGTGATCAAATTTTTAATGAGTGAAATAGCCTCGGTCCGTAAATCTAGTGTTAAGAAATTGATATTAGCTTCTGCTCATTTAAATTATTTGATGAATGTACATTAGACTTAGATATGCTCAATACTAATAAACTAACAAGTCTTAGTATTAAAAGTAAACAGGAGTAAATTCCTTGCACTAAATAAAAATGTGTTGTTATAATGAAAAATTTCAGTATTCAGATTTCAACGGAAATATTCATTTCCAAAATAGAAAAATTAATTTTGAGAAAAGTTTCAGAGTTATATCTGTACTTACGTAAAAGGAAACTATTATTTTGAAATCTTATTTTCCTCCTTTAACTTTAAATATTCATTATGAATATTAATAAACGTATTTCAATCAGTTTCGCCATGATGTATATACATGCATATGTATTTTCCCTAACTCAAAAATGATTAGCCATAGGTGGCTTAAATTTTCTTTTTAGAACTCTGTTATAATATCTAGTGAAGCATCTTTTTTAAAATACAAATTATATTACACTTTATATAATGCACAATTTCAATATGATGCCCATTAAAGCTACCAGGTATAACTAAAAAAATTTAGGCGTAAAATACTGAAATTTTCTGTTTAGGACAGGTATATTATCTTAGTCGTGCACTTCTATCTCTGATTGCAATCCATCCTCTGTATAGTAAAAATTACAATGTACATTATTGTAAAAAACAGAAACAGAAACGAGTAAAAAATGAAACATATAAATGCAATTGAAAAATTGTTTTCAAAAGTTGAGACAATACTTAATTCCATTTCAAAACAATTAAACAAAATGTTTCTACCAGGTGATAAAATAGATATAAACTTTAAAAATTAATAATAACCGGAAAAATAACCAAAATATTAAACGGTTTGCATGGTTAGTATCGCTAGGACATGGCATTTTTTTAAAACAAAAAAACACTGAGACAAGAGTAGATAGAGGGCGCTGATGTACAAAAGTAAAAAAAAGGAAACGTAATTAACAAGCAGAATGCCTCCAAATCGTTTATTGCAACAGTATGTGTTCCACATGACCACCACCACAGGAGATAACACACTCCAGGCGAGTCACAAATCCAGCAACATCAGAGTGCATCAAGTCTTTTATACGGACTTTTTGATCACCTGGTATAATTAATTTTATTTACATGGAAGTGGAGCTTTTGTTATAGTATGTGGCGAAAAGAATTTTAAAGATATCTTTTCCACATAGCATAACTAATGATGATCTTCTGCAGAGGACTGATTTTAAAACCATGAAACAAGACATTAATGTAAGAAGATGGTGTCCCACTGGCTATAGCCTACGAATGGACTCAAATGATCTACCTAATGTTGCTCTCAACTGGAGAACAGTAATGTTGTCCAGTTTTGCAAGGTTCAGTTTGTGCCCTACACAAACTTTGCTGCAAATGATGGAAAACAAGAGAGATGATTCTGGAAGGGAAAGTTACACGAAAGCAAATAGAGCTATAGAGGAGGAAATGTGATGGAGTACCAAGTAAATGACCTTATATATCTCTAGGCGCGAAGAAGGCGATTATGATGAAATAAAACGAGGCTTTATTTTTCAGTATACTATTAGAAGTGAACTATTTTAATTGTTTTTTCTTTTACTATTTCTTTGTACTTGCAGTATTTGGGTTTTACTCAGAAAACACTGTAAACTTCAGGACAACAGTAAACAGGATTCTATGGATTTAGGCATTCAGAGTTTTTACTCATTAAGCATGTACTATCAGCGAGCGAAAGAAATTAACAGTTAATGATGTAAAAGGATAGATAAAATATATTATTGAATTAATAGTTCTTTTAAGTTGAGTTAAGAAGCCAGATGTTATACATTTCACAAAAATAAGCCGCCTTAATTGGGCAGAGTTTGTTATTCGTATGAAGAAGAGTAACATAAGCAAAAGAATATTTTTGGTTACACCAAATACTACAAGAAAAATTAGGAGACTCAAACTTTGATAGGTAGGTGCAGTCGGAGAGGACTATCTTGTCCTTAAGACAATGAAGTACAAGAATATGATTGAGATTAAAATGACTGGAATCAACTCAGTAGTCCTTGACCAACTGCAGGCTGTCGGACCATGAATAATGAGTATATAACTGAAATTAACTAGAGGAGAGAGAATTTAGAGATAGAAAACATAATTTTTATGTGATCATAGACATTCGTTTACAATGGAGAATCGATAAAGAATGGGTAGTTTTTTTATTCTCAAAGATGAGAAAGCAATATTTAGAGCCAATGTAGAATGTAACCTTTAGAAACGGAACTTTATTCAACTTTTCGAGGCGTCATATTGTGGTGAGGTGATTTAGATCCTTCTAATTAATATAATTTATATAAATAGAACGGGAAGTTGAATTGCTTGGGATCTAAATATGACCTCATCACATCTTTTGTAAATGAGGGAGAACCTATAAAAAGGAATTGAGTAAATTCGTAGTGTGATAGATTCTCGGGCGAGATTCTCATACCAGACGTAGAATAGAATCATGAATTAGCTCATGACAGTAAATAAGAATGTACCTTTGTGGAATTATTTATCAGTCCCTAAGGGACAAAAAATTAAATGCCTGGGAAGCTGTCGGGAGTGCAAAATTGGAAGGGGTAAGGTTTTCCCTATGATGTTTAAAGATGGGGAAAGGATCAAAAATTAATGCGTACAACTCTGCTGAATGGAGAAAGAGTAAAGAAAAAGACCAGAGATGAAAAGGATATAAAAAAGAGAAAGGTAGAGAGATAGGGAGTATAGTTCGGCACACCAAGTACAGCATCTTGGCTCCAACAGCGACTCCTGACTGAGTAGGACATCTCGCAGCTACCAGAAGTGTTCCAGAAAAGGAAGCCCCAGACCAGTGGTGTGACTTAAGTCTGCATTGCATCCCACCAATTCATATTACACTCGGAGCAATTTACATATTTTGACCATCTCCAAGTCTGAAGAGCTCCCGACCAGCGTACAGACCTTGCACAACCCTGCATTTTTACAGCCCTTGCAGATCCACAAAGGTACTTGTTATTAAAATTTGAACTTAGAATTAGGCCCTCTTTCTTCTTTTCCAGTAAATGTTTGATGGCTAATAATTTTGAATTTCGAATAAGGTGGCGTATAATATTAGAGAATTTTAAAAAGCAATTTTTTGAAATTTGAATAACTTCTGTTTATAAATAGTATATCAATATCTATAAATAATATATCAATAAATGTTCTTATTTTTTATTTAAAACTATTCATCTTTGTTATGTATTTATTTTAGTGAGTAATATGTGTTTTATCAACTTTTACCTAGCTTAATAGTTTCGCAGAACCTGTGGTTGAATTTAAAATTTAAATAATTTTCACAACGCAATACAAGTAAATTTAGTCTTAGACTAACCAAATATTAACCAGTATAGTTGATCACAGGTAAAATACCTAAATTTAATTAGACACATATTTCTCTATATTAGTGTAGATAAAGTTGACAATCTTTCCCAATTATAAGTAATTTCTTTAATTTTGCCACTTTGTACAAAAATGAGCAAATTTTGGAAAAAATGGGTGGTTAACAAGTGAACCCTATGAAAATAGAAAAGTAAATTAAAACGATGACTCTGACCGACCTTGTGACAATATATAGTGGGTAGCTAGAGAATGAAGTGTTTGGTGCATAATTTAAACAAACCCTTACACTTGAGACTTCCCCAGCTTGGTCGAAATATCTACTTACCGTCTACAAAAAGGATTCTGGAAACCCATCAAACAGTTAAAATTTTTAAACGATTGTGTGTAATTTTATATGTGTGAATGTAGTCACATGATTTCTACATCAGAATTTACTTTTATTTTTACCATAAAAAATAGAGAAATTACTATAAATAGCCTTCACTGTAATTGGCTGAATGCACTTTTATCGATCATCAAGAATCTGTCTATACCAGCGTTACATTAAACAAAGAAATTTGTAAAAGTATGAACAAGGCAGTGATGAAAAATTAGATGCTCTAAGGTATATAATACTAATAAAAGTCATCAAAATCAACTTCAACTTATTTTACGTAACAATGACGGACTTAATTAATGCATAAACGCTAAACTGTTTTTAGAAGGGAAGTGAAATACGGAAGTAAAGATAATAAAATGAAGTATAAATATTTATGTACCCCCAAAGATAATGTTTAGCTTAAGGGAATCATTTTTAAAACTGCCAAAGATATTTTAGTATGGAAATAAGTGTTATAAATTCAAGTATTATCTTCGGAATCATTTGAATTCAAATACTATCTATTTAGATTTAAAACGAAATACTCTCTTCATTTATCTTAGTGTAAAGGAACTTTGCTAATGCGATCTGTTAAATTCATAGCACATTATTTTGAAATTCTACAATTATTTTTATAATAAATATTCAGTTACAGATAATTGTTTTCATAATATAAATAAATATATATAACCTTTTATTATTTTTATTATATTATACTTTTTGTGTAAATAGATTTTACAAATTGCAAATTAATACAATAACTGCCATATACATCTTTAAGCATATTTCTTGACTTAGGTGAAACTACAAATTTTTCTTTGTTGTTCAAATTTCAAGTTCTGTGCAATCGTTGTAAAAATCTCATTTTAACTATATAATAATTACACCTAGCTATAAATGCAATCTATATCGAATATCCCTCAAATAATTAGACTCATCCTGTCATAAACACATTTCGTTGCACGTTCGGTGTTTCTCCTGCATATAATCTGGTTATTTTTTTTTTATTATATAAGGCACCTATAGATTAAACCCAGATTATGTACTTGGTCATAAATAATAATTAACACTTTGGTCTGAAAGCTTAATATTTTAATACTTATTTATTATTTAGAATTTCATAACTAATCCAATCAGGATTTATTTAAGACAGCAGCATTTAATGATTAATTTTTCTATATGTAGGAGCTAGTGACTCCAGTCGTAAAAGCAGTAAATACTGTGTCACAGAAAACCAATAAAATGATGACTAATGAAATAAACATGCATTACTCACCTCTTGATGTAATCGATTTTCGTTTGTCTTAAGAGAATCATGCTAAAAGTTTTTTTTAATTGCAAAAAAAATCATTACTTTTTAATTTTATTAGAAAATTAGCATATAGCTCGTTATATGACGGAATCAGTAATTTTTTTAATTTTCCAGAATTGAAAAGTACCCTATGAGGCAGGTAATGAAATGCGTTGTTTTTTAGCTCTTATCATCTTGTTACAAAATATAATCGAAGAATAAATTTAAAATTATAACATATGTACCTAATTTATTATTTATACCAAATATAAAAGAAAATTATTGACCTAATATCTAAGTTCAATGATAAACGTTTAAAAACAATCAGACGATATTTAAATAATTTAAAATAAGAAAGGATTAAATGAAGTAGTTAAAGGAATGACGTCATAATGCTATAAAAAATTTATTTTTTGCTATTTATTATGTCAGAAATTGATAAATTGGTCTTATGAAAGTCGTTAAAATGGTTAGCCATGAATAATCTCTGTTTAAACAGAGAATTGCGTCCCACCAATGGTTGGGGCTATGGGTTAATCGAGGTTAGCCGTTAAACGACTTTCAGACCTGCCCTTTATCGCCTGCTCTTAACCGGGAAAATAGGGCTTCAAATAATGTCATTAAACTCGCTAAAAGGAGGGAAGGGGCGGATTTTGAACTTTTTAAAGATGACATCATTTTTTGCTGAGATATGAAGCATATTTATGTGCTTGCTCATAAATAATGATTAGCACTTTGGTCAGAAACCTTAATATTTTAATACTTATTCATTATATATTATTTCATAACTAATCCAATCAGGATTTATTTAAGACAGCAGCATTTAATGATTAATTTTTCTATATGTAGGAGCTAGTGACTCCAGTCGTAAAAGCAGTAAATACTGTGTCACAGAAAACCAATAAAATGATGACTAATGAAATAAACATGCATTACTCACCTCTTGATGTAATCGATTTTCGTTTGTCTTAAGAGAATCATGCTAAAAGTTTTTTTTAATTGCAAAAAAAATCATTACTTTTTAATTTTATTAGAAAATTAGCATATAGCTCGTTATATGACGGAATCAGTAATTTTTTTAATTTTCCAGCTTTGAAAAGTATCCTATGAGGCAGGTAATGAAATGCGTTGTTTTTTAGCTCTTATCATCTTGTTACAAAACATAATCGAAGAATAAATTTAAAATTAACACATATGTACCTAATCTATTATTTAAGACAAATGTAAAAGAAAATTATTGACCTAATATCTAAATTAAAGATAAAACGTATGAAAATAATACAGACGATATTTAAATAATTTAAAATAAGATATGATTCAATGAGAGGGAATGACGTCATAATACCATTAAAAAATGTTATTTTTACCTATTTATTATGTGATAAATTGATAAATTGGTCTTATGAAAGTCGTTAAATGGTTAGCCATGAATAATGAGAATTGCGTCCCACCAATGGTTGGGGCTATGGGTTAATCGAGGTTAGCCGTTAAATGACTTTCAGACCGGCCCTTTATCGCCTGCTCTTAACCGGGAAAATAGGGCTTCAAATAATGTCATTAAACTCGCTAAAAGGAGGGAAGGGGCGGATTTTGAACTTTTTAAAGATGGCATCATTTTTTGTTGAGATATGAAGCATATTTATACCAATTTATTTTAGAATCGGATCGATAGGAGAAGATAAACTGTACTCGCTTTGAATTTTGTTAACCCTAACTCATCAAGAATCCAATATGGATGCATCTATCCATTCCAGGTCCAACCGCTTCATAAATTCGAGGGCAGACGGACAGATAACTTAGGATATTATTTTATAGGAGATACAAGGAAATGAAACAAAACAAAATATTTTTTTTTAGTTTAAGTTGAATTTTTATTTTTTTTACAGGTGTAAAAGGATTTAGTCGTAATATTACTTTACTATCCCAAGTTATCACGGGCAAATGGAAAAAATTATGTAGTATTCTTTGTATGATAATTTTTGAAACAAGGGCCATTCTGTACTCTGATATCGAGTCTCTTTTCTTACTGTCTTACCTCTAGAATCTCGTAATCTACCTTTACAGGAGGACAGAGCACACTCTCTCGTTGGATTTGATGTTTCTTAAATAGCAGGAATAACATTTGTAAAATGCCTTGAGGTTAATCTCAGTGTTAGAGGACTAATTCTGGATCTTCCTGGTGTGGCACAAAACTCATCACGGAGATTTTTTTAAGTTAGTGTTTCGATTAGTTTAAAACCCATGACCAGTTCCGGGAGAAATTCGAAACCAACAAAACTTTGCAAACTACCAATCAAAGCTGAATATTTTCTTTCATTTTCTCCATGCCTACTAAAACCACGATAAATCTAATCGTACTGACGGCCTTGCTTCTACCGAGTTTCCTCGCTATAATAATTAACTGCAATATATAAGAACCCACGATAATCAGGCAAGAGGTTAATAACTATTAAAAAACTAGTCGACAATATTGAAGTGAAACCATTTGAAACATATTAAAGAAATTTAGTAAATTGAAATTATTTACATCGTTATTTACAGGATTTTTAATATACCTGTAAATGATGATGCGTAAAGTGCAACACATCGCTAAATTCACAAAAGTTCCGAAAGAGATTTTCTTTGGCATTCCAGTAGAACTGAAAGTACTTTTTCAGGACAAATGATTTACTCGGAAGAAGTTGAGAGATTGGGCAGAGTAAAGAAACTGGGGTACACATCTAAGAGCAACAATTGGATATCTGTCGAGGTACGGCTCAGGTGTAAGTTGAGGCACCAATAGCGGGCAGTTGAGACGTTACATTCCGGTCACCTGCAGTCAAGAACGCCAGCTAGGTCTTCAACTCCAGGAATCTCCTCGCGCCTCTCCTTCTCTCAACATCAGCCCTCTCATTTTCTTTTCCCCGAATATCCTCTTACTCAAGCATTTCAAGTCACCCAATAGCTAACGAAATCCAATCTGTTTTGCTCATAGTAATAAATGTTGTATGTAACCCTTTTTATTTTTGCTTGCTATGAGCATTCTGTACACTAACCGAGATGCACCCCATGGTCCTATATTAATTTCCTACAAGAACTTCTTCAAGTTGCAGGTGGCCACAAGTTCTGATTTTTGGCTTTACGTGACCCCTGTACACTGACTGCACCCTGTACTTGTTCAATTAGTACATGTGCAATTGATCAACTTGTCCGTTTGCGTTCATTGCAATAAGAGTTCGTAAATTAACTCATTCCTTCTGTAAGACAACATGACATCCCATTCTTGATAGAGTGAAAGAAGAAATATTCGAAATTTTTAAGAATTATTAAGAATTATTAACTCACTGAACGAAGGCCAAATGGTTAGGGTGCTGGTCTTCGGAACTGGAGTTCGTGCGTTCGAATCCCACTGTGGCATGGATGTACGTAGCCGTTTTTAAGCAGTAGGTCCCTGTCTCATTAGCCCTCATGTTGCAAAAAGTAGACCGTAGTGCTCCACCAAGCAACTATTAACTCAGAAATTAAAAGGAAAATATATGCTATAATGTAGTACCATAAAATTCCTCTCTCTCTTTAATAGAAAGAAGTTAGATTTGATAGGGTGTGTCTAGTTAAAATGAGCAAAATTATTGTAAACTAGTTCCCCAGTAATGAAATCATGCTCCTGTAAAAATAGAGTGGGGATCAAAATCTACTGGATCTACAGAAGGCCATAGAAAAAATTATGTATCAGGTCGATATGTCAGGGTAAACGCCTAATTATGCTTTCTTTTTTACTTACTTGATATAATTATGTAAATTTTCAATCCATTCGTCATAAATATATTGCTTAAGATCTGATTCTTTTGAGTCATTGACAATGGAAAACTGTTTTGGACATTCTGTTAAATGTACGATACGACCTAGTAGATGAGACATATGAAATTTTATCTACCCTGAAGCACTTTTTGAATGTTAAAATTTATATTTGAAATGTTTCTGTATTAAATCTTAAGTAAAAATTTAAAGAAAATAATGACGTATAGATAAAAAGTATCTTTTATCGATTATATTTAGGTTATCAAATAGTAAAACACATTCTTTCTTTTTCAGTCTACAGTTCTCATTTTGAAATTGTTAGAAGCTCTAGGCTAATGGTGCGTAAAATCAGAATTTCGGAGTACTACTGCAGCTTCAAATGTTCATAGCCGTTGAGAATAATCTCGTTCGAAAGAAATGGGGAGTTGCAAATCAATAACCATATAGTTCCAAACAAACTAGTCCACTCAATTTTGATATTTTTCAATAGTTTTTGAAAATTGTAGCAAAATATTATGTATGTTTTCTAATATTCAGATGATTAAAGCATCTGAATAATGATTAAATACAAAACATATTTTAAAATATTTTATCTTGTATTATTGATAAAAAAAATATACCAAGATAGTAGATATGTGACTATTTATAAGCCAGCTAGCTCTAGTAAGTTTTATATTTCATTTAAAAAATCGAAAGTAATATTTTAGAACAGCTTTTAAAAGGTTTCTACTTTGTGATATTTATAAAAAATTGGACAAGTGTCACAATGAAAATTGTCACAATTGTAACTTATTTTTTAAATCCACAAACTTCTTCAATTTTTTTTTTTTTTTTTGTAGAAACGCATTCTGACTAATTGTGAATTTTACCTACATTTGTCAATGAGATCATTACAACTAGTTTAAAATAATTGGTTTAAAATTTCTCCTGTAAGATAGCACAGTTTAGGTGATAAACAATAAAAAATTTTAGTTATATAGAATCTGTCTAAACTGGTCGATAAAACTGTAAGTGATGCTTGTGTAAAGGTCAACTAATATATTGTTACACACACACACACGTATATATATATAGTAGATGTATACTCCCAACTAGCCAAATGTTTCAAATAACATTTATTTTTTAAATTTTTTTTTTCATTTGAAACTAAAATTAGTGAAAGTTCAAAAAAATCTAAATTTTTTATCATTTTTATTGTATATTATAAAAATATTATTATATTTTCCATTAATAGAAAAGCTTCAAATTCCATTACCATTTTGCCATTTTAAAATATCAATTAATTTTTTTTTACCTAGGAGAGAAACTTTTATGTGTTACGATTTTAGGAAAAGATTCTAGGAAATGATAAAACAGAGTAAAGTGTTAAGTTCTATAATTTTTGCAAAACTGTATTTTTCTAATTTA
>CM063504.1:7436850-7446850 GCA_032207245.1 Pardosa pseudoannulata
TACCCCTAGACCCATACCAGCAAAACCGCAGAAAGCAAACCAATCCAATTCATATTTTAATTAACCTAACCTGAGAAACGAAACCGCAAAAGTTTAAAGCTACAAAAACCAAAAAAGAGTAATCCTTTCCTGTATTCGAAAAAAACCTAACCAATTATTTTTTCTTTTTTTTCAAAACTTTTATTTTTAATTACAATCTTTTCCAACATTCAATTGATTTTTTTTTATACAGACAGTAATTACAAACATTTAACTTGCTTCAAATTTAACAATAATCTATACTACAATGTCATATAAAATGAAAGAGTAGAAATAAATTTAAACAATAAAAAAAATTTTTATACAATCTACATTAGACCAAAAGGTCAACAAAATACCCACATGTATAAATTAGGTCAAAAAGGAAATTTACAATAATTAATACGACAATCCAACAATAAAAATCAGAATAAGAAACCAAAAAAAAATTTTTTTATTAGCAACATTCCAATGATTTATTCACAAAGTATTCCATAATTGAACACAAACCAGATCTAGCCTTAGGAGAATTACATAAATTATTGATACTAACATTTTGAAAATTAACAGGGAAAAATTTTTTTTCTAATATCCATCACCAAATCACATTTATAAATAATGTGATCAACAGTCGCAACTTCCTGTTGACACCAACACATATTGGTTTTATTAAAGAATCTATTTTGATAAATTGGAAATGCTCCATGACCCGAAAAAACTTGATTCAAGTAAAAATTTCCTTCAAGTCTATTAATACTAACCTTCGGAAAAAATGAAAACACCCGTCTTCCAGTAATCTCCGAATCCCACCTTTGTTGCCACAAATAAACATTATAATTAAATAATTTTCTTTTCAATTGTTTTATCGACATTCCTATTTTGAAATCAATGTTCGTTTTTGTGTGGCCTCCTTGGCCAAAATATCCACTATCTTATTATAATATTCCCCAACGTGTGCCTTAACCCATGACAATTCAAATTCAACCTTACTGTTTCTTGTTTTATTTCTAATACTATTGATCAAATCATTACTGCTTTCCCGCTCCAACGCCTGTAAAGCCGAAAGTGAATCCGTCCTAATATGAACTCTATAAAAATTATTCCTAATTGAATAGTCAACGGCTTTTGAAATAGCTAATAATTCCGACTGAAAGACCGTACCAATATTTCCCAAATTAAATAATTCTTTAAAAACAATTGTATCATTCATCACCACTAAATAAGCAAATCCTAGACGACCATTCATTTTTGATCCATCAGTATAAATCATTAATTCTTTACTCTCATTATCCGATCTATTCAAAGGAATACGAAAAGTATTCCAAGGAGGAACGGTATGAACCACTTCCCAATCGACATCTTCATAATTAACAAATTCTTCATTTAAGTCAATACTAATCTTTTTATATTTCAAATTATAAAATAGCTTATTCGAGTAACAAATAAGATCAATAGGAATAACCCCAGATAAAACCTGTAATCCTGCAGTAGAAACTGTTCTATAAGCTTTTGTAATATTTAATAAAATCAACCTCTGTATAGAATTTAATGACTTATTTAATCTAACTGTATCTTTATACCAGATTTGAGCATTATACGTGATCTGTTTCTCAAAAATATTATAATTTATTGCTTTCAAATTTTTTGACCTAATACCCCATTTTACTCTTGATATTGCACTTAAACGAGCCAACTGATTGGTAATTTTTTCTTTTAAGTAATGAATGTGACTTACCCAAGAAAGTTTATAATCAATCACCGTTCCTAAGAACTTTATCTCTTTTACATACCGAATTTTATTTCCCCCAATACGAATGACTGGAAGAGCTTGAACTCTTTTACATTTTTTAAAAATTGAATAGACACATTTATCCTGCAAGCTGTTTATAAATTTAACCCCAATTTTTGTATTAATATTATGTATTTCCAATAACCTATCAATTATTCCTTTTTATTAATTTTATTCACTTAACACCACACCCAAACAAATTAATAGAGAAAAGCACTGATGTTTCATCGTTTTGGATCCAAATTTTAAGTACAGCTTTTCCGAACGTTCATCGAGGAATTCGAAAAACTCTAAAGGGTCCTGCACACTATGGTCCACTGCAAGCCATTACCACTATCTGGAGGGGGTACGGCTTATCGAAATTGACAATGGTACACAATAAAATGGTCTTGTTGGAGGATGGCTTCAAAAGCGGTTTTTCCTCCAAAGATCAAAGACAGCCAACATGCCCTAGAAAAATGCGCAGTAGACTCTATAGACACATCCACGCGCTTGGCTCATTTAGGGGCCCACTGTGTGGATTCAACCAGTGAACCATCGTTCAAGGTCAGGACCAGTACTAGAGTGGCGAACAATTGTCTATAGTGAGGAAGCCACATAAGGATAGTTTTTCTCCATCGGAGATGGAAGGAGGAAAAAAAGATTCCTCGTTAGAGAAAACGACCTGAATTAGGACAAGATATAAGTTATTACCGCTGCATTGGGTGTATGCCTTGGTAATACCATCTGTCTTACTTCTTAAAATTTATGAATAACGCTTGTTGAAATTTATTGACAAGGACAAAACAACTCTTTGAATATATTTAACCATTATTCTTTATAATTTAAATCTTCACTTATTATTTTATGAATTCTTAAACAGCAAAATGTGTGACTATTTTAATGGAAAGTATCTGTTATACTGTTTAAGCTTTCTAAATTGAGCAAATATTTACTTACAATATTGTAGTTTAGTTCTTAAATTCTTTTTACTAGTCTCCCAAAACTAAACCTAGAATAAATGCTAATTTATCATTGTCTATTGGCCACAATTTTCAGCAATCCTAGGGCAAGAATATCACCCCTACAATCTCTAAAATGCTGCATAAGACTGATGAAGCTGTTGTCTCATGGAAAAACAATCCGCGTGATCACTCGCTGTTATATACTTGTTATATAACTGCTTCTAAATTACGAGGAACTACAGTTTTTGTATTGTCGATAGGGAGCAATATGGACCGCCTGTACTACTTTCCCTCAATAAAACGACCAACAATTATCTATGGCTTGATAGTGGCGAATGCTATAAAAGCAAGGGATCATTTGTAATAATAAACATAGCACAAGTATAGCAGAGTAGATGATGCTAAATTAGCTAGCAAAAGGTTTAACCCTTTGCACTCCTATGTCGAGTGCGACTCAACATCGCTATTCCACGCAATCCCTTTGTCGAGTCTCATTCTACATTCAAACCAATAGATGCTCTTTTAGTAAGTTACCTGAGGAAGAAGACAAACAATTGTGTGGGTGTGTGAGAGAAAAGTGCAATACTGTAAATAAAACTGACAATTTTTTAATAATATATTTATTAATTTATTTAAATCACCCGCTTTTTTTAAGAATTAATCAAATAAAACTGTCGAGAGCTGCTAATACATTAAAATGTAATTTTCAATACAATAAGTTAAGATATATCTATGATTATTTTGAAGTCTATCAGTAAATAAATTTATTTCAGCAAAAATTGAGGATAAAAAAAGAAAAAAAAATAGCAAAATATCTAAAAAATTAATACATTCACAAACCATAGACGTTGATAAAGCAGACAAAATATTTGATTGAAATATACAATACTGCAAATAAAACTGGCACCTAATTGAATTTTCTTCGTTATTTATGTATTTAATTTTTTTTTAGCTGAATAATATTTCAAATTAAACTATTAACAGCGTTGAGAAAGGCTGTTAACAAAATACAAATTTAATTTGGAGTGCATTACAACAAGATATACCTTTGATTATTTTAAAGTATAACAGTAAATTAAATTCATTTCATCAAAATGGAGGATAAGAAAGAAAGAAAAGAACATCTAAAACATCAATACATTGAAGGTGCATTGAAGCGTGTGACATAATAACTGTTTTCTTCTTTTAAAAAATCTGACAAATTTTTCAAAATACGATGTTTTTTGCAATGGACCTTTATGAGAAAAAAATATTCATATTTCAAATTAGAATGTTTGTATTTCATGTTTCATAACACCAAATGTGCAATTTCAGAATAAATTATTAATACTTATTTTTTAAAAACAACTGACAAGCAACAGGGGAAAAACTTAGTTTACTTATTTTGCATCTACAAAAATGTTTTTCCTTGTATTAAAAAAATTAATTATTGTACTCCATGATGTAAACAGATTTTGCGAATTATTAAGTTCTTAAAATCTTTTACGTTGATTTTACTTTTTTAGAGAATGGGAATTTTCTATTTTAGATATGCTTGGAAATTAATTTTTATATTTAATAATTACTTAAAAGCATTTATTATGTAACAGGTAAATGTTGATTGCGATATAATTATTACATATGCAGAGAGTATTAAAATCATATACAATAATAAAATATATAATCTGAAAAATTATTGCGTCTAAAATTTGAAATTTCATGATTACAGAAAGGATGATAATATATTGATAATCAAACAAAGCATTTAAAGACAGCTGAATTAAGTATTTTTAATCACCACATATGTTTATTAAAGTATACTTTTACATTTATTCTTTCATTAAAAAACTCTTTTATTTAGCAGTTTGTTCACAATTTAGAATGCTTAGCTTTATTAAAATTATTAATAGGATTATTTTTTAAAACTTTAATATTTTTGTATTTCATGTTAAGTAATGCCCATTATGCAGTATCAGAATAGAATTTACAAAATAATTTATCATTTTTATGAAATACTTTTGTGACATTTGCAGTTCAGAAATAGTTCGTAACAGTATTAGGTGAACAGTTACACGGATTACTTTAATATTCCCAATGGCTAAAACCAATGGAAATTCCTTATACAGAATTCAGATTTTATTTAATTTTATTCCCCCTCACATTTTTCTATCTAAAAAATATTCCTGCTCTTTAAAGTTCTGGAATTTAAAATTTCTCATGAACAATTTAAAAAATAGGAGCTTTACAGGAATCTAGAAATATGTTCGGTGGGTTTTTTTCTTTCATTGAAAACTGAAAAGTTCAAAGATATAGAAACTAAAAGAAAGTTTGATATAAACCTGGAAAGAAAAGCGTATATTTCTGAAATTAAATTTTAAGTAAATTAGCGATAAATTAGTATATACCCTGAATAACCAAAACATTATGACCACCCCAACATTTTTCAATGAACTAGCCTGGATGACGTGGAAGGAACGTGATGAGGTAGAAGTAGTATTTAACTGCTGCTGGAGATTCTGAAAAATCATTCTTTCACTAATTTCTGAAGGTGAAACCAGCAGTAGACGACATGGTGTTGAACGTCCACACCTATCAAAGGAAAAGGTCGTCGGAGACATTATCGCATGGTGAAGCAAAACAGGAGCAAGACAGTGGCTCAGCTGATGACCCAATACAACGCAGGACAGAGTAGAATAGTATCGGAGAACACTGTAAGAAGACATTGTTGGACATGGGGCTACGCAGCAAATATCCCACTCTTGTGCCTTTGATGAATAAGCGTCCTCACCAACTGAGCCTACGCTGGATCCGGGAACATCGCGACTGGTCCATGGATCAGTGGAAGAGAGTTGCCTGGTCAGATGAATCACGCTTTGTCATTCATCACGCCGATGGCCGTGTCAGGACACGCCGTCTTCCAGGCGAACAGTTGCTCCCTCAAAGTACAGTAGGTCATACACAGGCCGGTGGTGGCAGTATTATGCTTTTGGGGACGTTCTCTTGGGCGTCTCTGGGACCCGTTGATGTGGTAAAGCAGACCATAATTGCTACAGGGTATCTGAGCATGATTGGGGACCAGTTGCTTGTTATTGACAGGTGGTCATATTATTTTGGCTCTTGAGTGTGTGTGATTGCATGTGTAGTGTAAGTAACTACGAATTTTATTTTGTCATTTTTTTACAAAGAGTATTACAGAAGATGTCTAAATAGTATAATAAACATTTATCAATATTTATGAAGCACACACAAACAGTTATTCTTTAACAAATAAATTCACATTTGCATATAAATATCTTTACAAAATTAAAATTATACTTGCTGTTTCACTTAAAAGAAATATACAGTATATAGTAATACTGAGTTATAAGTGAGGGATTTAGGATTATGAAAAGAAATCTAAAATACTTTCTTTAAAATAGTAAGAAAAGTTAAATAGTTAAAAAGATTTAGGTTCGGGGCTGGAGCAGGCCTAAGATCTGGCCTTTTCCTTAAAAATGACTGGGGACGTTAAAATAGGTTCGTGGTCACAAAATCCCCCAAGTTCTCAAACGGCATCTCTGGGTGTGTCAGGCAAAGCCTGGGGGGGGGGGTCTTCTGCTTGGTCTGTACTTCTAAATCATAAAGATCCAATGGGGGTAATGTTACTCGCATCCATAGCATACCTTGAGCTACACGTTCTCCTCGGGAGCTTCTAAGTGAGTAACAGTCTCGAAGACTTGTTAGAATGTTAGAATAATATCTGTATCGCCTGATGCGTTGGAAAAAAGGTTCATTTACTACAGAGACACATTGTACTACTACAGTTGTAAAAAAAAAACGTTAAATCAAATAAATGACCTTCGTAATTAGTTTCAAATAAACAATAAGAACTTTCATTCATACATTTGAGATTGATTATATAGGAAATCTACAACAATTGGAGGAATATTTTTAATGAACCCTAAATGGAATATAATAATTAAATAATTATATTTATAAATAAACTTTGAATATAAGTATGAAAGAAATAAAAAAAATAAAATAAATAGTAAAGATAAATAGTAAAATTAGTAAGCTTTTCAAGCTGATGGAAAAAGAGAGAGTAGGCAAAGCTAGCTGGTAGAAAAAACAGAGAGAACAGACGAAGTGGAGGAAAAGAAAGCAAAAGTTAGAGAAGATAAAGTTAATTCTCTCACCAAATAAATTTTTTATTGATTCTGTGTCACTGGTCCTTATACCATAAAATTGTCTATAGCATTTCAAGAACATGGGGTTAAATTTTAACTCAAAATAATTTATACAACACAAACTAAATAATTATTAGTCTTGTACTAACGAAATAATTACCACTCTGTTTGATCTCAGGTAAATACCTAAATTTAGAGAGGGCTATACGATAGCACTGATAAGAAAACCAAAAATCTACATACAGTAAAATATTTCGTATGATTTCATAGGAAATATGATACAATTCGACGAATAATTTTAACAAACCTTAAGCAGAAAACAATCAAATTATTAGCATAAATGAACTTATACACAATTTATTAACAGTTAAATCAAGAAGATTTACAAGTGGTACTAATATTAAAAACAAAAAACTACGATTTATGCAATATTTTTCACAATTATATATAAAATCTGTCACAAATGAAAGAATATTTTTAACACGCTCAGTGAAAAAGTAAGAATGAAAAATACCAGTAAAAGTGAACTTTGAATATAAATAATTACAAATAGTAAAATCAGCAAGCTTTTCAAGTGGCACTAATAATAAAAATAAAAATATGTATTATATAATACCTTTCGTACTATATGGCAATGTTATTTTTAACTTTCAGAATAGTATGCATTTTAAAATATATAAAATTAAAATAAAATCTTATTTATTTATCAAGAGGGAACTCAATTTAACCTAACGTGTTTTAGACTTCATCTCAAAGCGTACGAATACAAAACAGTTAAGATCTCGGAAGAAATGAAGACTTACTTATTAAACAACATATGCTTTTCAATTCAACATAGAATAAACTAGAGAAAACAAACTAAACACTAAAAAATGTTGCCAACTTGCTTTGCAATTAAAAATCCTAAATTAAAGGGCTATTCAATTAGATATTAATAGACACTGTAGAAAGATGGGTAAAAATGCATTATAAACTCCTTGTTTTTTGTCTCCAAAATTGGCGATTTTTTGGCGGTTTTATGGGGCGATGAGTTGGTTGGTGTGTTTGCCCTGACTTTATGCTGGGATGCATTTTAGCTCTTCTTTTGCTTTTTAGTCGCCTATTTCTGGTTGTATATTTGTTGTTGTTGTTTCTGTTATTTAGTAATTTAGTTATAGTGGATGTAGTTATTTCGGCTCTTACTATTTTTGAAATTGTTAAAATGCATCAGGATATTCTAAATCAAACAAGATGCTTTGGTTTGAAACATTTTTATGTTCTTATTTCATTTTCTGGGATTTAGTAATTTAACTATGGCTGGTGTAGTTATTTCGGTTCTTACTATTTTTGAAATTGTTAAAAAATGTCAGGATATTCTTAGGTGTGAGGTGGGTTTTGTATTTTATTGTAAATGTCAAGTTAGTGGGAACGACAATCTTCCGAATCTGAGTTTTTTTTTTTTTTTTTTTTTGGTAAAAAAGAATTATTTCAAAGTTTTTTTAAGGGAGGTAGGAGTGTTGAATGCTTGTGGCACTACCCTTTCCAATTTTCATCTGTTATTAAATTTATTTTTCATTTCTTCCCTTACATGTTAGATATTTTTTTAATGCTAGTGCTTATTAAAATGCTATATATTGTGTTTATTCTATTGATATATATCATAAAAATTACTAATCTCTTATTTATTTTTTAAATAAGATAAAAAATGATAATTATAATGCTAGTTTATTTTAATAATGCTTTAAAATCTGTTAATCTGTTTTTTCTTCTTTTAAATTTTCGTTTTGCTAATTTTGTGTTTCAAATATACCATGTAACTGCTGCCATGTTTTTTTAAATTTAATTTAACTTTTTTTTAATTGAGATCTTTTAGAAATCTCTGAGCGCTGCCATGTTTTTCTACTTGGCGATTTTTCAAAACACTCGTTTTTCTGTTAGTGGTAAAAAAAAAAAAAAAAAAACATGGCCAGCGTCTATAATGCATCTGTTCCGAAAGATGTAATAAAATTTGCAAAGAAATTTATTGTATTTGTCTATGAGGTGCCACACTTTACAGAACTTTAAAGAAAATAAAATGATAATTAAATTGTCTTGATAGAAACTTGACAGCAGATATATTATAAAAAGACACACACACATACACACACACATATATATATATATATATACATATATATATATATATATATATATATATATATATATATATATATATATATATATATATATATATATATATATATATATATATATATAATATATATATATATATATATATATATATATACATATATATATACATATATATATATATATATATACATATATATATATATATATATATATATATATTTATTTATATATTTATATATAATTATATGTATATATATATATATATATATGTGTGTGTGTGTGTGTGTGTACATATGTGTTATTATTACAAAACCCAATAGGCATTCAGTGAAGATATCAAACTCTGGAAACAAAAGGACTAGTTATAAGTACTTTAAAAATTAGCTTTTCACGTAAAAATTAAAACAATCGAAGAATTACGTGTTATACAATATTTTTCATTTTCTATAAAAATATTATATTTATATTTCAAAGAAAAGATTTCGTTTTGAGTTTCTTCAAGAAGAGAAAAATGGCAGCTGTCTCGTTTTTGCCGCTCTGAAGAGTGTGAAACTATATATTTGGACAAAAATCAACATTTTCTGAATAAATGTTGCTATCAGAAGTTTACCAAGTATTGAAAATACTTTTCTGCATGGTATAGCTCTGCGTTTGTATACGTGTGAAAATATTTCATAGAAAAAAAATGCAACTTTTTATACCTCATCCATCTTTCACTTTTTGCAGAACTTTACACGCATCTCACAAGGTTAGAAAAATCAATATACACATAAAAATAGATTTTCTTACTTTTCTTTCTTCAAATTTAAACATAAAACATCATAAGATTTTGCAAAAAAGATTTTTCTTTTCTAAAGTTGTGAATTATTTAAAAATCTCTCAATTAAGACTGATAAACTCATAAAGTCAGGTTATTAGTAATAATCTAGACATCTAAACAAATTTTTAAGTATAGCAAATGTTATTTTCCAGACCTTTGTAAGTCTAGGAAA
>CM063504.1:7451850-7469350 GCA_032207245.1 Pardosa pseudoannulata
AACACTTATACCGATTTCAAAACAGAGCGTTGCAAGCTCGAGACTCTACCTGACACATATATGCCGTATTTATCAATAGTACATGTTCCGTCCAACATCCATGATGCGTCAGCAATTGCTTAATATTTTTTGTAAACTGATTTAGGCCTCTATGCAAAAAGTTAACCAAACAAAAATGTAATACACTCCATCTCACAAGGAAGCGAGGACGTTCTCATAAATTATGAGTAACCAACGCGTTGTCTAATTAGAGGAAAATTAGACTGGAACCTTGACTATGAGAAGTAGGTATGGTTAACAGCAATGCATAGTATTCAATACAAAGTAAAGCTCAAAAAAATAAAAAATTAAACAAAAAAAAGTTAAAGTGACTATAACAAATGCAACTTGGTACAGTAAGTATTAAAAATAAGCAAAAAAAATGACGATACTAACAAAAAGATATATTTTTGTATTTTACAAAATATTAAAATTTTTATTTAGCATTTTTCAATTTTTTATAGCACAAAACAAGACAGAACATTATGCAAAGTACAAAATAAGAGAGAGCAAAGTAGCGGAATAATACGAAACTCAAAATATTGGAAAAAATAAAATTATGAAAAAATAGCCAAAAAGCACTTAAAATGGTACTTCACATAAAACAACAGCAAAATACAAAAAATTAGGCATGAAAACCTAAAAAAACGAGCAACTCAAAAATATATCAGAATATATGAACATAACATGTCCAGCGCCCTCATCTAGTAACCAGATAATTACGGAACTCAAGACCGAACAGTAGGTAAAGCACGTAAAATACCTTTGCACGTAAGTTAACTTTATATATCTTTCGAGATACAGAGCATACATGCCTGGTACCTGCTTCTGAATTACGAGGAACTACTTTGTTTATGTTGTCCCTAGGGAGTAATATTAACCGCCTATATTATCTCCCTTAATAAAATGGCCAAAAATTATCTATGGCTTGTCAGTGACTAATGCTATAAAAGCAATTTAGCATTGGAAATATTAAATATAACACAAATATAGAAAAGTAGACGATGCTAAATCAGCTAGCAACAAATTTAACCTTTTTCACTAATATATCGAGTGGGACTCAATATTGATTTTCCACGCAATTCCTTTGTCTAGTCTTCATCCTAACGAATAGATGCTCAAATAGAAAGTTACCTGGAGGAAGAAGGTAAACAATTTTTGTGTGAGTGTGTGAGTGAAACAAGCAACAATGTAAATTAAACAAACGATTTATTGAATTCATATATATGTAACGATTTGGAATAAACCAGGACCCAAATTTATACATGAAGACCTGTTTTAAATTTGCCCCTATTATTTTCCTCAGGCCGGGCATACTGGGCTGTCAAGAGTCCCGCTAAACGTCTGTCCTGAAGAAACACATCAGTCGTAGTAGCCGAACGTAATATTTATTTAATCTTCTCAAAATTGGACAAAATCCAGACACATCTGAACCGGACGGTGTCAGAACGCTCTCTGTAATGCCAACCTTTTGCGAGACACGACCAAATACCGTGTGGGGTTTTAGTGTCGTCAAGGTGCTAAGGCAACAGTTAATTGCTTAGTGAGAGTAACCTTTGATTAGAGACATCTGCCAAAGTGTGGCGTTTCAGATTAGTATTATTGCTGATCTTTCCTGGGAGATTTATTGCTTCCTCATTAAAATGCCAGAAATATCATCTTTTGCTTTGAGAATCAAAGAAAGAATGGTGAAGGAATGAAAACATCCTCGTCTAAATTGAATGGGTGGGAAATATGGTTAATATAAAGAGGAGAAACTAAAATTTAAAATAATAAATTTGAAAAGGGATAATTTTGAATAGGCTTTAGAGCTTAGATATTGATATTATTACAAATATATTTATTTATATAAACTGCAATATTTTTTAGTTAAGAATATTTAAAATAAAACATTTAACCGTCGAGGTATGCTACTATAGCAATAAAAATATAATTTTTAATTCAATAAAACAAAATATGCCATTAATTATTTTAAAATCTGTCTGTAAGTAACTTTATTTCAGGAAACTGGAAGATAAAAAAAGAAGAAAAGAACCAAACATCAGAAATATAAAAAATCAGTACGTTGTAGATTTCGAAGCGTATGACATAATAGTTTTCTGCTTTTTAAAAATCTGACACAAATGTCGTTTTTCAAAATGTAACGTTTCTTGTTGTGTACATTTAATAAGAGAAAAAATATTTCAAATATCAAATTTGAATATTTGTATTCAAATATGATATTTGTATTCAAATCATGTTTCATAACGCTCATTATGTAATTTCAGACTACATTATTGATACTTATTTTTTAAAAACAACTGACAAAAAATGGGGAGAAAACTTAGTTCAATTACTTTGCATCCACAAAAACGTTTTTCCTTGCATTTAAAAAATATAAAATATATATATATTAAATATGATTCTCTATGATGTAAACAGATTTTGTGAATTATGAAATTTTTAAAATCCCCTACGTTGATTTTACCTTTTGAGGGATAAAAAAATCTCATATTTGAGACATTTACCTTTAATAATTGCTGAAAAGCAATTGATATTTAATAGGTAACTTTTGATTGATATATAACAGCTATAAATATATAGATTGTTATAAAATCGTATAGAATTATTAAGTATATAATCTGAAAATTTATTTCGTCTAAAATTTTTAATTTTACGCACTTGGAAGGTTTGGTTTGGTTTTGGAGATCTAGGGTCTACTGTTTAGCTCAAGAGGGCTAATAAGACCGGGATCAACTGGATAAAGCCGATTCTGAAGTATCGGCTGATCCATGCCAGTAGCATTTAGAAGGAATGATACTGTAGATTCCGCTTAATGTGATCGTGGTTAATGTTATTAATCGCTTATTGTTATTGAAATTACTTGGCCCCAATTTTCTCTATTCATTTGTATGTTAAAATTATTGCTTTATGTGATTGTTACATCGGTTAATGGGATCAGGTTTCGAACCTCATTTTAACTGGCAAAGGAATATTCACAATGTATTCAGAAGAAACCCAGTCTTTTCTTCGCTGTTGTTTAAATTTCCAAGAATTCTGTCTCTTCCACCTAGGGAAATGGGGAATGAACAAAGGAGTGGGACAGTACGCGTTCCTGGAATTTTTCATAAATACGCACACCCTGCTGGTGGTCAATGGTTGTCAGATAAGCAGAAGGCAACACATGCTTATTAGAACTGAGAAAGAGCGTATTCATATTTTATGCGTTGCTCACTTACATGCAGCTTGTCGATATGGAAGTCAGAAAGCGAAATGACTTAATATTAAAACAAAAGATCGTTACCAAAAATAAATCAGCACAGTTCAGCATATGTCAGCCTCTGCATTGCATTGAAAGTGTTGAAACGCGGAGTACAACACCGCTCCAATGACTTTAAAACACATTATGATTACGAACAATTTATCAATGAGCTTCTTAGACAAAATAGTAGACAGTCAACAACTGATCAATTTTTTAACTATGTATACAATTCTTATTCTTATATACAGTACATAAATATAAGGTGTATTTTTTTATTTTGTTTTGAAATTTAGTTCGTGTAAATTAAAGGGGTGGGAGGTAAACTTATCTATTTTTGCATATCGTTTATTGTTATCAATCGGTTATTCTTATCAAAATCACGAAGTCCCAAATGGGTCACATTAAGCGGAGACCACTGTAATATATTGATAATCATATAGGACATTTAAAGACAGTTGAATTAAGGATTTTTTAATCGCCAAAAAAAGTATATTAAGGTATAATTTTGCGTTTCTTCTTTCATTTAAAAGACTCTTTTATTTACTAGTTTGATTTACAATTTAGAATGTTTAACTTTAATAAAATTATTAATGCGATTATTTCTTTTTTAAAAAGAGGTTAATATGTTTAACTTGAAAACATTTAAAATTAGTAAGAGCTCGAACACAATTTAATTTTATATGAAATGTTCATTTAATTAATTGTTTATTTTAAGAATCAACAAATATTTTTGGAACGAAAATTTAAAAATATCTTTAGCAAAATTATAAATTTTAATTGCAAAAGGAACAGCTCTAAATTTTATGAATTGTATCTAAAGTCATCCAATTTTTACAACTCAAGAAAAAAATGTTATGTTCTAATTTCCAAATTACAACGTTAAGGTGTACTAATTATTACTATTAAACCATTGTAACATAATATCAGGACAAAATGTAATACACAATTTTGTTCATTGTATGCACAAAAATTTGAGCTCGATATGTTACTCAATATTTCAATCAAATGACTGATTTTTTTCTTTTATTTTCTGCCCTTAAAAAATACTTCAAATACAAATAATTCCCTTAGTTCCTCTTTTTTATTAATATTTAAAATACAAATATTTCTCTTAGTTCAGAATATGATAATAGAATAGAATAGCAGACGGAAGCGATAGTCTGCTGTGAAACGGAGTTAAGAGGGAAATAGAATGTTTCCGATTTACTTGATCCGCATCACTTTATTTTCATCCAAAATATATTTATGAATAATCTACAAGTGTAGAAGGTGGTGAAATGAAATAAAAAAAGTCGTTTTGTTGAAGCAACTAAAGTTTTAAAACATATTCGATGCTATCTGGAGGAAAATATATTTAAACTTTGCCGATTTTAAGATATTCCACCGTAACACATGCTAATGAAAGCTATATTATTGACTGAGCAGCGGTAGCTCCGTCGGCAAAGGCAACGCTCTAGTAAGTGGAGGGTTGCGGGTTCGGAGTCCAAGCCGGCATAAGATACGCAATGTTCATTAACGGTTACTGGTCAAAATATGTCAGTGGTCACAGAATCCTTCAAGTTCTCAATTAATACCTCTGGGGGGTGGCAGTTAAAGCCTATGAGTATTCCGCTTATTCCCTGCTTCAAAATTACGAGGACCTAGTTGAGCTTAAGTAGTACTTTCACCCTTGAGGTGCTCGTCAAAATGATAGACACACCCCCTTGCCTTAATACAAATAGCCTCCTGCTCAATCGTGCTTGGTTAGACCAAGTGGCATATGCAACAACAACAACATATTATTGACTAGAAACGTCAATGTGGTGTTTTTCAAAAATAGCTTTTTTAAACTATGCCGAATAATATTTCATTGCAACTTTAATACAGTTAATTTATCATAGTGCAAACAAGTTTTGAAGTAATTTTATATATTCTATTCTATTTATTATTGACTGAAAATGTCAGAGTATGTTTTCTCAGAAACAGCTTTCTTAAATGCCAAATAAAGTCAAATTGCAAAGGAAATACAGTTAATTTATTTCTATTCGAATAATATACTATTTTGAGGCAATTATATAAATTCTATTTTATTCATTATTGACTAGAAATATCGGTAAAGGACTTCTCAGAAAGATCTCTCTTTAACAACGTCAGATAAAATCTTATTGTAATTGAAATTCAATTATTTATCACTATGCAAAAAATTACTTTTTCGGATAATTATATAGATTCAATTTTAAATGAAAACATACTGAAAAATAAATTAGAATTTTTCCATTACTCTTGTAATACCGTTTTTTTTTCTCGAATCAAAATAAATTTATGAAATGATAGAAAAGATTCTTCGAATATAAATGCCTTTTAATATTTATGATGTCCTTTAGAGTCTAGAAGTTTTGGAATTCCACAATTCCAGACTATAAAAACAAAAGATAAACTGTTAAAAGATTTATGCATATTCATGAATTGGACAAAATCCAACTTGTATAAAATTTGCAGTAAGTGCTGTTTTAGGCAATATTTTCCTCTTGGTATCCATTCAACTTCTTCAAAATTTTGTGCAACTATGATATTTTTCTATCTATGAATTTCACAGTTTTTTAGTGAAACATAAATTTATCATGAAAGGAACTGTAAACTTTCATTGGGGTAAATTTTAGATTATTTACAGTTTAAACGGTTTTAGAGTTTCCATAGATTACATAATCGAGTGTTAACTTGTAGTAGAGTGACACAAATAATTTAGAAACCAGAGTGAAATTTAGGTCAATTTTGAACCCCTATTACGTCAGGAAGGAAAATTACAAATTACAAGGAACCATTATAAGAACAAAACTGTATTTGTCATAAAGTTCCATTTACTTAATTTTAATTCCGTTCCATTTAGTTATTTTAATTCTATAAGCTTCCCTTAAAATACGCTGTTTGTAACTTCCCTGTCAAGCTCCCAATTATCACGTTTTTGAGAACCTAAAAAAACCTAATTTTTTTATCGCATAAGCCGCTCTAGATTTTCAATCATAGGATATCACGCATACCAAGAGCGTCACTTGGCGTTCTCCTTGGCGAGACATGCGTTGCAATAGTTTTATAAATTCGCCCTTTTCATGATATCCCCACTCCACACATTGGCATGTTTTTTAGTGCTGAGCTTAGCGGTGTTTCACCGTGCCGCCAGGCAAATGGAATGTTAACGAGAAAGACACACTTGCGGACTCGAAGCCCGCAGACAGGATGGAAGAAAGAGAGAGAGAACTGGTCCCCGTGAAAAGAAGAGGAACAATTGTTTTATTTTTTAGTCCATTTTTGTTTTCTTCTTTCTTTTTATTAATTTTTATCATTTAAAAAAAAGGACTTTTTCAATTTGCTTCTATTAAATTTTTTTAATTTCTTTTTAATATCTATAAAAACCATTAATTGAGCAACTTATCCTCTTTTTTTATTGACTATTGTGTTTCTTCATTACTTTAAGATTTAAACTTAAGTTATCGAAAGCCAAATATAATTTAAATATTAAATTTCGGTTAGGTACATAGTGAGTACATTCTCTATACATCACCACTCATCAAATATGCCTTTTTTATTGTACTTTCTGTGGGTTTCTTTTTCAGGTACCAACCTTTTATGTTTTGCTTGACGCGTACATCCCCATAGAAACCCTCCTTCCTCCACAAGATTATTCCACAAACTACTTTTTAGGGCTACAGTTTGAGTAATCTTATCGTATATGTGTAATACCTGGAGACTAACCAAAATGAAAGAAAATAAACTAGATACTTTTCACAACTACATGCCTTAAAATTGTAAAAATCTACTGGTCTTATAAAATATGAAATGTTGAAATGGAGAAACAATTTAACTACAGCAATAATACGAAAACGCAGATAGCAGTGAGTAAGACTTACATTACGAATGACTCTATTATAACCAACACAGATTAACTTAGGTACCTGCAAAGTAAAAGAAAAGGAGTTGACGTAAATACATCTGGTAGCAAATGATCATGAATTAATAAGAATTCTCTCGGGTGGCAAAGCCAACACTGCAGCACTAAACCGGTGGTAATGGAGAAATACACTGGCAGCCTCATGCGAACCATGCCATAAAGATAATTAGAATAATACTGTTTAAATATCTTTTAAACATTGAAGACAATAGAGTTAAGAGCCTCATATCCCGAATCGGATGAAATGTAATTTTTTCCGGATTTGAGACCCATTGCAAATTTTTGCATATTTAGAAAAAAAAGTCATATAAACATCCTATTCTAACATTCAAACTGCTATACATGTTAAGAAAAATTCGTTTCTAGCACAATAAGTGTTCATCCTGCACTTCTCTGTGAGGAAATAAAGATACGAAATTCTCGTTTAGGGTTTGGACTTTTAATGACTGGTGGATTAATTGATCCCTATCAGACACTCGCTTAAAGTTTCCCTTCTTCATTCGAACACAGCTGGAAATTCTGGCTGATAATTTTGAGCCAAATACGGCTTCAAATCCGTTTTTAATTAGCATCACTCATTCATGACTTGTTCATAATGGAATGCCATGGACGCTTTTAACATTACCTCCTCTGGAACCTTGTAATTTAGAGAAGGGACTAAGAAGATGGCCCCCCAGGCTTGTCCTACCACCACCAGAGGAATCATTTGAACTTACAGAACATTGTGACCACATATATAACCTGCTTCAGCTATTAATGATTACGGTGAATCCTTGGAAGGCAAGAGCCTTCAACTCACAACCCTTCGGATATAAGATCGACGCCCTTGGTGTCTGAACTACCGATGCTACTCTTAAATATCTCTTTTAACGGAAACGGATTATTTTTACAACTGAGTTTAAGCATTTGAAACGAATAAATTATAAAAAACTTTACCTTCATAAACGGTTAAAGAGAACAGGGGCTGCCGGTAAAAATTAAAAATCAAAAATTTATATCCTACAAGACTCATTAATAAGTATTATGTGTAGATAAAAATAAATATGAAGATCTTTTATTATATTGCAAGACATAAGATTTATAAAGGAATTTTGAAATCTAATGGTTGGAAAAATGTATGGATTTAGTACCATGCCGAGTTTTGAAGGTCCGGTTTTGAAAATCCACAATGTACTGCAATCTGCAAGTGGTTTAAAAATTAAAATTCTATTAATTGCTACTATATTGTTTATATTAATTCGTTAAACTGCTACTAATTACAAACTATCAAATTAAAAATTCTATAAATTATACTTGTTACAAACTATTGTCAAGTAGTTTTTCTGGCTTTTCAGAATCCTATTCATTATAATATGCAATATTTTTCTTTTACTAATAATATTATAGTGATTTTAAATCTATATTTATATTATTTAATGATAGTCAGGAAGAAAAAAATTACATACCTAAATCTGATTAGTAAGTAAAAAGTAACTCAAGCACTGGATTTTGTTCATTAGATATTTAGGCTACTAATATTTAGACTAATAATCTTTGTAGGCTAAATTTCCTCAGTAGTAGATGGATACCCAAGTAAATATAGATAATATGCCCGGTTAGAAGGAATGTCCCAAAAATAATGAGAATAATTTTACTTAGCATTCCAGGCGAATCATCAAAGAAAACAAGTGGGTCAGAAATGTTTATTGGAATATCAGGGACGTATTCCAACAGATTGAAAGCTGCTCCTAATTCAAAGGACGTGCCAAGTGGCCTAATGGTGATCCGTTGCTTGCATAGCGTATTAAGCTTAAGATACAGCAATCTATTGAGCTACATAAAAATTTGCTTTGAAACCAATAAAAGAGGTACTGAAGCCTTGAAAACGTTAAGGGAGGCTTACAAAGATGAAGTTTTATCCCCATTTGAATGTCTACAAAAGACACACTGCATTTAGAAAAGGACGACAGAATTTTGAAGATAATTCGTGCTTAGGTTTGGTTTGGTTTGGACCCCTACAATCTACTGTTTTGCACAACGGTTAATGAGACCGGGGACTACAACTTAAAGCTACAAACATCCATGCTAGCAGCGGGATTCGAACCGGCGGACTCGGTGTCGAAGAGCAGCATTCTATCATTGACCCATCGTTCGGCTGATCTGTGTGTAGGACTACCATCGAATATAAAAACGGATGAACATATTGAATGAGTGAGGAATGTTCTGACACTACCGTTGTTTAAGTTTGCATTTAATTGTGCAATCTTCATTCATGAATGCATAATTTTACTTTAAAGTGCTCAAGTGCTTGAAGAAACCACCCTTCTACAGATAGTCTACTTTAAATAAGTTGTTAGGGGTCCAATAATCCTTTATGGTGATGCCTTTATGTAAATTAATTTCTTTTTGTCTATGAATGTACCAGTGTTAAACACTTCATTTTATAGTTTTTTCTGCATAAAATGTTATACTGTATTTAAGAGATACTTCTATAATAAAAATCCAAATACACATTTAACGTTTAATACGCCAGGTTCAAAAATAAACTATCTATTTTCTCCTATAAGTTCATTCCTTTATTAGCAAATTATCTAAACTAATACTGGATGTGCAAATTTTAATATAATATCTTGAGAAACTGGAATCTCATAATTCAGAAAAAACTGCTAACAGGTAGGAAAAGCGAAACTATATTGATTTTCAGATATTTACAGCCATGCCTCTTATTAATTTTACTCTTCTGTTTGCCAATGATGAACAATCTTCACATTTGGCTTTTTATTATAATTAGTCAGTAAATATAAATGATCTATTACATCTGTATATGAAAATCAAACGTATAAGATTAAATAATTCAATACATTTTATGAACCTCGTAGGTTTTGATAAAAATCTCTCCCTTCTAATTATCTTACATAAAATTTAGCGAGTGAGCATATGTATGATCTTCCAAAACATACATAAACTATAAACTGTACAAAATAAAATTTCTTTTAACACTTTTCATATTCCATGTAAACTATTTTTGAAAAGTAAAATACCTAAGATATCATTTACAAGAAAACATGTCTACTGAAAGATACTATTTACACATTAGTCTGCAGCTTAAAAGTGTTATATGGTTTGGACATAAAATGACAGAAATCCATAGCTCATTTGACTATAAATCCCATACGTCAAAATTTTAAAAAGTTAAATTTTAAGCAACCTGTTTATTGTTACTAAAAATTTTCTTTATAAAAAAAATAAAAAAAAAATTCAAAAAAATAGAAAAAATATTTTTTATTTTTATATTTGAAAATTTTTAAAGTTTGAATTATTAAGTTAAAAATTTTAAATATTTTCAATTTACTAAATTTTTATATTTTTTCCAAGTTCTTAATCGGATAGTTTTAGTTAAATTTGAATATTTTATAAAATATATAATTTATATAAAATAGATATTTAAAAAAGTTTTAATTTTTAATATAAATATTTTAAAGTAGAATAATTTTAAAAATAAATTAATAAATATATTTAAAATAATATTGTTACTTAAATAAATTTTTTTTTAAATATTAATTTTTTTTAGACAATAAATAAAATATTTATAATTTTGATATTTTTAATTATTTACACAATATTTATAATATTTTAAAAGAAATTTTATTTTTGATATTTTATAAACATTCACAGATAAAATATAAAATAAATATTTTCTTTGTGTGAAGTTTTAATATCATATATACAAAACAAAAATAAATAAAAAAAATTTAAAAATTATAAATAAATATTATTATTTATTCAAAAAATAGAAATATATGTTTTATATTTTTTATCATAATTATTTAAAAATTAAAAATTATTTATATTATTTATATACAATTTTAAATATTTTTATTATTTGATTTTAAAATGATTTATACTTTAAAAAATAATTTATTCTTTTAAATTAAAATAAATTAAAAAAATATTCTTGATATTATGTTTGAATTTGAAAAATATAAAAAATTTATTTTTAATTCAATTATTTAAAAAATTTTGACTTTTTAATAAGCAAATTTAATACCGTAGGTTTCGCTGGGGAAAGGCTTTTAAAATTACGGTTTCAAAAAAAATTTCTTAGATGTTTGGGAATTTGATTATAGAATAGAAAAAAAAGGTATTCAATTCTGTAGAATTGAATTCTACTTTTTAAGTAAGCAAATTTACCGTAGGTTTCCCAATGCCATTAAAATCTATAAATAGATTGGTAAAGTCTATTTAGAGATAAAAATGGAAAACAAGTATGTTAGACTATGCTGAAAGGAAAATTGCATTTTATTCAAAAGGAGAAATTTGATAAGTTCTTTAAACCTTACTGCATATGTACCAAAACTAAATAAAATTAAGTTTGAACATAAAATATTCTTATGGTTCACCACGCATATATGTAATGACATTTGAATCCAAAACTAACCAATTAAATTATAATCATATTTTAAAAAAGTTCTTTAAACCTTACTGCATATGCACCAAAACTAAATTAAATTAAGTTTCAACATAAAATATTCTTATGATTCCCCACATATATATGTAATGACATTGGATTCAAATGTCCTTACATGATGACATTTGATTCCAAAACTAACCAACTAAATTATAATCATATTTTAAAATAAATTGCTGGCGATTCTATCCGTAAAACTGAAACCTTTGGCGAAACTCCTCTGTTTACTCTTTCCATTCTGGTAAACTTGGCGACTTAGCATAGACAAAAATTAACTTCTGCTTAGCTCAACAATTCATATACAACTCCTTTAAGTAACTGGTTTTAGCTTGTTAAACGTTATTATGAGACTAGTTATTAGCAATCTGACTGTCTGGCTTACACCCAGAACTCCGAAACCCCATTTTTTAGTTGCAGTTCAACTATAAAAGATATATAGGTTCAGCTCCGGTTTTCGTTCAGCAAAAAATATATTTTTCGACCTTCGGTTCAGTTCCTGATAAATAGCTCTATTTTATGCATATTCTTGTTTTCAATAAAAATATAATTCTACCATATAAAAATGTAATTCTATCAAAATTTAGAATATTTTATTCTATTTTAAATTAATACACTATGTGAAATGATACAATTAACTAGAATATACGATACAAGCGGTTAGAAGAGAACCGCGAGAATTGGCATTGTTATTCATAATCAAAATGACAACTGGGTGTGACGAAAGTTCATATTTCATCATAGATTGCACGCCTACCTGTTACGTCAGATACTATAACCCGACTATCGGGCATTCGAACATTGTAGTTCGGTGGGACTCAAACCCATCATGTTAGTAACTATATATAGTCTGTAAATAAATGTTATATTTTATAGAAACAGTAGTACTTATCCTTTTATGGATATAAGAATTTAGTCTGTCCACCTGCATCTGTAATTTTCTAACACACCTTCTTTAATTTGGGGTTTTCGCGTCATGGTGCTTCGGCCGGGAATCAAACCCTGGCCACCCGCGTGGCAGGTGAACAATTGTTCATGATTATGATGATCATGAGTACCCTCGTCTCCTGCTCGTCATTTGCTGCTCACATCATGTGCTTGGCATTCTAATTGCTTCTAATTATTAATATATTTTCTAAATGAGCTTTTTAGAATTTATTTCTCCCTTTTCCTCGTGTGAAGCGTTTGCTGATTCTGTCTCTCTTTCGAGAATTACGTTAGTTTTTTTTTTTACATTCTATTGAAAAATGTGGGTCAGATTCGTCACCCACTGACTTGTAAATAATTTCTAATTGGTTGACTCAAACAACTATTTACCCACTATGTACATGTTTTGAGAAAAGTCTTTCGTGAGTGTTGTTGCATCAATAAACGATGTCAGTTTTATTAAGACATTCCATTACCTTTTATTTAATCGATGTTTTTCAATCGTCTACGACTGGCATTTACTACATGCTGATTCCACAGCTATGAACTCCCTTTTTGGTGAGACGGACGAACGATGGTCGATTGGTTAGAGTGCTGGTCTTCGGTACCGGAGTTCATGGGTTCGAATCCCACAATGGCATGGATGTTCGTAGCTTTTCGGAATCAGCCCAATGAACTCTGGGCAGAGAGCCTAATCAAAAACTCGGTACTTATAAGGAAGGCCAGGAGCCTGGTTGACTGGCTCACCGCTAATCAAGGCGATATCGTTGGCCACGAAGATTTTAACCTAATACCACACCGCGAGGGTCAAAGTACCCCTTCACGAATGGCCATCACAACTGCCCTGTGTAAATATAGCTTCCCTCACCAACACCTGCTCTTATGTCAGAAAGTTCCATGTAGAACACCGAATCAACCGGACTTTTAACCTGGGCAGGACTCTTGCGGAGTATCCCCCCCACTTTCGTAAACTGCATTATTGTACTTATTTATCTAGACTGTCTACTTTTTTTGTTATTTTAAATTTTATGGGCGGAATGCTGACTGGGCACCTGCGTAACGCATTGTTGCCGTACGGTCAGACCGAACCAGCAATTCAACACCCTACATCTGACTTTGGGTGTGTGGCTGGTTACAGGTAGTACACGGCTTTAAGCTGTAGGTCTCGGTCTCATTAGCCATCGTGTTGTAAAAAGTAGACCGTAGCACTCCAAACCCAACAAAACTCTTTTGTGGTGAGACAAAAACTGCATCACAAATAAATTTCCCAAGGCGTGTAAATTTCGACTAAATTTCAATTAAATTAATTTACGACGTGAACTCTCACGGGAGTTCTCACAAGGCAGAAAACAGCAGCAGAATTCCGTCGTTTTACTATGCGATTTCCTCTTCAAACTTCACTCATTCGGACACAAATCATGGAAATTTTGCTTTTGCTTTCCATCAACGAGTTCAGTTCTCTCCAAGTTTCCTCCACACGACGATAAAATGCTTTGCTCCAGCGAATTCTTACAAAAGAAGAAATAATTTGATTTTCATAAATTTTCTCTCGGTTCACTTGTTCCGGCTTAAGGTAAAATATTAACTGCGTCATTTTGCCGAATTCCAAGTTGTGTCGCTTCCGCATCAGATAAATTTCAAGAACATTCTGCTAAAGTTACAAATATAATCCGTCAAAAGGATTGCAGATTTACAAGTCAAGTTTTACTCATGTGTTGGGTTTTCGCTTTCACGTGGTTCTTCTCGTCACAGAATTTCGGATTCGGTTCGTCAAAGAATAAATTGCATTGGATTAAACTTGAATAATCTCGTTGAAGGAAAAATGTTTTTAGTGGGTACAATTTTGATCATGGTTATTTAAATGATATATAGAAATTGGAGTGATAAAAATTAATATATGATGAATAAGTCTAAAATTTAAATTGGGAAAATTTTTGAAATCATACTTAAAATCTTATTAAAAGTATTTTTAATGTTAAAATTTGTTGTGGTTTCTGAAATATATTTTTAAATTTGTTATTCTCATATTAGAAAGTGTTAATACCTTAAAAGATAAAGACCTTAAAGCTTTCTGTGATATATATATATATATATATATATATATATATACGTAATTCAATAATTAATTATAAAACTGCTGGACATTATAGCCTCTATTATTTTTACTTTCCCTGACTACTGGGCAAGGAAAAAAACTATGCCAGCTAACAGTAATCATGATGCAGTCGGGCCATTGAAAGAAACCGGAACAAGTTTAATTAAAACTTTATTTTAGAACTGCTAAAATTAACATATTTACTAGTTAACGACAGACAAAAGAAAGACATAAAATCACTCTTCTAGAACAGAGGTGCAATCAACAGCGAAGACAGAAAGAATGGTAGAAGAAACTTACTCAGTAATTTAAGGAAAATCAGGAAAAAAAGAGAGAGGATATTTTTAAAAAAATATTAAAGTTAAACAATTTATATATATATATATATATATATATATATATATATATATATGTATATATATACATGAAACATAGCGTGGCCTACTATGCTTCGAGGATGTAGAGTGGCCGAAAAAAAGAGTACGAATTTTCAGGGTAATTTTTGTAACATGTTTATTTGGCAACGCAAAGAGCAAAAATCCCGCAGAGAATGGTCGCGCAGCCTTATATAACATTGGGGACTCTAACCGCTTGAGAAAGGAATTTGTTACTCTTCAAATTATAATTGCTTTTAAGTGCTCTTAACCATCAAAATAGGTTGGCGAGTTAAGCTCGCCAACAGGAAGAAAACAAAAGAGTTTAACGTCGAAAGGCCACTAAAAAGATGAAGAAATTGCGTTTTTGGTGGTTTTTTAATAGAGGTGTTAGTAATTTTAGTTTAGGCTTAAAGTGTTAAGTTTTTACATTACATATATATATATATATATATATATATATATATATATATATATATATATATGTGATATATCAAAATTATTTAACTTTAATATTCCTCAAAAAACTCCTTTCTGTCATAAAACTGTAAACTTTCTGTCTATACAGCAGTTTTCCCAGGTGTTGGCGGAACATGTTTTCGCGTTTTGCTGATATTGCAGTCAATTCGCTTATTAAGCTGTTTTTGTTGCGGGAAAATTCTTGTTGTCAGCGCTCTTGGGTGTACTTGTGTGAGAGCAGAGTGAACTCTGTGTTTTTTGATTGTATATTGTCCAGAAGGACAGATGTGCCGTGTTGCCGCTCTGAAATAAAGTTTTAAATTAGATTTCTGAGTTCTCTTGAATAGGAGACTCGACTGCATCTTTGTACTTTATGAATGCTAGCTGTTGAACTTTCTCCTTGTGAAGGAGTTTTATAAAAAATGGATTACATATATATATATATATATATATATATATATATATATATATATATATATATATATATATATATATATATATATATATATATATATATATATATATATATATATATATATATATATATATATATATATATATATATATATATATACATATATATATATATATATATATATATATATAAATATATATATATATATATACACACACACATATATATATATATATATATATATATATATATATATATATATATATATATATATATACATATATATATATATTATATATTATGGATTAATTTTAAAATATTTTAATTAAGGATTCTTTACTGAGATTAACGCGGCGTGAGGAGTTAGCCACATAAATACTGTTCACGCGCAGTGATCGGGAGCAGAGAGCAGTGTGCACATTCCACGGACAGAGCTGTGGCTACCCGAAGCAGCTAAGCCTGCCTTTGTTAAAAGTTATGCGCCAATGTGCAGCGCCATTGAAGATGATTAATTAGTAGTGTGCTCTGAGATTTGAATAAAGGATGAAAATGATGTCAGGACTCTAGTGTCATTTAGTGGAACCTGACATGTATATATACATATATATATATGTGTGTGTGTGTGTGTGTGCGTAATATGGGAGAGACTCATTCAAATTCACAACACAGTTTATTTCTGTTGAGATACATGAAATCCATACAACAGTCAAGCACTTTTACAATATCGTGCACCTAGAAAATGTGATCCCGTGCATACGATTTTCAAGTAGGGATTCCTCAGATAAAAAAGACTACGAATAATCCCTAAGCACAATTGATCCCGTGATAAAAAAATACCTATGTTTAAAGAGAGCGAGCTAACTATTGGCTAAAGTCGTACAGACAGAGGCTGAATGATGTCTATAGCTGGTCTGGAGGGAAAAATCAGAATTACCGCGCAAACTCCGAGATTACTTTATGAACAAAAGTTATTAAATTAATATTAAAATACGTAAATAATTAATTTTAATATTACATATATATAATCAAACAAAAAATTGCTATCAAAAGATGTATTTATAGAGTGCAGAAGTTAATCATATACTTTTTATTTTTGAGTTTATCATCTACTGTTGGAATGGAATATCCTTGCCACCCAGTCGTCTATCAGCTAAGGTCAATAAACGCGTAGGTTTACAACAAGGTCTTGCATAATACAGTAAATGATGTTGTAAAGGTTCACTGCATCAATGATAAAAAAAAATAATATTGTCTGTATATTGTATGCAATATTCTCTCTAAATAATAACTAAGAAAAATAGATCTAGAGTATTTTACCTATTTCTCAAGTTTAAAAATTATATCTGCAACAGTATCTAAAATCTTAAAAACATAACCTCAATATTCCTCCATTTCTCATTATTAAAGAAAAATGTCAGCCTAAAGTGGGGTAATTAGCCCCAACTTTAACGATAATTATCTCTCCACACGCGTCTCTTCTCACATGCAATCAAGATCTTTAAGGTGTCATTACATACTTCCTTTACTAAGTGCTTAAAAAGTCTGAGATTTTTAAACTCGTATAATCTACATAATGAAGTG
>CM063504.1:7471850-7481850 GCA_032207245.1 Pardosa pseudoannulata
CAAGCGTGGGTCTTTTTTATTTATTTTATTATTATAAAAGAGTTCCATTTTTTAAATTCGTTTTTAACTCATGTAATTTTGAACTACCCCTTTTTTAGACCTGACATTTTAGCAGAAACTTTTAAACTTTGGATACTAGTACAGCATAGTGTTAATTTCTTCTATTTTTTCTGTACCTTCTTTATAATCAGAGAAACAATTCCATAATTTTATAGATAAATTAAATCTTAAATATCTTATGAATTTTTGAAGAGTTTTCTTCTGTATTTAGAAAATTATTATAGGTCAAAAATTATTATAGGTCAAAATAGACACGCTTCAGCATGAACTAATCTCCTTTGCAATGTATGAGACAAGACCGCTTTAAATAATCACTAGTACAAAATAAAATTTAATCATTACTATTGACACATTTGAACATTTTAAAGCTTTAGAAACTTATACAATATCTTCTAAATAACTTTAATTTAAATTAAAATTTTTAAAGTAAAATAATTATCGGAGTGAAATAGTTTTCTGTAAAAATAACGTATTTAAATCAGTTGAAGCTACCAAACTTGAAGTGCAGATATTTGTCTCTTTATAGATTTGAGTCTCTCCACAAAATTATATGGATATATAAAAAGGTAAAATTTCTTTAAAAAATTCCATTTTGTAGAATTTCTGGGAAGATTTCAAAAAGGAGAGTAATCTGAAACGCTTCAAAAACTTTCTATATCTGACAAAGGGATTTCTCCACAGTATATCAAATATCATAAAAATATTTCTTGGGAAAAAGTTAGGGTAAAAAAAATTAAAACATATATTACTGTTACATTTACACCTGAAAACTTGAGTTATAGAAAAGTTATCGAAAAGTATGTTGATCTCGAGAATGAAGCTAATATAACATTTCACTGGATGTCTGCTGCAACCCAGTGAGGAATACCAAATGTCAATTATTCTTTTATAAGTGAAGTAAAAAAAAAACTTGATTTATTTTTAGAAGTTTTTTGAATAATGAAATTTTTGTACATGTACTTTGTATTGTCCGAGCTTTAATGAAGAAAAGGTGACCAAAAATTAGAGTTGTGATAGAAATGTCTTTCAAGTTTCCGACAATATTTATTCTATATTTAACATGTATTTATTCGGGCTGCCTGAAATTCGAGGATGGTTATGCATACAATACGGAATATGCACAAGAAATATAGTTTAGATATCAATTAAGCTTGATGTTTATTTATGATTAATATGGTTGGCGAGTTAATCGAAATTAAGTTTCAACTACAAACAGTCACAGAATGTGCTTCGTTTTATACGTAATTCAAAAATCTTCTTGGAGTAGGAGCTCAAACAATTATCTTCTAAATGTCTACGTGAAACTCAAGATATTCACAGATTTCTTCAGAGTCTGGTGACTCAATTCAAAATAAAATTATGAACGTCCTATGATTTTCATCTGTAAAATAACTCGCCTATACAATCTAAATATTGGGAATTGAAACCCGCATGACAAGTAAAGCTGCAATGTAAATTTCATACAGAACACAGGAACTGAATGCAAGAAGTATAAAACGATTTAACCACCAATGACCATTTCTCTACCAAAATAATACATTCGTCCCTCTATAGATTATTCACCTTTATAGAAGATAACAGGGTCTACCTACGAACTCATACGGAGATCAAGTTAGCCTTCGAAAATATTTGGCCAAGACGACTTAAAGGATAGATGTAGCTTCAGTCTTAAACTTGACTTAAAAATGAAAGTTTCACATACATCTCTTTAAAAAAATGTAAAACATTTTTTTAAGTTTGGTGGTTTTATAGCGTGTCAATAATCCATTGTCTCCTATGCTTTTCTCACTTACTAGATTGTTTTTGAATGAGAGGGATCAAGCCTTAAAGTCTAGTTTTCCCCAGATGTTGAGATGCCTGTCAGGTTTAACAAGTCACAAGTCACAACTATTTTTCACAACCAAAAGTCACAACCAAACAAGTCATTTAACAAGTCAAAACCATTTTTCTAGGGACTCTATCTGTTGAAATCCTAATATAGGTAAGGGGGAGGAAAGGGAAATAAAACTCGCTGTCCTCTTTCCTCTTCTTTGCGGCTCATTTGATTTTGCGGCTTCCGCTTCTTTGCGGCTCATTCGTGTACAGTGATCCCTCGTTTTTCGCGGTTAATGGGGATATGATATGATGTATATATATATATATATATATATATATATATATATATATATATATATATATATATATATATATATATATATATATATATATATATATATATATATATATATATATATATATATATATATATATATATATATATATATATGTATGATATATATATATATATATATATATATATATATATATATATATATATCATAGTTGGCCCGACAGCCCATTGTGGGCCTTCGCCGCCTTAAGAAGTTTTTCCCATCCTGCTCTGTTTTGTGCTTGGGACCTCCATCTTCTAATCTCTCTATATATGTGTATATATGTGTATATATGTGTATATATGTGTGTGTATATATATATATATATATATATATATATATATATATATATATATATATATATATATATATATATATATATATATATATATATATAGGAGAATTGAAAGACTAATTCTTTTCTAGAAAAGATTTTTTATATTGACTTTTATCATGAGAAACTAATCTTTCAGAAAAACTGATGTCAGATGTTATCACATAAAAAATTTATTTTTTAATAAATTTCAATTGAAATACAGTTAACTTCTATTTATAACATACTATCTATAATTCTATTATCTAATATAACTATAGTTCTAGTCATATAATTCTATTTATTACCAAATTAAATGTCTAATACTGTATGCACTTTATTCGACTGGTTAAACGGTAAAAAGGCCGAATGTGCTTCTTAATAAAGGAAGAAAAACACATGCCCGTGGAAATCGCGGGATGAGCAGTCAGAGGGTTAATGGACATTTGAACGTACGTCCTAATGAATTCAAATATCTTAACTGCGGTTTATCAAAGAAGATATTTCCAAGAAAGACTTTGAAGTTCTACCTTTAATGCATATTTGAGTTATTGCAACAGCCATATTCTGAGTTATCAAAATGTTACAAAATACATTTTAAGAAACTTCTACAGGGATAATTTTATTGCCTATGAAGATAATACTTGAGTAACGAAACTCAGTTAATCGTATGATGCAGGAAAATTATACTCTAATACAGAATTAGTTATGAAATGTAATTAAATTCATATGTAAATTAAAATTTTTAATAAAAGAACAATAATACTCAAATGTCAGTTCCAGGTATTATATAGGAGTGAATTAATTGATAGGAGGAATCGATCGTATGCGATCAGCAATGAATGAAGTTATTATAAAAATACTTCAAGCTTTATAATTTAAATATCTGAGAAGGAAATTTTTAATATTACTTCTTTTCAAAAAGTCTTATTTTCATGTCATAATTTCCATAGTTTTAAGTGTTATCATTTGGCCAAGTGATAAAATGATGTGTTACCTAATTTGTACTTAATATAGACTGAATTTTAAAAATGAAGAATTAATAACTTATAAACAGGGAAAATTTAAACAATAATATTAAATGTGTAATAAAACTAGAGTTATACATTTAAATGCATATTTATAATATCTTAAAGAATATACAATGACGGATTTAATAAAATATAAAACTGGATTTGTTTGTTATATCACTGCTAACAGCATGGAAAAGTATAAAATTCAGAAATATAATCGGTAACTACACTTGACAACAGTAAAAAAGTATTTTATTTATCTTATTATCATATAATTAGTTTTCTATTTACACAACGAAACCTTTTAAGGTAAAAGATCACCCATTAGTTTTTAATTCAATTACTTGACTAAAGTAATTCAATTTTTTTCCCTTTCATTTTTTAAATGGACTAAAGCTGTACACTGGAAAACAAATTATTTTAGCAACACAGATATCACTCTATAAATAGAAAAAATATAACACGACTTTTCTGAAATCTGTAATGACTTTTGTGATAAATGGAGCAAGGTATTCTCACAGTACTTCAAATTTTGCTGTTTATCTTGTTTTTATGAAGAAAAAGAAACTACTCTTGTACTTTTTTCGCTTCATTGTTGCTTTTAAATCAAAGAGTTTTTGGGAGACTATGATCATTTAACACTAAAAAGGGATCTAGCTTTTTTTGCCGTAAAGCTCCGCTAAAATCAAATTAAATGGGGGCATTTAAATAAATTAACAAAGTTGTGGTGAATAATTATAGCTAGCCGACGTGTAAAGAATTGTAATTAGTTAGGTTTAATTTTACTTTCGATTTTTTACTTCTTCAGTTTTTTAGCTGAAACATGAGTAAAACAAATTAAGTTTCTTAATATTTATTCCACATTTATACAAATAATTTGAGTAATTTAAAAATATCTTATACGGTTTGTGAGAGTGCAGCTATGTTTTACAGAAGGTTTGCAAAACTGATTTGCTCGCCTCACTCACACGTTGTGGGGTGTATGCCCAGGTATTTTTTCGCGACTCCAGGAGGCGTGTGGTGTGCCCAGGGAAAACGACTGCACTTAATCTTCACCAAGTTTTGGAGAGTTGTGATGGGTCACCAAGAGCCGATTCAAGACCATGCTTGGAGTCCCATTCAATCTAGAGAGACCCCAGAAAGGACACATTGTGTACAGGACAATGGAAAAACGGACGCATCAGCACAGGATAATGAAAGAAATATAGGGTTGCTGGAGTAGTTGAGAAGGAAGGAAAAGAATGCAGTGCGCTCTTGGACTTTGGCAATTTTTCTTTCAGGTGTGAGTGCTTCTTTTACTTTTTATTTTTTATAATTTTTTAGCATATTTCCTTATCTTTTGTTCTATATTTGAATATTGTAATATAGATCACTGGCATTTTACTACAATTAATATTAAAGAAGATATAAAGCAAACTTGGGTTATTAATGGATTTGAAGTAACAACAGCAATGTACTACACCACAGCACGGTTATTAAATATTTTATCCAACTTATTATTAAATCGCTCGACTAGGAATTTTCTCATTGTTATAAACGTCATAGCCTTCCTACCTGCTTAAGTGGAACAGGTATGGGGGATACTTTCATGTCATTGGGATTCAAAAATAAGGCAACACTGACTCCAGAGCTAACATCTAATACAAAAGATTTATTTACAAAGTAAAGAATTAAAAGAAATATAGAATGCAGTCTCAAGAAAGAAAAACTTTCGATTGCATTCCGTTTGAGAAAAGAAAATTCCGTTCCTCCCAAAATGGGTTACGCTTCCTCGTGTATACCAAAATCTTTCTATTTAACCACCAAATACCAGCCCTTGTTTTGATGTACCCTGCCTCAAATGATTATTTAGTGTTACGACTGTCTCCAAAAAAGTCATTCAGACACTTCATTCTTTCTATAACCGGGTGATTCATACCACAGAATGTATTATAGAAGTTATCGGTTCACATGCGATAAGCTGGGGCGGAAGCACCGCACATACAGTAAAATCTGTCATGAGTTACCTTACACATATCTTATTTGTATCAATGCATTTTGAAATGTTAAATTTCCTCAAATAATTAGGATCGATATTATGAAAAATAGTCATAACCAGACTCTATTTTGTTTTCGTGGCACATATTAAATCTAAACATAGTATTACCAGGAAATGGCTCAGTAATTGTTTTCCCTACGAAAACAAAACTTGCAGTTTGTGACATCTAACCTGGAAGATCTACATAAAAGAGCTTCGAAGTTAACTACCAATTTTAGCTAATGCAAAAGTAGAAACGTATATCTCAGCATGTAATAACTTATTTTAACAATATTACATTTCGGTTGGAAAAGTGTGATTAATATATTTCGTGCAGACGGAAAATATGTACCTGTGCAAAGAATGCCAGATAAGTATAACAAAGTAGCTACAGTTCGGGGAAAAGTTTCTAGCAATTGATATAATAATGATGTTTGAAAAACGGAAAATGAAGCATATTACAAAATACATAGAGAATACATGAATGCTAATTGAATCTCAATATTTGTTGAAATCCAAGCGTAGTTACAACATAAATAAAATATTATATTTTTCAAATATAAAATTACCGTTTTGTCATAGAATTGCGTAGATTGTTTAGTAGGAAATATAAATATGGCTCTTCAAAATGCCATGAGTGATATTTGCGTTTTATTGTTCTAGCTTATTCCCAGTCTCGTCATTAACAGCATGGGATATAACTTATATAAATCCATAAACAATATTCTCAATAATTTTATACAGAAGTTAAACCATTTATAACAATTTATAAATTTATATTGTGATTGAGTTACCCATGCTAATATTACACTAGATTTCCGGATGTTGATCATATGCCTATTTTTACTGAAGTAAACCAATTTGACTCATGACAAGTTTTTTGCAAAGAAAATAGTTCCAAATTAATTTAAATAAAATGTTTATTATCAAAAATTCCTGGAAAACATTTTTTCAATTTAAAATCTGTTTTTGAAACACATTTTCCGAAAACATTTCTATTACATTTAGCACAATGGTTTCTACATCTGTTTCTTTTGCATGATTGTTGAACTTGATAATTCTTCCGTGGGTCAAAAGCATGAATTTCTGTCATTGGAATGGAAGTGTTATCGACTTCTTCTCTATATTTACTTCTTAGCTGTTCAGCAAATTGGAAAATAAAATCTTTTCGTGAAATATTTACTTCAGTCGACCAATAAATTTCATGTTATGCGATTAATTGTTAAGCCATTCTATGAGTCAAATTGGCTCACAACCGTGAAAATAGGTATACCACATTTGATGATGCAAAATGAAGGGGTCTGCAGGAAAGAGAAATGAAAGTTTGCATATATTTTATTACTTAACTAAAAACCAACGTATGTTTATGAAAAGGGACATTAATGTTATATATATATATATATATATATATATATATATATATATATATATATATATATATATATATATATATATATATATATATATATATATATATATATATATATATATATATATATATATATATATATATATATATATATATATATATATATATATAAAGATCATATTTTTAATGAGTTAAATTGGCTCGGTCAATAAATCTTGAGTTAACAGGTCATACCGTACCAACAGTATATTGTCATTGGCAACTTTCGCTAGTTTTGCAAACGAAGATATATCATTTTTCCTCACTATAAAGCGTCCTAACGGTAGCCAAATGATTAAGCTGCTTTACTTCGAAACCAGAGTTAGTGGGTTCGTAACCCACCGTGTCGTGATTGTTTGTAGCCGTTCGGAATTAGCTTTAAGCTGTAGGTCCAGGTCTCTTTAGCCGAAGGCTGGTAGTAAAGCACGTAAAAAACTGGCATCTCGAGATTGTAAAAGTGACTGTTAAAGATATTGACTGTTACGCTTTACAGGCAACAACTGATCCAACCCCCATTTGAAATAAGAACTATCTTAAGCATTTTCCAGAAACAGTGTAGCCCAAGCCTCTTAGTTCTCAACTTTTTAACGATTATAAAAAGGTTTACAGATATGTAAAGTTTAATCGTGTTTCAAAAAAAGTAGACCGTAGCATTCCAAACCAAACTAAACCTCACTAAAATGGTTAAAACAGAACATATTTATTTATCTTTCATACCTTAAAGGGCATTCCCTAAACAAATATTTGATATAGCTCCTTGACTTATGGCCCAGTTCATGCCTTTTCCTTTTTTACAATTATTAATTTTGTCTCACTTACCGCATTTAATATGTGTTTAAAGAAAATATGAAACTGAATTTTAGCATATCAAATTCTATCTATCCAGCTTATAAAATAAATCATTTAAAAACTTAAAAGGGTTGTTTTAATTCTAAATAAATTCCCAAAATAATTCTTTCAAAAGAACTACAATATACTTATTTATTTTATAAGAACCAGCAAGTCCTCTGAGTTTTTAAGAAAATTCCTAACCGAAATTTTATCTAATCCCTAAAATTCTGCATATGGGAGAGATTAATCGATATAAGGAAAATTCTTTTCAGCGTTACTTTCTTTGGAAGATAATGTTCCAGTCTTACGGTATTACAGTAATGATAATTTTAAACAGGAACGTTTAGGAAAATCTGGCGAGAGATTATATATCATATTTCGAGAAGCATACTGCTCAGTTTTGTATTTATGAAAGAAGACAAATGCGCCAAATCTCTCTTTCTAAAATGTACATATTATAAAATGTTCATTTGCATTAAATATACGCTGAAGGAATACTGGATACAATGAAGTTCATTTTCTTTTTGAATGAACTATCGAAAGAATTATGTCGAACCCTTTAAATCTTTCGATGAATAATACATTAGCTATATTTTTCCATTTTCAGAAAATAATTCATTATTGCTAGATAGCTTTCCAATAACTGGGGTTAAATATTTTCATTTTATTAATACATAAAATTCGAAAACGTCCTACTGAAATTTTATTTATGAAGTTGTTCGTTTTATGAAGATAGATACATTCTGTAAATTTATACATGGTTAGGTATATTAAAATACTATTTACATATTGTAAAGCTAATGAGGCATTAGCAGACTTTCAATAGAAAGGCATTTGAATGAATAGATTTGTAATATACATCATAAAGTATATCATATACCCATAAATTATATATATATATATATATATATATATATATATATATATATATATATATATATATATATATATATAAATATATATATATATATATATATATATATATATATATATATATATATATATATATATATATATATATATATATATATATATATATATATATATATATATATATATATATATATATATTGTAACGATCCGTTACATGATCCTAACGAAAGAGGAGCGGAAGGTGACCTTTCGCCGCGGACAATTACGGTTAGCAGCAGGTAGAAACGGGTGGATTAACAATACACGTTGTGTACTAGGTCCCGAACTTAATTGAAAACTGTCCATGGGTTGGAGCCAGCGCGTCTGAGACTTTGTGAGACTATTGAGTGAAAAGATTCGGTGAAATGATTGTAAATAATAACAGTGCCACATGTGTGCCCATTAGCGGTAGCGAAAAAGGAAATTAAGTTGTTTGGATCGGCTAATTTAAAGATGGCTTTTCGGTCTCATCTGGAAACGAAACAGCTGATTCAGGCGGGACGTGACCTCAAGATTGTATCATCCTGATTCTGGAAGTTTCCAGAAGAATCGCGTAAAGGGAACCGGGACTGATATAAAAGAAGAGTGGTGGAGCCATACGGGGCTTTTTCTTCTCGAGGCTTCTTCTTGAGAGTTGCTTTTGGAGCTGTTGTGTGGAGCTCAAGAGGAGTCCACTCGTCTCTCCGATTTCCGGAGTTTGCTTGTTTAGAGACCTCCAGCGTCTCTGTTTGCTAAGAAGTCGACCTTCGACTTGGGAATCCCATTCCCATTATTTTACTATTTTTTTTACTTCTTGCATAGAAGTATGTAGCTGAGAGTGACCCTTGCTCTCATTTTGGATCGTCTTGCATCCCCAGTTTCCTTCACGAACCCCAGCTTGATACGCACTCTGAGCTTTCGAACCTTTATGTGAAAGCCGACTGTACTACTCGTCAGCCTGGAGGTGATAGTGCCAGCGTTTATTACCGGCACTAATTAGCGAACTGTTATAGTGATTTAGAAGCCCTAGTCACATTGTACCCAGTACCCACGCATCCTAATTGAGTGAATGTTATCTCAGCACGAGATACCAGAATATTTAGAAATCTACTGAACCTGTACATAGCTGTACATAATTTATTCACCTGAATAAAATATTTAGTCTAGATTAAACAGTTTTCTAGCCTGTTTCATTGAAGGCTTTTCCTACCATATCTCTAGTACGTTACAATGTATATATATATATATATATATATATATATATATATATATATATATATATATATATATATATATATATATATATATAATTTTGAA